>OY987250.1:10389951-10840366 GCA_963920765.1 Ulota crispa
TTCAAGGCTTTCCATTTACTTTTATATGGAGTATCATATTAGTAGCAAGACAAGCCCGCCACTAAGGTAGGAGCACCTAATTGCAACACTAGCCATTCTTCAACATCTAAAATTAAACCTAAAGTAGATAGATTTGCACCCAATCAAGACACAAATGCATCCAAATCAGACAAGCAAGTTGACATAAAGGAATAGAAATTGTGTAGGTGGGAGTTTTTGATTGGGTGTGACATGCTCGTTTTGTTGTCATGACATGGTCTTGTTGTTGTCGCTTGTTCACAATAGGTGAATCTAGGAAGTTACCTTCAACAATTCATGATTTATTCATACAATCTCAGAAAAATTCTGAAAACAATTTTGCTTGAATCTATACCCATTTCCTAACAAGCACATGCCATTACATTCTCAAAAGACCCTCCAGATTACCACACCAGGGGTAAGGTAGAAATACCAAAAACGGTTAGTGATCACTACTTGGAGAACTAGACTGCTCTGAAACCAACAATAGCTGCATTTAAAAAAGTTTTTGAAATATTCTAAGAATATGCTATTTTTTTGCGTTTAATTGGTTCAAACTTATTTTGGAACAAGGTACTAGAGGTAGCCGTTTAAAGTGCACCTATGAAACTAGAATCGGTCCAAACCCTAAATCCACATTTATATTGCATAAAATATTCATTCTTGAGTTTTTTTTTTTTTTTTTTTTTTTTTTTTTTTTCTAATTTATTGCAATCTTCCTTATCCTTATTCCTCCACAAATTGAGCATAATTTCTCAAGAAATCCCCATATCTTACTGGCTAAAGTGGCTTATTTTAAGCGTTTATGGTATTTCTACCTTAAGTGTCACATTTGGGTGCTTCTACCTTATCCACCGGATTCATTGGCAAAGGGACACCCTACAATGTCCACGTGGAAGTTATGCCCATATCTTTTGGTGAAACTTCTATAAACATGGATCCAATCATCCAACTTCACCTAACAAGATACTTATCGTGTTTTCCTAAATGAAGCTCCTGCCATGGAATCTCTTTGCATTTCGCCCCATAGCCTAAACGAAGCTTCCCAAATTGGAGCTTTTGCCTTTAATGTCAATGAGTGACAATTGTGTGGTCACGCCCAATTTTGGACTCCTTTGGGCGGTATAGTTTTTTTTTTTTCTCCCTCCTTAGAGCATCTCCACCGGTTGATGAAAGATGGCCAAACAGCATGTTGAATGGCTCTTTCTCCCGTTTCTTATCTTCACCGTAAATATGTCTCACCGGCCACGTTTAGAAGAGCTTTGGGGACACTCAGCTCCCGCGACTTCTAGTACTTTGAGTGAGGTAAAATGTTGCTCCATTATGCTTGTTCGCTGACTATTACTATGCAAGAACTTGATGTCAAGAAGGGTTTGAGTAAAATTAGCAAGGCAACAAAACACCCAGTCCCACCACAATGCAGACGTGGCAAACTTTAGTCTAAACACAAGTTAACCTTCACCTTCTTTCTTGCTGGCGAGTCCCTATTCCCAGTGGACCGCTGGACATCAGATCCTTGGCCATGCAAAATCTAGCAGACCGTCCCCGCTTAGTTTCTCTCCCCTCGTCCCATTCTTGCAGGTCTGGTGGGGATGCTCTTAGAGCATCCGCAATGCAGCCGAGATCAACAATTGCATCAGGATAGTACTGGTGTTTTGATTTATCTTGCAACCCAATGCAACCTTCACAGGCACTGGCATTTCCATAGCCTCGGCATGTGGGAGAGGTTCAAATTGGCAAATTTCATCGATTTGCATGTCCCTAGAAGACCCTCATTACTTTTGCCATGCCCAAGTTGATAAGAATTTGTTCCTAGCCTTGTTCCTAGCCTCCACGTGTTGAGTAACATTTGATCAAGTTTTTATATGCAACTAGTATACTAGCTGTGCATTGGAGTGTTGTCCATGGAAATAAAATGAAAACTTCAAAGCCCTCTTGAAATAGCCCTATTGTTTCTTGGGAGAGGGCTATTATTTGGGTTTGCACTGCGGATGCCTTTAGAGCATTTCTTGTGTGAGTTTATGATTAGGGTTTTGTGCACAAGTTGGGGGTTTGAGCATCTGAGACACTCGTGAGGATGAGCCGCGCAAAAGTGAGTTTTTGAACTTCCCTCCTAACGTGAATCACATTAGAAGTGAATTCCACAAGTGACTCACCTTGCTATTCACTAGTGAATTTACCGAGGTGAATTGCAATGTGAGTCACTTGAAAAAATTGATGTTTGAAGCCCCCTAATTAGAGCTAGTTTACATGAAATACTTGATATGCTTTGATATGAAGAACTAAAAAGAATATTCTAGTTCTTCATTAATGGAAATGTGGACTAAAATGGCTTATTTGGGTTTTAGTTGAATAAAGAGTTGTAGAAACTGCCAATGTATTTAATGTGACGCAATTGACGGTACCAATTCTTCTACTTAATTGGAATGTTTAAAGTAAGAAAAGTAAACAAGTTGTACCTGTCAAAGCCTTTTTCTCATTTGGATACTCACACACTCTTGCCACCTTCTCCCACATTTTCTAAGAAATGTTGGATGATACAACCAATGTTGAAAAACTTTGTTTTGGGTTGCAAAAACCAGCATATAACACAGCCAGCAACAACACACATCAACATGCTTACACAGGATAGGAAGCAGCTGAAAACAAAAGCACTAGGGTTTCTAAATGGGTGTTGGGAACATTTGTGACATGTATGTTGCAAAAGCTTGAATGTATCTCTCACCATAGCCAAAGGGCAATGGTCCTAAATCTGGTTTGCACATTACCAAGAACACTATCAAGTGAGCTAAAAATGAGAGGAAATTACAAATAGGGGCACAAAAATGAAAAATATTACAAATAGGGGCTCAATTTCAAAATAACTACAAATAGGGGCATAATTTCAAAATAATTTGCAAAATTTTGTAATTTTTTTTGGTTTGGACATTGATTGATTTAGATATATCACATCAAGGTCAACTAACTTCCAAAAAACATAAAAGTCTCTCCAAATCAAGCCTTAGTAAAGAAATTTTATTGAGGTACTTCTACTTAAAATCGTTTAAAATACTGTCCTTGATATCAAGATTATTGCATATTGGCAAATGCTTATGAAGAAAAATGCAACTGGTTGCATAAATATTGAAGCGGAGGACTAATGTGTTAAGTTGTAAATTTTCAAAGGTAATGATCCAAAATCCATCTTATGCACATCCAAGACATAATTTTCATAACACAAAACCATTGCCCACACTTAACCCCTAAGCGTTACAGCAGATGTTTTCCGGATTAAGATTCCAAGAACATCTCACTAATCAAACCTTATAATCTTTGCATCCGTAAGGTAGAATTTCACAAAAATCACAAATTTGAATTTCACAAAAATCACAAATTTGAATTTCACAAAAATCACAAATTTGAATTTCACAAAAATCACAAATTTGCACTTGTCAAGAAGTTGCCAACAAATTTCCACGATGAAAATTTCAGTTATGGCTTACACTCCACTCCAAGTTATTTTCAGAACGTTCTCCCAAACTTGTATGGACCCCTCTTTTGTTTGTGACGCTTAGGGGCTCAGGTTAAGTTCGAAGAAGTTGTACCTAAGAATTGTTGCCCCTTCCAAAGCCACCATGCCACTTCCACAATATCCCAAGCGGATCCATGTATCACAAAAACAAAAAAACAACGACCACCATCATCACCTTTCGGGGTGCTCTTTTGTCTAAGCTCAGGAGGTATGTAACATCAACTTATTTACGAAAGTTCAAATAACGTCTAAGATTTCCTTATATATTCATATCTGACACTGTCTCATGCAAGGTAATTGACCACTTGTGTAAGACTGTTATTTCAAGCGTAAGTGGACATAAGATTAACTATGCTCGTCATTGTTTACCTGCGAAGTCACTCATGTAACTTGCCTGCTAGCATTTTACATTAGTAAACCTTCAAGCAGGTGTTGGTATTTTAAGAAAAGAGCAGAACGGCCATGCTCGTGGACAAAAATGACGAATAAGACGGAAATATAAAACCGAATATCTACATCTAAATTCAGAAGGCAGCAGACCTCGCAGCATGTGTACTTCAAAGCACATTTAGAGCCTGTTGCTGGACTATAAACAGCGATGCCAATGGACTTTTGACAGATATGAATACAGTTCAGAACAAATACGAACCAATTCTAGTTGAATGCAATCCAAACCTGAAACGAGAACCATGTCGACTGCTGTTCCTCAAGAGCAGCCAAAGGTCGTCATGCAAAGCGCGTACTACTAAGGTAACTGGGCTATAACCTTGATGAACCTGAGAGTAGCCATCCAATGAAAGCTTCCTCAAAATTGCAACGTAGAATACAAATTACAAGTCAGTGACCGCTTCAGCCACCTTGGTTCCCGGCATCCGCTGCCTAGATTCCACATACGATGAAGGAAACCACCCTGCATTACCTTTACACTCTCCCTCCGACCAGCCAGACGAGGCCACTTGACGCACAACAACATAATCTCCAACAAGTAACGAAAGTTCACCGGGGCTCTCTGCTTCGAAAGGGGCGGTTACTTCGGCAAGGAAGTAATTGTTCGATTGGTTGCGTTTAGGTTTAACTGAATCAGAACCTAAATTTGCATCTTCAAAGGAAGAAGGGGCGATGATCACATCTGCAGCAGCTCCTCCAGCAGATGGCACGCTTGCCTCGCTTCGTTGTAGCTGAGATACTAGTTGATCCTGAAGCTGATCCAGTATCTCAGAAACTCGTTGGTGATAGGCCTTCTCGGCTTGCACCAGAGCAATCATCCGCTGAAGAGTAAGACGCTGCTGTTGGATCTCCACGGCAGTCATTGCCGACGCTGCTTCTTTTCCTAAAACTGCCATTGATGATGATAATTGCTGCATCTTTTGTTCGGCTGCTTGCAGCTTCACAACATTATCAACACCACCTGCCTCTTTCGTTCTTCTCTTGTTGACCTCACCAGCTTGAAGTTCTGCTTCTTGACGCAAGCGGTCATACCGCTGTGTCAACTGCCTAGCATCCTCCAAAGGTGCGCCCATGACCATTGCCTTCAAGGGCTCCGCCACCTGCGTGCTTAGGACTCTCTGCATCGTATCCCGCTCTTTTTCCATCTGGATTTTGGCTGTGCCATACTGCAAAGAAGCTTGGGAAAGAGCCCCACCAACCCCAGGACCCTCGGCTCCATACTTTTTGCACTCGTCTGCAAGCTTGGTTACAACTTCTAATTGCTTGCTTCCTGTACTGACAATCCCTTCCACCCCTCTCACCACCTCTCGCTGGAAATGTTTCGCAGCCCTGGTAGAAGTGTACAACTTCTGAAGTTGCTGGTGTCTTTGTAGCTCAACCTCATCAGTGATCACATCGTTATCTGACACATGCCCAGCAAACTGCTTCAACACAGCATGTTGCTGCTTCACAACCTGCTCTCGGAACTTATTCGCGCTCTTCCTGAACGCATCCATTTCCTGTTGCAAACTAGGGTCTACCTCAACACAATCTTCAGCCTAGCCGCTGAACCTGATCCATCGTCAACAAGAGCATTTTAGCCGACCTTCGAAGATCTCTACAGAACTGCGGCCTCCAGAAATTATCGAAAAGACTACCAAGTGAATTCTAAATTTTCGAAAAAGAACCTCCAGAATCAACCATGTAAGAATTCACGTGCATAGCATGGTTAATTATATTGATAACCATTACAACATACGATCCAACAAACAAGTAAAAAGAGGCGGAAATGTCAACCTCACAAAAGTTCCCTTCACATCAGTCTGCTACACGAACCACGACGGATTTCCTTATTAAGAAACTTGCTCACTCAATACTTCTAAATTCTGAGACGCAAGCTAGCAGTGTGTAGACAAACTAAAATCTACTACTTCCACTTCGAAACATAGTTAGATAGATTAGTGGCCTCCATCAATGCCTAATCCTGAAATGAGGCAACAATCGAAATTGGCTGTGGATGCATCATACCACAGGCAACATCTGTTCGGCTTCATCAAATACAGAATTAAAGAAAGTCCCAAGCAACTATACAATGCACCAATAGGAATTTCCACTGCTAATAGCGCGAGAGAACACCGTCTGCTATCAGCATCGTCTGAATGCCGGTCAAAATTACCTCAAATCCAAATAAGATAGCACATATAAAAAAACACGGAGTAATCATCGCAACGGCGATTCCGCTAAACAAACTTCCAACAAACCTAGATTCAACTATCACCGCGTCAAGATCGACAACGCCGACAACTTACCTAAGATCAAACGCCAACTTGCATCACTCGAAACTTCAAAAAGAAATTTATGAAACATAATGCGGAATCTGAGCTATTGTACAGTGCACCTATAAAAAGTTACCAGTACTATGACAGGACTGTCTGCTCTCAGCATCATCTGAAAGCCAATCGAAATGATATCAACACTAAACAATATAGCAAGCATCCAAAACTACGGAGTTATAATCATAAAGAAATTCCACTTCGACACACACATTGATAAAATTACGAGCGTCCATCAGCTGTGTCAATGCCTAGTCCTGAAACGAAGGAAAACAACCAAAGAAATCACAGCATTGCCTCGCGGATCCGTCACACCACAAGCAAGCGTGACTCAACTAAGAAACTCTCAGCCTAAAATACATTACACGAGCAACTCTGACTATCCGCTCTTAGCATCATCCGAATATCAACCGAAATTGCTTCAAAACTAACACGCATGCAAAAATCATTAAAACAAGACTCCAACAAACCTAGAATCTTAAATCACAGAGTCAAGAACGACGACAATGCCGACACGGCATACTCGAGTGTGCCACCGCGAAAAGAAAAGCAAACAAGCACAATGCAAACTGGAATGAAGCGCGCGAAGGCACAGCGATGGCGATAAAGGAGATAGAAACCCCGAGTAAAAGCTTACATGGACGGGGAGATTGATCGAGCAGCAAATGCAAACGTTAAAAACAAGGAGAGGCGCAGTGAATTGATGCTCCACAGCTGCTTGAACGGGCGTCGGAGTGATTTCGGGCCGCACTCAATGCCTAGTCCTGAAACGAAAGAAAACATCACAGCATTGCCTCACGGATCCATCACACCACAAGCAAGCGTGACTCAACTAAGAAATTCTCAGCCTAACGTACATTACACGGGCAACTCTGACTATCCGCTCTTAGTTTTGAAGTAATTTCGGTTGATATTCGGATGATGCTAACACGCATGAAAAATCACTAAAATAAGACTCCAACGAACCTAAAATCTTAAATCACAGAGTCAAGAACGACGACAATGCCGACACGGCACACTCGAGCCACCGCGAAAAGAAAGAAAAGCAAACGAGCACAATGCAAACTGGAATGAAGCGCGTGAAGGCATGGCGATGGCGATAAAGGAGCTAGAAACCCCGAGTAAAAGCTTACATGGACGGGGAGACTGATCGAGCAGCAAATGCAAACGTTAAAAAAAGGAGAGGCGCAGTAAAATTGATGCGCCACTGCTGCTTGAACGGGCGTCGGAGCGATTTCGGGCCACGAGAAAGAGCGAGCGAGCGAGCCGGTGAGGGGGAGAGTAGTAAGTTTTGCGGCTATGGCGGAGTGGGCCTCATTATTTGGAACAACAACGACGACGAGGAGCAGCGCAACAGTCTTGTTCTTCGTTCCCATCCCTGGAATACGAGGCTGGACTGATGAGGTTGGTGTTTTGTAAAGCACATTATTTCCCCCCCACCCGTGTCCCTGCCAAAGGCTTTATCCACACTATTTAGGGAGCAACTAGGTGGACACCCCCCGATTGCTACGCGGACACTCTTCATAGCCAAATTTATTAAATTTAGGGAACGACTAGGTGGACACCCCAATTGCTACGCGGACACCCCATAGTCAAATCTTTTAATGTGAAATAAATCAAAGCAATATTTTAGCGTACATTTGCGTCTACAAGCATTGCAAACACACAACAAATTTGCCTCATTTGTGACACGGTTAGGAGTTAAATCAGTTGCTCCTTTCATTTATTGATTTGACTCTTGACCGTATCACAAATGAGGCCAATTTGTTGTATGTTTGGAGGGATTGTAAACACAAATGTATGCTAAAGTATTGCTTTGATTATATTTCATATTTTAGCATAATAATAATCTCAATTTTAATAGATTTGGCTATGGGGGGTGTCCGCGTAGCACTTGGGGGTGTCCACCTTGTCGGTCCCCTTATTTATTAGCTTTGCTATTTATAGTATAAGAATAGCAAACTCTGGTAGTGTTATATTGGTATGAGAATGTTTTGCATTGAATTTTGCGTTTAGGTTACCTCAAAAATGACGTTGCTTTAAAGGATCTCCTGCAACCCTGCAAATGTCCAAATGTCCAGGTCCATCCAATTCCTCTCTATCTGTTTTAGAGGGAATGGCACCATTCCCAGGGAAACTATCCAAAATGACAAAAATATGTCCTAATCAACATGGCTAAATCTACAAAAATTGTCCAATTTAACATTTTTCTGGTCATTTTGGACACATTTAGTCAATTTGGACATATCCATTAAGACACAATTTCTTGTAGTGGGCCACTTGTATCCCCAACAGTGCAATTCACTAAGTATAAGGTAGGAGCTTCCATAAGCGTTAGTTTAAGGGTTTTGAACATGATGACTACTAATAAACATCTAGCAAATTATAGGATCATGTTAGCAACTGAAAAATAATAAGTTTGCACTTTCAAAGGTATTATTTGGATATTGTGAGAATAAGCTGTGAATTTTAAAGAGCAAATTGCCATTGTACCCACAACCAACACTAAGGTTTCATGTTCACATGTTGTATATCCTTGTTATTATATCTATTTACTTCTACAAATTTTCCAAGATTTTAGAGGTGACGGTTATGAGGACACTAATGCTTATGGGTGTTCCTACCTTAGTGCCAACCAATCACAAGTCAAAGAACTTCCAAGAGCAATAAAGTAAGTATGATCACCATAAAGTATAGCTTGTAGATGGTTTAGAGGCCCCCTTCATAAATGGCTTATTTGATGGGGGAAGGTAAATGGAGAGGTTAACATAGCTAAAACTAATTGCTTTTCATCCAAAAGGAGCGGGGCTTGAACATTTGACGGGTGGCAGGAGATGCTCTTACCTTGGTAAGTCAACCTCATGAATCATTACTTGGCCACTTGAAGACTCATGCAACTCTCTAGATATTAAGATTTCACATGATTTATGACTTGGACAGTGATAGTTTGTTTTTTTGCAACTTTGTTGTTGCTAGGTCCTTTAGATTTTTTTATATTGCAATAATTATTAATATAAATTCCTGCAAAATTAGGAAGTGTTTATATAATGTAAAATATCAAAAAATTAGTGTAAGATAAGCTAAACGCGATATTGAGTGTAGAAGAAATATCTTGGATTATGGTATTCATTTGATACGAAAAACTTCTTTTTCTTATTCATTGGTCAAGCAGCATACACCCTAGAATTCCTGCTACTAAAAAAAGTAAAAAATCTTTTATGTGTGCATGTTCATTTATAAAATCAGCTAATATTACTGAATGTCCAAAATTTGGTGCATCTAATGTTTCTTTCGGGAAGGATTTTGACCTCCATTTTTTAGCCATACTTTTATAATGTCAAAGTAGCTTGTGTAAAAATGAAGTGAGATTTTGGCAATGTTATGCCCTAAAAGAGTTCCTTATTTGACTCTCGGCATGTTTCACACTATATCCCATGCCCAACGTTTTTTTGTGTGTTTCCTACTCTTCAATTATTAGTTCAATTCCATGCTCCAAGTGAAATATAAAAATAAATACTTAAAAGTGCTCGAGTATTTTATCAAAAATTTGTTAGCACATGTTTAGTTGGGTTTCTATTTTGCTAGATCCAATCTCTAAAGTGAAGTCTCATTACATTGGTGTCAAAGTTTTTAAGAAGTGCTGTCATGTAAGCAATTCCAAGAAAATTAGGTAGGACTTGGCACTTAATTGGGACTTGTTGTTAAGTTTTAAGCAACTAGTTGCAAAATCATTTTCAATAATATTGTTAAACTTGAATGTTCATGATTATTGTTGGGTTTAGAAATGGTTTGAAAAATCAATAAAAGAAAAGAAATGAGCTACTTTTAATGTCAATGTGCTTCCTCTTTAATAGGTGCATCACCCTTGACCATTTGAACAAACAAATTTTGCAATTAAATCAAAACACCACGCTATACCTCTCCTCCTAACTCAAATATTTAAAGACCAACAAAATTTAGTTCACTCAAACAAAATTCATGTAGATGTAGGACATGCGTTATGTGATATGTTTGTGCAATTAGGGATTCAATATATTAAAAAGTAAATCCAATGACTCAAGATTTCAACTCAAAAGATGCTTGAGTTCAATAAAGGACACTACAAATTATCACCTAAAAAAACATGTTCACCACACTTAAAAAGTCTTGCATTTCCTCACAATCTAAACTAGAAATAAAAGTCCTTGCATTCAATGATATAGAAACTTTTAGAATCATATGATCAAATCACAATGACTCCCAAAACATATCACAATGACTCCCAAAACATATCACAATGACTCCCAAAACTTATGTACATCATTTAAAGATGTAATTCTTTTTGCTATACCCTTCTCTCTTGTTAAATCTGCAACTTTCTACAAAACTTTTCAAAATATGGGTTGAGTACTAGACTTCTATTCCTCAATAAATAAAAAATTTCAAACAAACCCAACATCTCCATATGAAAGTTAGAATTTTTGACAAGAATTAGAAATTAGGAAGTGTGCATGATTCAAAATAGAAGAAAAGAAGGGCATTATACAGTTGAAAGCTGCTCACTGTAAACAGCTGGTCACTTATTATTGATTTAAGTTTATTTGTAATGGCTTTAGCTTGAGGCTATCTTAGCTCAAGGCATGCATGGGAGGGGCGTATTTTACTACTTTTCTCATCTAGAACTTATTTGAGAATTTACAATGTCTAGAAGTAGACAACTGCCTAATCATGTTAACCCTAATTTGAGATCTAGACATCTCTAAGACATCTCTAAGACATCCCTACTAGGGAAATCCAGTGTGGAGCCACACTCGGTCTCGTAATCTTTGAGGACCTGCACCATAAAACTCGTCCATCTTTTCCCCATCATGGAAGAAGCGGAATGTTGGGGTGTAACGCACATCTCGTGTAGTTTCACAGCACTTGTCCACGTCGGCATAAATGAACATCGCTGATTCGTAGTCGTTACTCAAGTTGCAAAACGTTGGCAGCATTTGTCGACATGCATGGCACCTTCAGCCCCCATGTAATACCACACCAATCAATCAACAAGGATTACTAATCAGCATCTATCTGTCTTACTTTAACCCCCTGAAGGACCAGTGATTTTACATGACCAATTGATCTTGTTGGTAAATAAATAAATAAACAAAATTGAACAAAAGATACTCCCCGAATGACCTGCTAAGGAAAAAGAAACATGGCCCACTTTAAGCCTCGAAGTTAAACCCTAAACCTTTTGGGAGTGTTAAAATAACCAATTCTGAGAAAGATGGTGAAAATGGAGATCCAGCACTTTTTTATAGGCCCTCTATCATAGAAAGAAAACAACTCTGGTCTCAAGACCAGCGTGAAGAAAGGGTCAGTTGGGAAGTTCTCCTAAGAGGCCACATGGACACAGACAACTATTTTGCTACAACAGCATAAAGCAACAAAGACCTAACAACCATATGAGTTGTTTACAGTGCAAGCCAGCATAAAGCAACAAAGACCTAACATATATGACTTTGCTAAGGTGCAAGACAGCACAAAGCAACAAAGACCTAATATAGATGACACAACAAAGACCTAACAACCATATGAGCTGTTCATAGTACCCCTCAATAAGTTGAACCTCTTTGTAATTATAAGCAAGAAGGCTTAAGAATAAAAGTTATGAAAAAAGTTACAAAAAACATATTGGAACTATTGTTTAACAAAACAAAGTTATTGCCATTCAAAATTGGCCAACTATTTGACATTGTTGGCCCAAAAATTTGTTGGTTTATGGTGTCTTGCACTACACCAACCAATGTGAAAGGTGTGAAAATCTTAACAAGAATTTTGTACATCAATACTCAAAAAAACGTGTGTTGTCAAGAGGGAAGAAAAGGGGCTCACCATGGGGCACCATACGTGACGATAGCCTGCGAAAGCACCCACACACAAACCAAACATTTGTAAGGCAAATGCAGAAAAAACATCCTTAACCCCTAAAGGATGTTGCCTACCAAAAGTGTTGTTTGTATTCATACAAGGACCATTTAGTACTTGAAAAAATGACTTCACAACAAATACCAAAAACTCTCAAAAAAATCCTAATTGAGTGGTGGTATGTTTGTGAATTGGCTTAAAATTTACAGCTCCAATGCAATTCAAGTGCTACCCAAATACCTCATCCGTATACAACACAAGAGAGTGCATACCATTACAGCAACATCCTTCAGGGTTGCCATCTAAGAATCTAATTCCCATAATCTCCAAATTAGAAGAGCAAGGGGAGGTTTGAGGAATCAAATAACTCCGATTAAATTGAAAAAAAGAAGGATTACATAGAAACCCTCTGAAACCCTAATTCTGCAAAACGAGTGTAAAAATAGGTCGAGTGAAACTCACAGGTTTTTTGGAGGTTTTCGCTCGTTGCAGCAAAGTTAGAAGCTCCTCGTCGCTATGAGCACTGGCCAAGTTCCCATGAAAGTTTACAGGCAAAGACGTGTCGTCCAAGCTCTTGGTGGCCAACGACGACGACGACGACGACGACGAATCCATTGAATTCTTGTCTCCTGCTGTTGCTGCTGCCATATTTGGTGCGCTCTGTGCAATTCCGAAACCTTAATCGAGGTCAATCATCATACTAAGGTAGGCGCACCCATAAGCATGGAAATAAGGGTTTTGGAGTAGGTAAAACAATTGTCTAAACAATTGTCTAACTTTGAAAAAAATACTGTAAGTTAGGAAGTGGAAACCAAAAATATTGGTATCAATTTTAAGGTTCCAATTACAAGCATTTGTTCACAAAGATTTTTCAAAATTCAAAATCACTGAAATGGTAAGAACCATGTGTAAGAGATGCTAATCACAAGGCTTGTCCGTCCTTAAAATAGTGAGATGGGTACTCAAAACCTCATGCTAGTCACCCACAACCATCACTTCATCACCCATAACCATCACTTAGTCACCCACAACCATTTGCTTTTTTACTCATTGGCCCCTGCCACTATCAAGTGACGGCCATGGGGACACAACGCTTATGGATACTGCTACCTTATACTACTAAAATCACAATGACCTTTGTAATATCACATTTGCACTTTTGTAATATCACATCTCCAATTATTATCACACTAATGGACTTGTGCACCAGCCGTTCCGGCGAAAGGCTATTGTGCAAGAGTTCGTCTCTTTCTCCCGCGGCCACCCCTATCCCTGTGTAAACCCCATCCCCGAGGCCGACCATAACCATCATTTAATCTTCTTGGAGCATAGACACCCAACTACCCAACTAATAAAAATAACCAACCATAACCACTATTTAATCTTCTTGGAGCACAATACCCAACTACTAAAAATAAGACTATTATAGAAATAAGATAAATACAATTGAAGACTTACTGTTTATTAGGTTATTTGAGCAATTTGACCTAATTTGTGCTTAATTTCAACGATTTGACCTAATGGAAATGAAATTTGAGCAATTTTAGTTTCGTTTGAGCAAATTGAGGCAACTTTGAACAATTGTATCTAATTTCAATTATTTGACTTAATCGAATGAGTACAAGCGCCGCTAATCATAGTACCAAAATCAGAAGGATCTCTGTAATATCACACCTGCCTGCAGCTTTGTAATATCACATACCGCCTCCAATTCCTGCCGGATTCCTTCAAGCTCAAGACCTTCAAATCGTATCAGATACCGATCAAATTCCTGAAGTAGCCGCCAGAACTATTCGAACGAATGTCAATAATCAGAGCTTTGCCTTGCGCGAATTCAAAACACACGCTAATTAAAAACAGATAAAAGCTCTGGCGTGAACAACTCTCTGCAAGCACACCACCAGCACCAGCGATATTCTTAAGAACTATAGGAATTGTATTATTTCAAAAAAAAAAATTACAATGTAAGACGCCAACGCTCAATGCATTTAGGCTTCATACACCAAAACCGGCTTCGGCCGCGGGAGAAAGCATACCGAGTTGGAAACGAGTTGGTCAAAAGACGAGGGGAAGAGCGATGGGGAGAGTTGCTGTGGATATCGGAAAAAAAAATAAAGCTTTTCCACCTTGACCCCACAAATACTTTTGTAATTTAATGGAAGGAAAATGAGAGGAGGGGAGGGAAGGAGGGGAGGTTAGGGAAGGAGGGGAGGGGAGGGAAGGAGGGGAGGGGAGGGGAGGGGAGGGGAGGGGAGGGGAGGGAAGGAGGGAAGGGGAGGGAAGGAGGGGAGGGCAAGGAGGTTTAAGCCTCTAAAGTAGGAGGCTTGAATTCCGTTTGGTATCTAGAACTGCTCATGTAAAGTCATCAAAAATAGTGGAGAGAGTTTTTTAACCCCTAAAGGTTCAAGGGGTAAGGGCAAAACATAGATGTGTTATAAAATGGTGTTTTTGTAACTTTGATGAAGTTTGCTTCAAAAGAGAAATTAAGAATCATAATGTTTAGTAATTATCCATACGGTCAAACATTCAAAAAAAGTTTTGGATATTTATATAATGAATTTGGAAGAATTTACCATTTAATATTCACCAAAATTACAAATTTTACTCATAGATTTCACAATATGGTATGATTGGTTCAAAATAAACATTCTATCTCAAACTTCAAAAATTCAATCTTTTGAAAGGAGCAAACATCATTAGTTTCCCAAAATAGTAAATTTTACAACACTAGCAAATATTGAAGTGTTTGTCTTTGAAAAATTCTCCTTGGTGGAGTTTAACTTGGATTGACATGATTCAAGTTAAGTTAGAAAGTAGACTTGATTTTCTATTACAGAAGAAAATTTTGAAAAAAGTTATATTTTTGTCTTGGGCAGGCCAAAAAAAACGGGCAATGACCAGAAAATGGTCGATTGGGTGCTTAGGGGTCAAAGGGACAAACTAGGGAGACACCCCTCAGTTGCTAGGGAGACATCTCCTATAGCCCAACCTATTAAATTTGAGATTATTATTTTGTCAAAATAAGAAATATTTCAAAACAATATTTTAGGGTACATTTGCATCTACAAGCGTTGCAAACATACAACAAATATGTCTCATTTGTGACATAATCAAGAGTTAAAACTAGTCATTCTTTTTGTTTGTAAGTTTAACTCTTGATCATGTCACAAATGGGACATATTTGTTGTATGTTTGCAATGCAAATGTGCCCTTAAATATTGTTTTGATTTTATTTATTATTTTGACAAATCAATAATCTCAAATTTAATAGGTTGGACTATAGGGGTGTCTCCCTAGCAATTGGGGGGCGTCTCCCTAGTCTGTCCCTTTTTAAATGGGTCACATTGTTGATCTATATTCAAAAATTGTTCTTGTGCAAGCGCGATTTTAGAGACTTAACAATGCAAGAATGGCTATTGCTTTGTGTACTTATTGGTCATAATATTGTTGGAAATAGTGATTTAGTAAAATATAAATAGATGTCATACTAAAATAAATAAATATGTGTTTTCAATCATAATCTGAGTATTAGAATATGGAATGGGTGCTTGCAAGCTTTAAGGGTCATATTGGAACATTCTCAACTCAGTTTGTAGTGGTTGCTTTTTGGACTCATGTGCTCTACTCACAAGCCACCTTTAAACCATGAGTGCTACTGCCTATGATGTAGAATAGTTACTTATGAGCCTTTTGTTAATCAATTGTAGTTAATTCATACCAACTCAAAAAAATTCAATTTAAATGGCCAAGGATCTCTTCTATAACTTTCTACCAATTTTTATTACATATTAACAAGTTGCCCCAATTTTTCCACAAAAGCACACTTTCCCTTAGATAATCAATTCACAAGCCTCCTACCTTAGCTAGTGATTTGTCAGTTTGATATCCCCATGTACATACAACAAACACCTAGTGTACATATATCAATCTATTTTTTTTTATGGATACAATAATGTGAGTATTAGATTGTTTAATTTTAGTTTTTAAATGTTTTGGGTTTATTTAGTCACTTCAAATAATTACAAAAATTATTTCTGGAATTGTTTATGGCTATCTTTTGCAAAATCATCTATTTGGAAAAGTATGCTTTGGTATGTTGCACATATGTGTTTGTAAGGCCAAGATGGAATATTGCAGCTTCTTTTTATAAACAAGGGTAAACGTAAGAATTTGTCTCTATTTTGAAGTTGTTAATTTTATCTCCTCTTCAATTCCACACTTAGTAGAGATTTGTGAATCCAAGAATGAACTCAAAACTTTGCAAATTCAATCTTCCCTTTATGAAAATTTAGATTCTTACATATTTTGCTAGGTGAAACTTTTAAGTTCTTCCACTCTGACCCCACAAAACATACATGTGCAGTACACCAAGCCAAAAAATATCAATCCTTAAAGAGAGTCATTGCCAATTAGATGAAAAATAATTTTCAACACTTGCAGCTATATGAAATGGATGAGGTACGTCTAAGTTTGCTTAGAAAACAATTTTTGTCATTTCTTCAATTATATGATTACCTATATCATTGGGTACTTCATGGTATTTGTGCAAGGCTTTGAATCAATCATGTGAAGAAGGACAAAACTAGAATTTGGACAAAATTGAAGATCTCGTGTTTGGAATCATTTTAGGCCACAATTTACTCTGAAATAAAAATGCTCCAAAACTACATGCTTCACCCTCCCATGCTCTCTTTGGAATAAAATGTGATATAATTTTTCAAAAACTATTTTATCTTCCCAATAATGAAAATTACATAAAATTTTGGATAGCTGTTTAAGATTGTCGTATTAACTTCCCTTTTTATGTGAATGTTTACTATTATTTGTTTTCAGGTGTTTCTAGATTATAACTGTAAAATAAGCAAGGACTTAATTCTACTTTTTAGAGTGGAGTGTAAATACTTGTGTTTGGTACTCCCAAGCCCTTTGGATCATTCATGGGATCATTACACATGTGTTTTCATAAAAATTTCGGTTTTTAACCCATAAACGCCAAGGCGAACGGGTTTTGTATGATAAATAACAAAAAAAATATGTATTTATAGTACTGAAAAAAGTTGTTTTTTATCACAAAGACATTGTCTCTCACGGAAGTAAAAAAACAACCTCATTGAATGTACTCATATTTTTTAGGTGACCTAAATTGTGAGAAGATTCACAAACATGGTGGTAGATCTTGTGATGCCCTTCTCACAATTTTCATGAGATAGCATGTACTATTAACTTTTACAACTTTTGGAAACAACATTATAGTGGGTGGGCACTTGGCACATCATTGTAGCGCTACAATAAAGGACAACCATGCAACCAGAATTACCAACCTTATGTTCAAGGGTTAACTAGTGAAAAAATAAAGCTCAAAGCCAACTATTTCATTTAACCCCTAAACGCTGAAGGGGACAAAAAAATGTCCTTTGACCACCAAAAGAACTCTTTTTACTATAGAAAAAAGTTGTTTTTCACTTGAAGTTTTTTTGTAGTGATCAAAGATACATGGTGCATCATGGAAGGCAAAAATGAACCTTAACCCCCAAATGCCCAAGGCCTTATTGAGCTTTTTGGAGTTTTCATGAACCACAATCAACCAACCTTTTCATAAACCTCATCAAGTTTTTTATAATTGTAACCGTACAAATTTAAACTAAACATGTTAGAGCTTACATGGGAAAAGAAAACACATTAATATTGCTTATAGTTTGAAAGATTATAATGTTTGAACATGAGGGTGATAAAACTGCAAAAGTGACTTGAAGTCTTCTAATCCCCATTTCACATGTCAAATCTAAAAAGTTGGTCACCAAAAAAATATAGGGTTTAAGGTCATGACATATCTAAGCTTAATTGATTTACGGCTTTCAAAATCTACTCCTATCTTTCTTTTAAATGGATTTCTAATGTGAACTTTTCTCCAAGCACTAGTGAATTTGAGGCTAGTTTTCAAGATTTTCCTACACTAGAAAACTCAAGATTGTAGTGGACACCCTTGTACAAAATCTTTAGTAGAAAAATTATCAACATTCATTTTCAAAATCAAGTTTTTGATGTTGAGAATAGACTTCAAAACAAACTTGTATTATAAAACACTTACTAAAAATAGTGATTTGATAGGGTTTTATTCATCTTTGAAGTTTTGTAAACACCCAAATTGGGTGCCTAGGGCATTTAGGGGTTAACAAACACACTTGTATTTCTAGGTAACCTAAATTGCAAAAAGATTCAAAGACATGGTTTTAAATCCCATGCTACCTTTTTGCAATTTTCATGAGAGCACCATGAACTCTTGACTATAGCAACTCTAGGAAACAATATTTTAATGGGTGGGCATGTGCCACACTATTGTAGAAAGGGAAAATTTTAAGGATACCCCCTGAACTTTGCCATATTTTCATGATACCCTTGCTTTTTCAGAAATTTCACATATACCCTTGGACCAAAATTTTCAAGCATTTATTTTGTGTACTGTACATGCCACTTCCCTTCATCCATTCTATGCACTTATAACAAAAAAGAAGTATTGTGTGCACAAAGGGAGAAGGAAGTGATATACACAACAAAACAAATGCATGAAAATTTTGGTCCAAGAGTATTTGTGAAATTTCCAAAAAAGCAAGGATATCAAGGGTATCTATGAAACTTTCCCTTGTAGAAACCACTATAAAGGGGTATAAAGGGGTAGGCACGGTCACCCATCCAACAATTAACCCATTAATGACCAGGGTCCCAAAAATACACAGGAAATCGACCACATTCCAGTCGCCTGGTCGTTAATGGGTTAACCCCTAAATGCCCAAGGCCTTTATGAACTCGACATTTTCAAGAAAGTGAACAATCAACCAACCTTTTCATGAATCTCATCAAGTTTTTTAAAACTGTAATCGTACAAATTTAAACTTGACATGTGGGCAATGGCACAATCAGGTACCCAAAAAGGTTTGCTTAACTTCAATTTGGCCATACCCATGATACTTTTGCTATTTATTACATCTTACTAGATAGTGTTGTGCTATTTATTTATTTGGCAAGAAGTTGCTTATACTTGTAGATTAGTAGAAAAAAAATACACTTTTTCAAATGATGAATGTTATCATGTCTAAATGAGCAATTATGTGAGAAGTTCCGGAATTGTCTCATTTCATAAAAATGAAGTAAGGGACTCATCCAGACTAGAAGTTTGGTTAGTAGGAATTAGGTTAATGCATTTATAGTTGTGCAAGCTTCTATGGTCCATGAATTTGAAGTGTATTAGTCCATACATTATTAAAACTAGTTGTTATGAATTCTTTTAGTGACAGTTTCATGCTAGTTTTTCCACGTCCAATAAAGAACATTAAAAATTTGTAATTTTTTTTAAAGTGGCAAAAGCATGCACATACACTTGTTTCTTGTGCACATATGGTCAAAATTATTAAAATGTCAAAAATTCATTTTAGGGAGCCATTAGAAATTACAAATAAAAAAAAATCTGGATAAGGACATTTGGGTTCTAATCACTTTTATGGTGAGAAAAAAAAACAAGATAATCCTTTTGATGAAAGGAACACTTTCTAAATGAATGTCTTAATGTAAGGAAAGCTTAAGAAAAATGTTTCATCACTTGCAAGTTCACATTTTTTCCTAAACAAAAATAATCCAGACTCCTTAGGAAAGAGTCCTTTCCAGAGGTCCGGCAAGCCCTTTTGGGGGTACCCTGATCATGCCATCACCCATGTTAGAGATTACATGGAAAAAGAAAACACAACAATATCACTTATAGTTTAAAAGATCGTAACGTTTGAACATGAGGGTGTTAAAATTGCAAAAGTGACTTGAAGTTTTCTAATCCTTGTTTCACATGTCAAATTTAAAAAGTTGGTCATCAAAAAAATATGAGGTTTAAGGTCATTACATGTTCAACTTTAGTCAATTTACTGATTTCAAAATCTACTCATGTATTTTTTTTAAATGAATTTCTAATGCAGATTTTTCTCCAAGCTCTAGTGTATTTGAAGCTCATTTCCAAGATCTTCAAACACTAGAAAACTCAAGATTGTAGTGGACATCCTTGTACAAAATCTCAAGTAGAAAATTATCAACTTTCATTTTTTAAATCAGATTTTTGATGTTGAAAATAGACTTCAAAACAAACTCGTGTTCGAAAGAAATACTAAAAATAGTGATTTGATAACGTTTTATGCATCTTCAAAGTTCTGTAAACATCCAAATTGGGTGCCTTGGGCATTTAGGGGTTAAGGGTTAATTAGTCTTATGCGGAGAATTTGTGAACAGATTGTGATTATGACCACACAAAGGGTTGTGAAGAAATTGAATGAGGTAAAAGAAAAGAAGTGTAGACACAAGTCACAACCAAAACTTTATTTGATGGATAAAACACTATTTCAGGGCACTCATTCGTGGGATACCAAAGCTAACCGCGAAGGTCATTTAAGCTTACTTATTGAAAATCAAAACATTGTTGAAAACAAGTTTGAGGACATTCATCAAATTCAAAGGCTGAATCAAACAAATAGACAAGAAAATGTTCTACCATAGTTTTTCTAACAAATTTTCATAATCCTTCCTACAGTTGAAAGTTTTTGAACATAAAAGATGACATGATAATTGCAGACTAGTATTTCACTAAATTTGGAACATTCATGCAATTCTAGACTTTGTTTTGCAAGACGTCTCTCAATGTTTTGCATAGCTAGATTACTATGAAATCAAATAAAAAACTTAGAATGACAACTCTCACATCTTCATAGCTTACAACCTCCACTCTCGATTCAATACAAAATTCAAAGCAAATGATGTTGCAAGCTCTCAACAGAACTGGCAGAAACATGCAATAACAAAAGATCCCTTTCCAAAAACATCAACAACATGGATATCTCAAATGTTTACTCTTGTAATTTTCCTGTTACAAACAGGAAGGAGTTTGATATATAGATCCACGATTCAATTTGAATCAAGCCGAATCATCAAGACTAAAAACAAATACAATACACTAATCTTCTATCTCTACCTTGAAGTCAAAATTTGATCATTCCAACCAACAACGTGAAATTAACCGAAGCCTACTTTTAAAAAACAAAGAAAAAAATGTACTCTACATATGTATAGAACCCCAATCCATTAAAGCCACGAATGGAAGTGAGACAAATGGGATGGAAAGAAAAACAAAATACTTCCTCAATGTTTGGCAGCCTTTTCTTTCTCCATTTGAATTCGATCATGAGGACTCATCACAGACATCTTCAGTTGCTGACACGCTGCCATCGTTTTCACATGCTCCATCTCGTCCCCCTGGAATAGTCAAAACAGGCAGAAAAACATATTTTAAAACAAACATCAACCCCACAAGAACGTGTATTTCCTTGCTTTGCAACATCGAGCCAGGAAAAAGAGGAAGAAATTAAAGCCAAAGCTTTGAAGGGTAGTTGTAGTAGCCATGGAAGTCATTCACAGAAAAATATAGCAGCAGTTAACCCCTCCATGGCTAAGCTAAAAATTATAAAGCTTACTTTTATTCTAAGAGCTCATAGGTGACTTCCAAAACCTATTTTTATCGTTAGAAAATAATTGGTTATGATTTTTGATACTTTTTGATACTTCCTTAATGATTAATTTCTAAGTCTTACAAATATAGAAGCCGGGACTTTTGGAACTAGGAATACTGAACGTACACCAATTCGTGGACCCAGGGTGAAAAAGCTCAAGTTCTCTTACAAAGGATTAAAGCAAAAAAAAATCTGCTCTTATTTTGTAGTTGGTCAATTTTATCTCCTTTTCATTTACAGTAGCATTAGACTATATCTGGGTCTCTGAATCCAAATATGCGTTCAAAATTTCCAAATCTGGTCGTCCAGTAGTAAAATTTCTAAATTCTAAGGTTTTTTCGTACAAGGTGAAAACATGTGAGATTATCCAACCCGGGTCTACAAACTGGTATGCACAGTGTACCTAGCCCTCTTTTGGGCTTGTGGCCATTTGGACCTGTGGCCATTTGGACCCTTGAGGATTGAAGCCAAGTCTCTGCTTTTAGGGCTAAGCTCAACTACCGTAATATCAGCCCAAGGAAGAGAGTGCAAATATAAAATGTACACTTACAGTAATAGCTGCAAAAACATCATAGAGACTGTTGATTGTAGGACGTCGAGATTCAGGAGCTTGACTTGTTTGGAACTCATCATACCTACACATTTCAAGGTTTCAAGGTCAGACTCTCACGTATAAACAGAAAGCTCGAGAAAAAATACTAGTATTTAAGGCTGTGGTAAATAACTCACAAAACAATACAATGCCTGAAAGAAAAGAAAAAAAGTCCTCAGATTCCAGAGAAAACAGTATTTTAGTGTAGCACTTACATGTAGAGGTCTTCGCTCTCGTAGTAAGACACTGCTACAGGAGAAGGTGGTAATGTCTTCAACAACTCCTCATTTGCTTCCGCAAACTCCGCATAGGTATCCACTGTTTTGAAGTACAAAAATAAAACACATAATGTGAGATTTAGTAGCCCAAATTTATATGAGTTTAGTTATTATTAGTGGCTGTCAGGTCTACAACTTCTGCTGGAAGATAGAGTTCTTGGGTATCAAACGCAACTCTTGAGTAACACATATGTCACATGTACAAAGAGAATAAAAAAATAACTTTGAACAACCCTGTTAGAGCTACATGCAAGATTGTCATTTTTTTAGTGACAAGGGGAGAGCCTCAACAAAAGGAAACCTCAATGATGTGGTTGGTTATCCTAAATTTCAGGCCTACTTCTGAAAACCTGGTTTTTCAATCTTCCACCAAAAGTTCCAGTCTCAACGACCCCTATTGACTAAACAGGATATCATATCAGATGGTTATGTAAATGCTTGGACTCAAGGAAAAGATATACAAGCTTGAAAAACACCTAATTTGACAGAAAAAAAGGAAGACGAGCTCACCAGCATGCGCCTCAACGAGCTCGGAGAAATTGTATGCCACTTTAGGTGAGATCAAAAACATAATATTTAAGACCTGCCAATCAACCAAGAATCACGTGTCATACAGCAATTTTTTCTGAAATTCATTAAGAGCTTTTCAAAATGACTAACAAAAGCTCCAGGGCTTGGCTCCCAAGGAACAAAATCACCAACAACTAGATTATTTGCGCATCAGGGACAAACCCAATAATAAAAGAAGGCGGCATGTTGGGCGAAAAAGCGATCCCCCCACTCCAAGTCTCCTCCCAGGGATTCCATTATTTTGAGATGATGCATCTCATTCCACTCCTACTCATACAGAAAGAAACACTTGTTATTTAAAACAGCTGAAAGATGTTTGTAAAAAACAAATCTCAACTCCTGAAAAAAATAACTATACTAGCATGTCAAATCCACCTAGGACTTTATCTGAAAAAAAACGCTCCAGATTGGACTCAAGCTACAACAAAAGTTATTGAGAAATTGTTACCTCTGCAAAGTGAACCTTTCGAATTTCAGCTCCAATGCGCCACCTGAAAACATTTAAAAAAAAAGGAAACACAAGTATATTAAACGATGATTATGATCAAATAAGAAGCTAAACTAAACTTTTATGATTGAAATCTGATTATTAATCTCAAGAACCTGACAAAATATACACTGCAGATCCTGCTACTGCAGAAAAAAACCTTCCTCAAGGAAAACCAATATATCAAAACTTTAGAAACACGTACCATCCAAGGGTCTCGTATAAGTGAAGCATTGAAATATATCTTTGAAAAACGTCAAAGATTGACGAATGACAAGCACGATTCATTAACTACGACATGAGAAACGTCCAACATCCTTTTATTTCAAGTTTTATGGTGGTAACCAATCTCATACCTATGTCACTAAAAAAAGACAAAGCCTCAGCACAAATGACGAGCTCTGTACAAAAAGGTCCACCTCTAAAGCACCAAGGATTCATGATTATAAAAGAACCAATTTGATTGATCAAATTGTGAAAAAACATAATTCAAATGGGATCAAACTTTATACCACCAAAATCAATGAAGAAAAATGCATGCATTGGTCAAAACATAAAGAAAATTAGACAAAAAGAGAGTCCCTGTATGATCTCAAAAAAATGCCAAAAAAATGCAAAAAAGAAGCATGAAGCCCTTGGTCTGTTAGGGGTTAAGAGTATTGCAGAGGATACGAGAAGTAAGGCATTCGAGCTACAGTTTCCAGAAACCAGAACCGTTGAATGGGCCTGCCCTCAAAGATCACGTCCAGCATCTGCCAAAGCGAGAGAGGAAATCAAATTAGTCACTGCTACATAAACCTTGAGGATGTCCAAATTCAACAACAGTCAGAAAATGTGGTTATTAAAAAGCATCAGCAAGAAAAACCCTGTACAAACCATGCAACAATCTTTGATTTCAAAAGAAAAAAAAGAGATGAAAACACAAACTAAAACAGCTTTGGTTTTCAAAAGGTAAAAAGAGAGAGAATAAGAACACAAACCAGACACAGAAGTTGATAAGGGCCCATAATCCACCACGGAGCTTCCACTTGTGGTCTATCATGCTCTCTTTGCCACACAGCCTTATTGCTCAGCTTCAACTTCTTCAATGCTGCTCTCAACTCGTCTTGCTCTAGATTTTCACCGTCCTGCAAAACTCACGTCTCAGACCAGAGATCACAATGAAAAAGAAGGCAAAGCCTAGACTACAGGAAAAACAAAAATCTCCAAATTCTAATCCAATGAACGTTTTTCAATCGTAGTATGTGAACTCACGGCTTACGAAGTCCTGTAAGAAAATGACACAAACACCACTAAACCCTACTATAAAGCTAGCCAAAAATCACATTTGTATGGACGGTTCTGTACAAAGTAGAGCTTATTGTGAAAGATAGAAGAGTGTTTACCGGTTCAAGAGGTTGCAACTCCCCCAAACCATTGGATAGCGTGAGAAACTTATCCAGCCCTCTGAGAGTCAGAAGAAGACCACGCCCGGTGTATGCGAGCACAAATTCGAGTGGACCGTTGAGCTTCGAGGCTGCAAAGATTGAAGAAACTTGCAATAAGAAACTTCATAGGCTTTTTTTTCAACATTAAGCGTCTGTTTTTCGTGAGCATTGCCTTGCAGCAGAGGTGCAGGATAAGCAGTAAGAGAGAGAAAGCTTACAATCAATTCGCTTCAAATCTGTAAACAGAACAGTGCGCCGCAACGACTGCGAAACAAAAACCACGTCTCAGGTTTAGTGAGCATTTCAAATGTTGGTTTCTCAAGCAAGAGCGGACATTCCAAGAGCATTTGAACGAGGACGAAGCAGAAGAAGAAGTAGGAGGAAAAGAAGAAGAAGAGGAAGAAGTGGAAGAAAGAAGAAGAGGAAGAAGAAGAGAAAGAAGAAGAGGAAGAAGAAGAAGAAGAAGAGGAAAAGAAGAGGAAGAAGAAGAGGAAGAAGAAGAGGAAGAAGGAGGAGGAAAAGAAGAAGAAGAGGAAGAAGTGGAAGAAGGGGAAGAAGAAGAAGAAGAAGAAGAAGAAGAAGAGGAAGAAGGAGGAGGAGGAGGAGATTGCGAGATTGCAAGCTTACTCTCCACTCGCGCCCGAAATTCTCAAAAGCCAATTTGACCACGTTGCCAGGAACGGAGGGCCCGGTCCTCAGAAACTTGGCTTGGAAGCCATAGTCGAAGGTGATACGCTTCGGGCGCACGACGTCGTTGACGGTTTCCATCTCCAAATGCACGGGCTGCGTCGAGGAGTTCTCCTTGAGCTTATACCCTTCCATGCCAGTTCTCTCATCCTCTCTAGCTTCGGATTCCTGCTCCTCCAGCGCTGGTACTTCATTCTCCGTCTCGCTAATCACCGCAACACAGCAACCTCCTCGTCGTCGTCCTCGGCTACCTCTATCCTCGCCGCAATTGTACTTCAAACCTCGCAAGTGTAATAAGCGCGGCTTCACACACAAGCTCGCACGCCGAAGCGAGCCATGATACCTGAACAGACCCCGTGGAATGGCGGAATTCGCACACGGCAGCACCGAACTCGGTGCCACCACTGCAGTCACCATGCTCACTACACCGCGAATTGTTCAAAACCTAAAATCAAACACGCGTTCTCGAACTCAACGCCGCAGAAATTGATACAAAATTAAACGTTAACAACAACAACAACAACAACAAAAGCCAAATAAGTAAAAACTATCACGAGGATCACTACTACAACGCGTGCCGAAAGTGCTCGTCTCGACAAGTTACAACAGAGCAAATTGGAAAACACAAACGCATCACCAGCAACCATCGCCTCTTTTCATCGCAAAAACCAACGACATCAACACAAGTCTGGCATCGACAGGAGCCACACTTACGAAACTCTTAACAAATATCTTCGTCGCCTCACATCCATTCTTTTACTCCAACAATAACATATCTTGCATCCTCAATAAGCTTAGACTTCAAATTGTTCAGCACCATCGATGCTCCGACACAATCCCATGGACTCTCTCTTCTTGTAAAGCTTTGCTACAAACAAAGTGCGAAAAAGTACACAAGAGGCGGAGCTCTGTGGATGAATTTTGGTGGATGGAAAAGTCCACGACGGATGTAGTTACTAAAAAAAGGCGGTACCGCGCTCAACCTTTCGTTTAAACTTACAGTTCAAATCCAAAATGCATGTAAGTACCGCGCCCCCGCCGCTCCTGTCGAATCATAAACGACGACTTGTGGGTAAGCTCTCTTCTAGATTGTGCTCAGTAAATTTTCTTTTAATTATTGCAGGTTTTGCTTGTGCTTAATTTTGTTCTCTTGATTGCGGAGTTGTTGTTGTTGTTTCTTTTTGTTTCAATTGTGGGAAAGGCAATTTGCTTTTGTAGGGTTGGACGGCGGTGTTTTCTATGTCGTAGTTTCTTACGGTAGCTTGTTCTTCCCGTTGTAGTAGTGTTTCTGTGGTGCATGCATCAGATACGTGTTCCTTTTAGGTCATAGAT
This sequence comes from Ulota crispa, assembly GCA_963920765.1. NCBI lineage: Eukaryota > Viridiplantae > Streptophyta > Bryopsida > Orthotrichales > Orthotrichaceae > Ulota > Ulota crispa. The sequence continues at coordinate 10,417,041 of OY987250.1, forward strand.
TAGCAGGAATGTGGTTTAATTGCTGTTTGTTTTATTTGCACCACATGCAGGTATGTTGTGTTTTTGCAAGTTTTGGAACAGAATCTTAATTCAAGTCGGATTTGATTTTGGATTTACTGGTGTTTTCATTTGTTGAAGGATCTTACGTTCTTCTAGCCTCCTTTGAAATGGCCGTCTAGGAATGCTTGTTTCCGCTGTTGTAGTCCATCAACTCTCTTAACAGACGTTCACTTTTAGGTCACAATTATGTAAGGATTTTTCTCATTGCTGCCTGGTAACGACAATGTAGGCAGGCTAGATATGATCATATACTATCCTCTTCTCCAAGGAGCGATTGCAAGAGATTTTTGCTGCTCATGTTGTACGAAAGTTGGTTTTTCTTTTTCGTGCATGTGATCCACACAGTCCTTTCATAGAATTGTACAGTAGTTTTTTCCATTTTCACTGGTGTCTTTGTGACGTTGGAAACCTTGGCAACCTTGGTTAACCAGGCACAGGTCTCTGGTGTACTATAAGGGAGATGAGATGGGGAGCAGGCGCAAACAAATTCGCTCGGCCAAGGAAGCTACAACCATAGAAGATGACGCCATGCCCATTTTCCTTCAGGAAGCAGCATCGGTGTTGGAGGCGAAACTGGAGGAATTCACCATGAGTTCCAAAGTGCCTTCAGATTCACTGAAAAGGATACTAGACCGGGCCTCACAGTTGTTTTCTATACCAAAAAACGATGAAGCAACAGGGAGTTCTTCAATTTGTAGGCACAAATGCAGATGTCATGAAGAATTGATGGATCCAGCACTTTGGGGGACGTTGCCCAGCAAGCTTTTATTCCAAATCTTTGCAAGGCTGCCTTTGGCGAAGATCATGAGCTTGAAGTTGTTGTCTGAGGAGTGGAACTCCGAGTTTAAGGAGGGTGTAGAAGAACCTGGTTTTCTTCAGGCTTGTGATGTTAATCCGGTGGTGGCGCTTCTGACCCGAGCTGAGGAGAACAAGTTTTTGGTTCGGATGTTGGATGTGAAGCTCAATACTTGGCATGTGTTCGAGATGAAGGCTGGGCATGCACATGCTGTGGAGATCGGTTTAGTTTCTGAGGATGGTGGCTTGGTGTGTTTCATATCCAGTTTGAAGAAATCCAAGACGAGAACCTTTCTGGTGGATGTAGTCAATCCATTGACTCAACATGCTTGTGCACTTCCCCCCTTGCAAGACTTCAACGTTGTGTACATGGTGCAGATGATGGCAAACCCTAAAACGAAGCAGTACAAGGTATTGGTTGTGGGGGAAGGGAGTGCTGGAACGACGGTAGCTAAATTGTACGACCCGTGGATTTCCTTGGAGAAATGGACCAGTCCCAAAAAGCAGAAGATGTTTGAAAAGCAGAAGCTGTTTGAAAAGCAGAACCTGTTTGTGCATGGCTATGGATTCCACTGGGGTAATTTTCGGTACAACCAGAGACGAGATAGCCCGTGTGTGTATGATATTTCAGCGAACAAGATGCTTTTTTTGAAAGGGGGCACCACCAACAGCCCGCTTGACTCCCCAAGTGTGAAGAGCTTCGCTTTGCTTGGAGATCGTGTTTTCCTGCTGAAGAAGGACAGAGATGGTCCCAGACCTCCGTCGGATGAGTATTACAATCATTCTACAATTTATTACATTGCTGAGTACAGAGTGGAACATGGAACCGTGTGGTATATAATAAGAAGCCACCACTGTACTCCTTTCTCTCGTCCTCCCAAGGCGAAATATAACTTGTCTCTGTTCGCTTGCAATGGTTTTCTTATGGTTTTGGCTCGGCTCCAGGAATCCCACCCTTACATAAATCAAGTCGGATGGGTTTATAATCTTTCCAGTCGTCGATGGTCTGATCTTCCAGATCTGCCTGGGGAGATACACTATACTGGTGACGACGTGATGTGCCGGCTGCACTGGAATTCTTCAGTGTAACCTCCAGGTAAATGGTAGTTTATCTCTCAACTCATTCTTTCACATCCCCCCTAAACCCTAAGCCCTAAACCCTAAAAACCTTAATCTCTCACTCTTGAACCCTGAATGTGCAACTTGGGCCTCTGTTTCCAGAAGGTCATGTGGTAGCTCTGTTTTGTTCAATTTCTTTTAACACTATATTAGATAAATTGGGAAAAAGGATACATTTCGAGACTTCTGAATTTTGCAAACCCTAACCCTAAATATTTTAAAACCTTAACGTAATAATCGTAACTGGCAGTGTAACCTTATAGCATTGATTCTCTTTTAATCATAGTTAGTCCTTTAGATATTAAAAAGCTGCTAACAAGTTTTCCATCTCGCACTTTTTTTTTTATACTTCACGGTGTTGTTATTGCAGTTCTCCTGTCTCTCCTTATGAGGAACATTTGATATCGAGATCTGTGGTGGAGAGAAGAACATGGAGTTGGTGTCGAATTAGAAAGTTTTCTTCACATTGATAGAGAGGTGCACGACAGTTCAAGCTTGTTTAAGAAGCTTAGGAAAAGAAAAGATTTTATCACTTTTAGTGTCCTCGCCAAACGTTCCCTGAGAGCAGCACGAAAGGTCTTGCTAATCAAAACCACGTAGCCAATAATTTTTTTCATAAAAATCAAGTTTAGGTTCTCCATGCTCAGTTCTTGATTAGGGTTTCATTAGAGATGTATTATCGGAACACTATGAAAATGTAATCGAATGAATTCTAAGTTGCCTTTCACATTTCTAGGGTTTAGGGGTTTAAGCAATTGCTTCTTTGAAAAAGCTACTAACAATGCGCTTCAAATGCATCAGTAGCCATGTTTTGATTCTCAGTAAATTGCGACCAATTTTAAGTACGCTAGCTAGGATTTCAAATAACAAAAGACCAGCAAATGTAACCTGCCACCGTTCCAGAGGAAACGCATTTATTACCTAATGCAAAAAAGCAGTGCAAATGCTTCGTGGCGGAGTGAGTTTGAAAGCTCTCAGAATTTAGTGTGCTGTCAAACGCTTAGATAGCTCGACAACTACGAAGGAGCAAAGCAAGAGGTCTTCGTTCAAAATATTAAGCTTCTGTAGCGTCTTGGGGCATCTCCACCGGTGACTCGGGCACTCTCAAAATGGATGAAATCTCAAAATGGATGAAAAGTAGCCATGCCCCTCTCAATCTTCTTATGTGGCTAGTCTAGCAAGCCACTCTCCAAGCCATTATTCATGTACTATTCACCCTAATTTTAGTGATTTTTATCCTCTACTTCCCTAAATAAGTGGTCAACTACTTATTTATGGGGTGTCTTGGAGTGTTAGGTCACCTTTTCAAAGAGCATGGGTGGAGATTGAGAGCCTTCAGGCCTTGCCACACCAAATGGAAAACTTTGAGTGAGTTTGCACTGGTGGAGATGCCCTTAGAATTGGAGGAGCCGAAATTGGTGCAACAAGTATGAAAGTTGGATGAGAAGAGAGAAGAAAGGTGGGAGGCACTAGAAAATGACAAGCTAGGTATAAGTTAATAAGTTACAGCCATGGGCTCATGATTAAGATTCTTGTGCTTCAAATTTCAACAGTTCTAAGCTTCTTTAACCCTCAAAGGACGGATGGATCACCGTGGCTTGCCCTCCTTGTAGCATTCTACAATGTTTTGCACATGGGCACCAATAGTATTGCTTCAAAAAGTTGGAAAAGTCAACAATGCATGGTGCCCTCATGAAAATTGCAAAATGGGCAACCTAGGAGCTAACACCATGTTTCTAAATCTTATCACAATTTGGATGAAAAAAAAAAAGAATGCATCTCAAGAGGTAATTTTTTGTCTTCCATGATGGACCATGTGTTTATGGTCAATTTTGAAAAAAAACAGATGAAAAACTATTTTTTTTTGAATCACAGAATATTTTTTCAGAGCTCGAGGATGTCTTTTGTCCTCCTTGACGTTTAAGGGTTAAGGTAGGCGCATCGATAAGCATGGAAATAAGGGTTTTGGAGTAGGTAAAATAATTGACCAACTTTGAAAAAATTATTGTAAGCTAAGAAGTGGAAACCAAAAATACTGGCATCAATTTGAAGGTTCCAAGTGCAAGCACTTGTTCACAAAGATTTTTCAAAGTCCAAAATCACTGAAATTGTAGGAAACATGTGTAAGAGATGCTAAAAACAAGGTTGTTTGGTTCTTAAATAATGAGACGGGTACTCAAAATCATCATGCAAGTCACCCACAACCATCACTTCATCACCCATAGCCATCACTTCATCACCCATAGCCATCACTTCATCACCCATAGCCATCACTTTCTCACCCATAACCATTTGATTTTGTATTTAATAACCCCGATTGTGCCAGTTGACGCCCATGGGGACATTACGCTTATGGGTGATGCTACCTTACATTGGATCCATATCAATACATAGTTTAGTGTGCTTAAATTTCTGGCGTTCTGAGTTACAAGTAAGAATCAAACTTAAACGAAATCTTCAACATCTCAAAGAATTCGAGCACATTGAAGCTTCTTCACATGGGATCCAAATCAATACATATTTTAGTGTGCTAATATGACATAATTTTTCTGGCACTCCAATTTACGAGTGAGAGTCAAACTATAAGAAATCTTCAATGTCCAATTCAGGATCCCAAAGAATTCGAGCACTTTGATTTTGATTTTAGGGTTTAGGGTTAGACTGCAACTTCGCTCTTTGAAAATGACCATATTGTAATAGTTCAAACTCGGCTTACCAGAATCATTGTAGAGCAGCTGGTCAAAAAACAAGTACAATTGAATACAAGAAAGTCATCCAGCAACAATCTGAAAAATGCTAAACTATATCGTGAGTTGCAAGTTGATGTTTTACCCTAAAAACCTTAACCCTTTAACGACCACACCCATTTTCACAAAATTCACTGAAAATAGGGGCGGTAAGCTTAGATTTGGAATTGACTCAAATATGGACCCATTTTCAATAATCCAACCGTATGAATGGGAAGTACACCTTGTTTATTGTAAACCGCCAAAATTTCAACTAAATCTACCATTGGAGGTGATATATTATAATGATTGGGTGAGCCATATGCAGAAAATCTCTAGTGTTTCATGCTTATGTGGTTTTGAATGTTAACGCTTCATGCAAGTTTTGATTGAGAAGAGCCTTACATTTGTAGAAAGCAGGGTTTCCCACCTTTCCAACAAGACTAGTTTCACACAAAAAAGACAAAAATAGCAATCACAAGGTGTAGCTAAGTGAACAAAAAGCACTAGTAGAAAACTCCGTCCAAAACAACAAAAAACCAACAGTTTCTTGTTGATTTGGGCACTTGCCCATGCTAATTGACTAATTTAAAAGAATTCTATAAAAAACTATATACGTTCTGTTGATTTGGACACCATTACCTAAATCAACAAAAAATTTGGAATCTTTTGGAAATCTTTTGAGAATTTTTGTTAAATCTTTAAGAATCTTTAAGAATCTTTCATTGAGAATCTTTTCAGGATTTTTAAGAATATTTAAGAATCTTCTCAAGATTTTAGAATCTTTGAGAATCTTCTTGGAATCTTTGAGAATCTTTTAAGAATCTTTGAGAATCTTTGGAAATCTTTAAGAATCTTTGGAAATCTTTTTAAGTTTTTTTGGAATCTTTGAGAATGATTGAGGACAATTGAGAATCTTTGAGAATCTTTTAGGAATCTTTGAGGATCTTTGAGGATCTTTGGAAATCTTTGGAAATCTTTTCAAGTTTTTTTGGAATCTTTGAGAATGTTTGAGAATCTTCAGAAATCTTTGAAAATCTTCTTGGAATCTTTGAGAATCTTTTAGGAATATTTGAGAATTCTTGAGAATCTTTGAGAATAGTTTGGAATATTTGAGAATCTTTGGAAATGTTTTAGGAATTTTGAATTTTTTTGAGAATTTTTGAAAATCTTTAAGGATAATCTTGAAATTTTCCTGGAAGCTTTGAGAAGCTTCAAGAATCTTTAAGAATCTTTGGGAATCTTTGGAAATCTTTTGAGAATATTTTTGGAAATTTTCAAAATCTATGAGAATCTCTAAAAAATTTCAAGAACGTTTTTGGAATCTTTGAGAATCTTTATAAAATCTTTATGAAATTTGTTAAAGTACTTCAAAATATTTATAGAAAAAGAATCTCTTAGACTGAATTAAAGTCCTTTTGGAATCTTTTTGTAATTCATCAAAATACTTTAAAATATTTTTAATAAAAAAACTATTACAATAGTTTAGGTTTGTTTTTGAAATCTTTCTAGTATCTTTTTGGACCTCATTAAAATGTTTTGAAGTTTTAAAAAATGGAAGAAGTTTTCAAAAAAAAGAACCTTTTAGAAGTTTGAGTGTACATTGACTTGTTTTATTTTCTTTACTTTTCACAATTTGGTTAGATTTAAAATTAGCAGCCTTTAAAGTCAAGTAAAAACATGATCATAATACCAAAAAAATCAACAATTTTCTGTTGATCTGGACACTTTTGGACACAACTTCACTAATTCAACAAAATTTTATATAAAAAGTACAACATTTTGTTGTTTTAAATACCAAAATTTCTTTACAAACAAATATAAAAGATGCTCCTCAATTCTTTGAAAAAATCATATATGTCCCTCAAGGATTAAAAGTACCAAAAACATCTTTCCGTTTTGTATAAATATCAACAATGCTTCTAATATATTGGGAAAATATTAAAAATGCTCATCAACTATTTTAAATTATTTATATCTTTGTGTTATATGATAACCAAGTGTATAGTTTAATGCAAATTCTTACAAGAAACCAAAGGTGATTTTTACATTTCAAATAGCACAAAGATATATTTAACAATTTAAAATAGAAGAGCTTTTTTATTACTTTTCCAAAATAATAGGAGTATAATTGATATTTCTACAAAAAATAAAGAATATTTTTTGTGTTTCAAATATTTTTGGCATAAACTTGATATTTTGAAAGACTTAAAGGGTATTTTTAGTATTTTTCCTTCTATAACTAACCAAATGAATTAAAAAAACACAATCTTATAAAATATTTTTGTAAGCTTTAAAAGATGGAAATTGATATGTGTACCACACACTTCCAATTACTATACCACACCACATGGTAAATTTTAGATTTCTACCATCAAAAAGCTGAATTTGAAAATTTTGAATTCAGGTTTGGACTTAAAGACCATGGTATTGTCTAGAACTATAAAAAAAGTTGCAATTCAACAACACACAATGAAAAAGTTTAGTTAGGGAAAAAATTGTTAATTTTATTTTTGTTTGTAAAAAGATAAGTTTTTTCATTGGGTGTTGTTGAATTGCAACTTTTTTTATGGTCTTACACAATATCATAGTCTCTAAGTCCAAATTTGAATTCAAAATTTTCAAACTCAAAATTTTGATGGTAGAAATCTAAAATTTACCCTGAGGGTGTGGTACAGTAGTTCAAAAGGTGTAGTTTACATATTAATGCCCTTAAAAAATATCCAAAACTATTCAAAAGTCTATAGAATTTGGATTTTATAATTGCAAGATTTTAGTTTCGTAACTTTTCACGATTTCATGTTGTTTAAAGCTATCAAGCTATAGAGGCTATTTTAACAGAATAAGGTTCTTTTAAAAAAAAAATAAGCACTAAATAATAATTATTAATGAATCCAACCTTTGCTTGCAACAATCCTTTTGAGATTTGTGAATTTCAATAAAAACTTATAAACAAAATCAAAAGGATGGAAATAAATAATTTTAAAAAAATTTCTAAACACTTTCTCTGATTTTAGCTTATAATGTTTGATAAAAAGATTGAAATCCAAAAAAATTGTTGGAGGTGAAAGTAAAATACATTTACCAACTTTTCTTAGTTTTAAGTTTTTTGAAAAGAAGTCCTTTAATGGGCGGAAATAGCATCTAAAATACACTAGCTTACTAAAAACATGAACATTTAATATACAAATAGAATCATGGTCATATTGTGCACATGTATGGGTGCACGTGCTCTAGTAATTGTGAGTAATGTGAAAGAGTTGTGAAGTGTGAACCCGATGGTGAGGGGTTCAAACCCCACTGTCGGCAGCCTTGCTCAGTGGTGCAAACAGTTGTTTGGTGGTATGGGCAGTTGCCCAGCCCGTAAATTTATTTATTTATTTATAAAATTAAATAAAATTCTATGAAAAAAAAATCAAAAATTGAAAAAAAATAAAATTGAACAACATAAAATACGTGAGATGTAACAAAAATCAACTGAAAATTAACAAAAAACAATAAATAATCTAACAAAAAATCAATAGAAAATCATCAGAAAACTATCCAAATCAACTTGATCAAATCCACAAAAAAAATCAACAATTTTTGGTTGAAATTCTGTTGATTTTGTGTTGAATTTTCTACTAGTATAGTTCCACGGAGCACAACAACATTGCGAAGCAGCTTAAACATGCGGTTCTAAAACTAAACGAAACTAAACATGGGGGAGTAAGACGCTGAGTCCACACTTACAATTCTTAAATGCACAATTTGACAAAATATTTGGGATAGCAGGGTCAAGCTAGGTTGAAAGTAAAACTCAATGGAGCCTAGCCAAAACGGCATGCCATCTAACCCTAGCCTATAAAATGTCAAGAAATTAGAGTGAGACAATCTAAGTGCACTATTTAGTGTAGCCGGTGTCAAAATAAAGTAACTAAGGTAGAAATACCGAAAATGATTAGTGACCACTACTTGAAGAACTAGATTGCTTTGAAAACAACAATAGTTGCATTTGAAAAAGTTTCTGAAATATTCTAAGAAGATGCTATTTCTTTGTGTTTGATTGGTTCAAACTTATTTTGGAACAAGGCACTAGAGGTAATTGTTTAAGGTACACCTATGAAACCAGAATCGGTCCAAACCTTAAATCCACATTTATATTGCATTCTTAAGTAAAAAACAATTTCTTTTTTGCAATCTTCCTTATCCTTGTTCCTCCACAGATTGAGCATAATTTCTCAAGAAATCCCCATATCTTACAGGCTAAAGTCTAAAGTGGCTTAGTTTAACCGTTTATGGTATTTCTACCTTAAAGCTTGTGGCCAAAATTCGCCTTGAAAAGTTGCTCAGGCATGAGAGAGAGAACGCGGCTAGCAAGACCCAGTACTCTACAGTACACAACGTGCGCCGCTTCGCCAGCCCGGGACTCGGAGCGAGCGAGAGAGACGGGGCATCCTCCCGACTCCCGGCGGGAATGGACGAGATCCATTCCACGGAGCCCCGCCCTTCGCCAATTCTCTGCACGTGTTCACATTCCCCGACCTCGCAATAAAAACGAGGCCGCGAGTTTTCCGCATCCGAAGCTGTCGCTTGCATTGCTCGGCCTTTGTCAATGTCAGCCTCCACTCCCCGGCCCTTTCTCTCCTGAATCTCATACTCTCATCACGCAGCACTCTCAGCACTCTCTTCCTCACACCCCAGCTTGAGCCGAAATACTCATTCTCTAACGGCAACCAAGCTCCGCTCATAGCCAACCAGTGGCCGAGTTGTGTGCCACGTACCGTGGCCGTTCAATCTGTCAGGAATCAGGATCCACTTTGAATGAGCTCCAGCATTGCAGCAGCAGCAGCACTACAACCAATAGTGGCATTTGCAAAAGGCTCGAGGATCCATAATCAAGCCATTGGAATGAGCCAGAGCAGAGCAGGTACGTACATGGTTGGTTGGGTTGCCACTTGCCAGGCTTCCGTTTAGGATGTGTTGCAATGTGTGCAGCATTTCAGGAAAATAATGCTTCTACCGTATCTAGGATTTGAATTGCATCAACAGGGAAAAGTATGATTGTCGGTGGCCATTCCATTAATAACTGTCTAGATCACGATGGTAGAATCAGGTTTATCATTTTGAATGAGAACTGTGATAGCAGCAGTACCGGATGTTCAGGTCGCTGATCCCCTCGCTGACAAAATGTGACTGAAGCATAGATCTGTGCATGTGATTCAACCGTCTGGTATGTTCAGCATGACAGCATTGAACAGCTTGTAAGCAAGAGCATGGTGGAGCTGAAGCTGCAAAATTTATAAGAGCAAGTATCTAAGCATGGTGAAGCTAAAGCGGGGATTATAAGAGCAAGTTTCTAAGCTAAAGGAAAACGCAGGCTGGGCGTCGTGTTCCTCTAGTAATAGAAGTAAAACTGCTGGTACAATCATAAAAGTAGAAGACACAGGTGTTGACAGGTTCAGAGATCTCAGATTTCACGTCACGGTCAACGAACGCTAGTTTTTATGATTCTGGGAGTATTTGACATTTGTGATCGTATCGATTAAATCAACAGTCCAACACTGTAAATTGCATACATTCTCGAGCTCTTTCTTCCAGTGCTGCTAGAAAGCTGGTCATTTCATTTGGTGGTACTAATACTGCTACAGCTATGACTGACAGGTTTGCTTGATATACTGTTGCACTTGCACATCAGCTGGTAGGCAAATGCATGAATGAGCCACGGTGGTTGCTGGCACTCTAGCAAGCTTGTTGCTGCTTCGAACCGGCAGGACCAAGAATCAAGTTAATTTGCCGACGAGGATGTCGATGTCGGAGAGAAGACGACGTGACGGAGACGGATCCCATGAGGAGCTGTTGCAAGAGAGGCTCCGAATCTTACTGAATCGGCTCGGGTGGTCCTACGCAGTTCTCTGGACTCTCAACCCCCAAACCAGGTCACATACTTGTCCTGTTCGTTTCAGTCTTACTAACTCAGAAATGCATCTTCTGAATCCCACTGTGCAGCACTCACAGAACAACTCAAGCCAGGGGCCAAATTTAGTACTGGAGCCGTAAAAGTGATCGAAGTAGGTCATGTGTGAGCTAGTCTGCAGTACATGCGCCGATTTATTAAAGAAGAGTCAGCTTTATAGACTCACTGCATTTGTAGCCCACGTTGTGAGTAGGTCCTCACGAGGTTTGATTTTCAAACTGTCAGGAAAGTGGGCATCTTGCTCATGCATGAATGAGCTCTGAATTCTGAACTAAAGCCACATGTATATAACCTTGGACGGACTAGAGAGAATAATTATTGTAATATTGTAAGGCTCAGTCGCCAATTTTATCATACTGACGGAAATTCACGATGTTAGCAATTTTCAAGACAGGCACTTGAGAAGTAAATTTACTGCAATTTAACAGATTGTCCTAGTTTTGAGATCTTCGTGCAGTTGATTTCCAGACCTTTGACTCACGCTGTACAGTTGTCAATTATAGAAGGAAAATAACGTGCTAGGGAGACCAGCTGGTTAGGTGACTTAGGTCTGCTGTTGGGATTCCAGCAGTGGCAGAATTCCTTTAATTAGATTGGTATTAGCTAGACTTGCAATAAACCAATGGAGCTTGATTTGAAGCAGCTAACGCGTTGTTCATTAATTTGGGAAAAAGCACTTTTCCAAAACGTATTTCGGGAATACTAAACGTTGCATTTGTGAGAATATTTTGGTGATTTGAAGTGAGTTTTTTTGATAATTCCTGTCAGGTATTTCATTGTTAATGTAAGGTCTTGAATAAATCATCAGAATATTCACTCTAAATCACCTAAAAACTCTTAAAAATGAAAAATTCAAAAGTCCCAATATGTAAGCTTTTTCCCAATTTAATGAATAACGCGTTCAGCTGTAACTTGTGCGTTTTGCAACTTGTTGTCAATCCAGGGTGCTAGAATGGAAGAGGGGGCACTTTCAGATGGACGCCTGGGCAGGGACACCAACATCTCAACCGAAACTGGTGTATGCCCAGCAGTTCTGCACAGCATATGCGTCCTGCACCTTTGCTCCAGGAGCTGGGTAAGCTAAATCTCTGTGCTGCACTCTCTCAAAGTATGGCCCCATTCCTATTTTTTGGCTGGATCTCTGACCCATTTTGACTAGCAGAAATTTCTTAAAAACATAAGATGCAAAAGTTCCAAAGTTTTTTTTTTTTTTTTTCCCAAATTGATGAATATCGCGTGTCATACAAGAAGTTGCATATCGTAATTGACATTTGGAATACAAACAAAGCTTCTGCTGGAACATATTAGACTGCATTGGGAATAGGTATTCAGATCATTACGGATAGTGATCACTATGTCTTAAGTTTGCAGATAGTACGCTTAATTGCTTACTAGTTGCTGCATCGATTATGTTGGAAAGCTTATTGGACTGTTGTATATGCTCTTGGAGCTGTAAGTTGCTATGGAACAAAGCTATTCAATGAAATAGAGACTATGATTCAAAGGAATCAACCTGGTTTTAATCAAGAAGTGCAATCATACTTCATGTTTACGTAATTAGTGTAAAGGTTCAAAAGAATTGAATGAGTTTTGACAGTTATGCACTTGCTGGTCTTCAGATGAAGAGGTTCTATTGACTGAGATACATCAGCTGATCAGCATAGCACCATGGAAAGTATCTCATAATCTAGCTCAATGGAATTACTATCGAGTTAATGCTGTAAGTCGACAGAATACATTAAATTGGTTCATCTATATATTAACTTGAGCTTAAGACTGTAAACATTCCCTCATGGCTCAGACACAAATGTATTAATCATTTTCAGAAGGTTGCAGATTTGTTGGGAGGGCTTTTCACGAAGCAAGACACATTTGGTTAACTGGTGACATAATTCGCCAAAATGCTGGTTCACTGCAGCAAGCACAGTTTCTGAGAGATGCAAATATCAAGGTCAGTGTACTTTCGCCACTTCATGTACTTAACAAAAGTTTTAAAAATTAACTTAATGTCAAGCCCGCTCAAGTTTTTTGAACTCCGTTTGACATAATTGTTACAATAAATACATGCCTTATTTTGAATTACTAGATTGGTCGACACCGGATCAATTCACATTTATCAGTACGTCTCCTGGATTTTGTGACTGTGTGCACAGACGATCATGTGCATTCCAAGGCTGGAGAGCGTCCTCGAACTGGGCACCACCAACTCAGTAAGTTTCTTAATTCTCATTGCACCGCAACTCCTCCACTCCCTTTTAGGCTCGTCATTATAAGTACTGTTGTAGACTTCTAGCACATGTACAAATGCTGGTTATCTACGCAGTACCTGGTTCAAGTTACATCGGGGCTCAAAAAGTCGCCGAACTGAAATCATACATGGCTGGATAATCCATATCAACCCTAGTTTGCTTAAAAGCATGGAACACCAGATTAGGTGAATTGGGAAAATCAGTACATTTTGGGGATTTTCACTATTTATATCTTTATGTACAATTTAGTATGGTACCAAAAAACAAGGGTACACTTTATTTTACAATAGTGAAGTCTCAATGATTGCCTCCAATTTTTTTTAATAATTACAACTTTGAGCTAAAGCTATTGTATGCTTAAATTTACTGCATGTAAGATTTAGGTGGAGTACAAAATGGTCTCTCTGTTTTTCTCAATTTACCTAATATGTTGTTTTGAATTTTAGGGTCTCAATGCCATTTTAACAAATGCGGATGTGGCCATGTGCGTGCATGACAGGTTGAGGAGGATTTTGGATTGATAGACCGGATCCAGCAAGTGCTGTCCCACGACCTTCTGTCCTTGGTACCGGACGACAACAATGACGACGACGAGGCTGATGTTTCGGGGTTTGTAGAGTACGATCAAGCTGTAACGTTAACGAAGTCATCTCCTGCAGGGCTGTTCAACCAAGCTCCAGGATTGAGCACCTTGAGTTGGCCACCTCCGAAGCCCTTCGAAGCTGCCACGTCGACGCTCTCGCTTCCAGTCGGTGCTCTTGATCGGTCCTGCTTCCAGTCGGTGTTCGTCGACCACTTGAATGGGTGGAGGTAAAGCCATTAAAAGGACTTATCATCATATTCGTTAAAGTCCACCTCAAACCCAAAAAGTTACTTTAAACTAAATTTGAAGGTATCAGATTCAGCGTGAGCCACTAAGATTTTTTCCCTTGCAAATACCTCCTCTCAGGTGAGGACACGTGTACAAAAAAAAACGCTGTGAGCTAGGTTTGAAGAGACCTCCTCAAACTTTCACCTGAGAATTTGAAAATCCCAAAATATACAATTTTTCCCAAATTAACGAATATGGTGATACTTGTGAAATTGGAACACCATATTTGTTGATTTGGAAACTATGTTTGAATTTGGGACTTCTACAGGTTTAAGGTGATCACCTTAAACCCAGCTTTAGGTTTAAGCAACAAAGAGGAGGAATTTGCAAGGGAAAACATCTTAGTGGCTCAGACTGAATCTCATGCCTGCGAATCTGATTTAAGGTAATTTTTTGGGTTTAAGGTGAAGTTCAATTTGGGAACAAAGTTTTCTCAATTTAACAAATATGGCATTTTGGTCACTTTAAATTTTCTACAGATCTAACTGAACTAACAATAACAGAATAGAGAAGTGATAGAACAACAGTTTGCCCTTCTGCACTCTGGAAGAAGTCTCCATTTATCATTCCAACACCATATTCAATAAATTGGGAAAAAGAGGTGTCCCACTTTGTTTTCCCCTCAAACTCAAAAAGTTACTTTAAACTAGATCAAAAGGTATCAGATTTTGTAAGAACCACTAAGATTTTTTTTCTCGTATTCCTCCTCTCAAGTGAGGACACGTATACTAAAGAAAATGCTGCGAGCTTGGTTTGAGGTGATCACCTCCAAGTCCCAAAATATACTCTTTTTCCCAGTTTATTGAATATGGTGATTTCCCCTTCAATCGTCAAAAAAGTTCATTAAATTTTTTCTAACAACCTAAACATACAAAATTGTGAAGTTGTAGTGACTGTAATGATTCATGTCAGGTGGGCAGCGGGCTCTCCCTTACAAACAAAAGTCTAATATTACGACTATCAGAGGTGTCCTTATACTCACTCATCGAAGACTCGAAGTACAACAACACTTTAAAATGTTACACAGGAAAACTTATCTGATTCCCTGTGAGAGAATTCTCGGTAGTCAGGTGTTTCCCGGTGTTTCCAAGTGTTTCCCACCTGACTCACCGGGAATTCTCTCACCTGGAATCGAGAAACAACGCGGTATTCTTTAAATTGGGAAAAACAGTAAACAGTACATTTTGGGACTTTCAAGAATTCAGGTGATCACCTAAATTTGAGCTCACAACGTTTTTTTGGTACACGTGTCCTCACCTTAGAGGAGAAATTTGCGAGGGAAAAATCTCAGTGCCAGACTGAATTTGATACTTTGAATATGATTTAAAGTAACTTTTTGGGTTTCAGGTGAAATACAAAATTCTACCTACGTTTTTCCCAACTTAACGAATAACACGTTAACGTTTTCCGGTGTTAGGAGTACCTTTGTACTCATTAAAGGACAGTTGATTCTTATGAGAGTATCGCTGCCTCGATTTCATTTTGTATACACCCCCAACTAGCGCTTTTAAAATCCATAAAATCATTCAAATGGTGTTCAACATAAGTACATAACTACACACTAAGAAGGTTTGATCAGATCCCAACAAATACCAAGTCAACTTAATAACCATAACAAGCATGCTAATTCAGACACGTTGAATTCGGCGAGGCTCCCTTCGAGAGTTCGACTGACGCATGTTGAGTTTTGAGTAAAGAAAAGTGTTCACAAGCGCAATCAAGTTCAGTGAAACCTCTACCAGCTACAAAAAAACGTGAACACCAGTGTTAAATCTGCATGCTCTGTACATCGAGCGGTGCTTTTCTTGCAACTTCAGAACGGGAGCTAATTATCTGAACCAAAGTTGTTGAGATCAGTTCGCTAACGGTTATTGTGATCCAGATCGGACGTATTCATGCACGAGCAAGGCACTCAGCAGCCTACCATTGCGGCAGCTTGGAGACTAGCAAGCAAGGCTGGGGGCTATCCAAGTACGGGACTGATTGCAGACCAGTCCAGAAGCCATGGATTGATGATTTCGCGGGTAGACACCAGTCAGTACGGGTCCTGCACTGATTCTTTTGGCAGCAGTTCTGCAGCCACAGGTACACCGTCGACCAGCAAGAGGAGCAGCCAAGGCGACAACCATCCCTCGCCTGCGCGTAACCCGCTCGCTTCTGCTTCTGCCTCCTCACCTGATCAGCTGCACTGTCAGCCGTATCTCGTTTCTGCTCCCTTTCTAGGCTCCTCTCAACCTGACAGGTACGTCAACCAATCGGGTCTGTGCCGCATAGCTTCGGCGAAAACCGACAGTTAGTGTGTTGTTAACTCGTGAAAAATGCACAAGAAACTGGTTGAATTTTGAAACTGAAGATAAAAACCAGCCAGGTTTTTTAAGAATGCTTAATTAGGCACTTGAAAATCGGTTGAAACTAGTACATGAAGGATGGTAGCCGGTGATGCTCAACAACCTCCTTAGACACTGACTATGCCAGTTTTCATCTTGAACTAAAGTAAGTTCCATCTTCCGGCCCTGGAAAATCATTATTAAGGAATCGATGATCCCATTCCACCTTTATCGTTCACTCTGTTCGGCATCATCGAAAGGTTACTTTACAGTTTCCGGAAAGCAGTTGCATACTTGCAATCTTGCATGCAGTAACAACACTGGGTGTGAGAATTTATTTGTTCAAAACCAGGTATTTTGATGAAGTTCATAGATTTCCTATTACAATGAGACATGCATACTATCGAGTAACTGATAGGCAAATGTACTTCGGATGTCAGAGCGTCGTCCTCAGGCAGACGGCTACACGGTCTTCACCACTATGAGGCAGAGTTAGCTTTTCCCAAGCAGTCAACAAATGATATCGGAGCGAGAGCTGCTCTAAACCTTCCTCAACTGCGGCGAACCACGACGTCCTGCGGCTATCACCCGGGCGATCAGTACGGTATCCTCACAGAGGTCAGCTTATCTGAAATGCGAAAGACGCAGTCTGATCAGGAGCTCCAAGTGCAAGCAACTGCAGGAGGAATACAACAACAACAACAACAACAACAACAACAACCACAGAAGAATCCAGCCTCGATCTCCAGTTTGCAGAAGCAGCATAAATTCCTGTTTCCTGTCGAAGTCGATGTCCCGGCTCCGAGCGTTTTTGAGAATCCGGGTTGCTCAAGTCATCAAAGTGAGTTCATGCTTAGCCATCTAGATTCTAAAAAACAGCAGGGATCCAGGCTGCTCCGACGACACTCGTTGACAGCCATGGACGTGCTCATGGAGTTGGACATCTTAGCTCAAGGCCAAGCGGCCGATCAAGCGGGAGACCATCCGACGACAGATCAGGCAGGTTCTAACGTGATTTCTTCCGAGTTTTTGAACGAAGATTTCAGACTTTTCGATCAGCTAGCTCATGAGGAGGTAATTCTTCTCATTAACACCATATTTGTTAAATTCGGAAAGATGATACATTTGGGGACTTTCTGGCGCTTTTCCATTCTTGAGAGGATTTTGATGATTTAAAGTGAATTTAAAAAGATTCAAAATCTTACATGGATGATGTAGGTTTTTTGAAGGAATTGACATAAAACTCACTTTAAATTGTCCAAAGACTTAATGCAAAATTTAGTTTATTTGTTATTGTTTTTTTTTTCAATCATATCACAATAGACTAACTAAGTTAACTAACTAACAGTTTTTCCTGATAATAGGTTTGTGTGAAGATGAATATGCCCAGATTAAGGGGTCCGTCCAGGGCAAGCTGTAGTCGTGGCTCGGGTGCACTTCAAGGGACACGTGGGGATGCTGCATTGACGCACATGCTGGCTGAAAGACGGCGCCGCTTAAAGCAAAAGGAGACTTTTACAACGTTACGAAGATTGGTGCCCCTCATCTCCAAGGTGAGTCTCATTCCATTCCAAAAGTACCTCTATAATATCACAAATGTCACGTAGTATATAGTAATGTTATAAGTGACATAACTGATATTAGTGTCGTACTAACGCTAAATGAAATAAGGGAAAATTTATAGATACCCTTGAAGTTTGCTATATTTGTATAGATACCCTTGGTTTTTCAGAAATTGCACAAATACCCTTAGTCCATAATTTTCAAGCGTTTAACATCATATTAGGTAAATTGGGAAAAAGGCTACATTTTGGGACTTTTGCAAAGTTGTACATGATCATGTACAACTGAGTTCAACATTTTTTTTTGTACACGTACCCTCACCTGAGAGGAGGAATTTGCGAGGGAAAAAATCTTAGTGGCTCAAACTAAATCTAATACCTTTGAATTTGGTTTTGGGTGACTTCTTTGGATCTAGGTGACATACAAATTGGGACCCCGTTTTCCCAATTTACCTAATATGGTGTTGTTTGTTTTGTTATGCACACTACTTCCTCCATGACCAATTTTAAAGCAATAAATGCAAGAAAAGAAGCAGCACATGCACATGGGAAAAAGAAGTGACATGTACAATATAACAAACACTTGAAAATTATGGTCCAAGAGTATTTGTGCAAATTTTTGGTGAACTAGGGGTATTTATACAAATATGGCAAACTTCATGGGTATCCTTAAAGTTTTCCCTAGATTCTAGGTGTTGGATTTGTATTCAAACAATGATATTGATTTTGTAGAGCTTGTGTTGAGTGCAGGCAGATAAGGCGTCCACATTGGTAGATACTATAGCTTACCTCAAGAATCTTCAAAGTGTCATCGTCCACATGGAAACTAACAAAGAGGCTATGGATCAAAGGTGCAAGAATCTTGCAAAGAAGTGCGTGGAATTAGAGATTCAAAATAGAGAATTAGTAGCAATGTTGCCAACAATGGGCAAGTTGGATAGACAACATATTTATGAAAATGTCACTTGGCAAATTAAAACATCATAAGGGGTGTTTTTGTAAGTTTGATAAATACCAGTCAACGGAAAATTTTATGGATACTCCTGAAGTTTGCCATATTTGTATAGATATTTTTAGTTTTTCAGAAATTGCACAAATATCCTTGGATCATAATTTTCAGATGCTTGTTTTGTAATGTCTTTTACTTCCTTCATGACCAACGTTAAAGCAAGGAGTACAATAGAACATAAAAGAAGTAACTTACTCACAAGGGAGAAAGAAATGGCATGTCCAATAGAGCAAATTTTTAAAATTATGGTCCACGGGTATATGTGCAATTTCTGAAGAACTAGGGGTATCTATACAAATTTTGTAACAATTGTGAAGTGTCTTATGAGTTATGAAAAATCATGTCAAAAAGATAAATTTTTGGTATGAACAATGTGAAGTTTTGCATATGAACAAACCAATCCATTATTTGTGTGGTATTGAAAAAATCATCCTAAAAAAACTCAAATGCAAAATATTTACAAATATCATATTTTAGTCCAACTCTTTAAAATAGTTATTCATTAAATTGGGAAAAAGCTTACATAGTAGGACTTTTGAATTTTTCATTTTTAAGACTTTTTAGGTGATTTAGAATGAATATTATGATGGTTTCTTCAAGACCTTACATCAATGATGAAATACCTTATAGGAAATGTGAAAAAAACTCACTTCAAATCACCAAATATCCTCACAAATGCAAAATTTAGGGTTTCCAAAATACATTTTGGGAAAGTATTTTTCCCAATTTAATGAATAACACGTTTTAACCCCTATACATTTTAGCATGTTGTAGCCACCAATACTATACAAGGTATTTTTCTTGTATTTGGAATGGATCCACACCTTTACTACATTTGTAATCAACAAAGAAGTAGAATTGAGATCAATGCTATTTTAGTGACCTATTTGTGATCTCAAATTAAAACTTCTTGTTGGTAGTAAATGTTAATTAGACGGCAACATATTTACTACCCCATGGGGTATTTAGGGGTTAACCCTTAAATGACTATACACTAGAAGAAAAACAAGGATAAATGACTGCCACAAATTATCACGACTAGGTCACCATAATTGCCTTGCAACTGCACAAACAACTGCTCAACAATTGCACAACATTTGCACAACTACAATCTAGTTGTGCAGTCGTTGTGCAATTGCAAAGTAGTTATAGTGACCTAGTTGTGAAAATTTGTGGCAATTGTTTAACCTTGTTTTTCTTCTATTGATAAAGCGTACTATATACACTACCATGTAATTATTGGCATTTGCTACCAATAAGAAGTTTTAAAATGGGATCTCAAGTAGCTCACTAGAACCACTTTGATCTATTCTCCAACTTTTTTGTTGATCACAAATGTAGTAAAGGTGTTGATCCATTTCAAATACAAAAAAAACACCTTGTATTGTATTGGTGACAACGACGCGCTGACACGTTCACGCCGGTTAAACCATAAATTTGTAATCCTTGAAATTTTGTTGGTACTTACTTAGATGTAGGAACTCTATGACTGCAAATTCCTAGGTGTACTTCAAGTTTTAAACTTTTGGATATATCTTTGAGTATGACGTATAATTATTTGTGTGTTCATTTTTTTTTTTTATGATTGTTATTTCAATGGTATTTCATTGATTATCATTATAATTGTTTAATTGATTGGGCTTTGAATTCATGATCATCTAGCTCCTGCACTTGCCTCCATTACAAAAGTTTTGATTGAGAGACAAAATGGACAATCCCAAGGATTCTCTATAGAAATTATGGGCAGTAAAAGCAAGAACATAATGATATGTAGAAATAACAAAAATTGCGTGATTTTTTTAATTGTTTTCCAAAAATTATGCCTAGATCTATAAATTAGGAAATTGCGTGTTCAAGTGTAGATAGCACCACTGTACTTAAGGTTGAAAGATAAAAGACTTTGTTTCAACAAGCGTCTATTAAAACCTGTATTAAACCCTTGGTGGATTCTTCAATCGACATTGTACATAAAATCAAGAAAATAATAGATGAAAATTTGTGAACTCTTTTGGTATAAATACTTTGCGTTTATTAATTCCTAAATGAGTTGACAATCATATTTTGAATAAGTAATGCATTTGGAGAAGAATGAGGCACCAAAATAGCTATTCATCCTATTGTACAGCAAAGTCACTACATTTCCTAAAGTAACAACTAAATTGTTTTTAGAAGTGTTTTTTCCATCATAAGACCACATTACAAACTAAAAATGACAAAACGTTAATGAGGTGACAATGACAATCATGTCACCAAGTTTGAAATCACTCATGGGAAGATAACATTTGAGGCCCATTTGAGAGTCCATGCTTGTTGTAATGTAACATATCAATTGAATATTAACAATTACTTGATTTATACATTCAAAACTTCTTGATTTTATAAATCAATTGATTACCAAGAACTTCCAGTCCCAATCTGGTGTTTTCAAAATAAAATCCAAGATACAATTGTTTCAAGATCTAAACTCTAAGTTTTGCTAAGTTCCCTTTTGCTATTGGAAAGAGATTAACTTGTACTCTTTAGCGTAAAACCTCCTGAATCCAAGTCATCCAAAAACACAACAAAGGTGTCTACAAATCAATTACAAATGAAGGATAAAGTTGGATGTCTAGACGAAGGGATAAAGCATGCTTTTTTATGAGGCTACAACATATAAATATACAAAAATTCAAAGATTGCAAGTGTAATTCAATTCAACACGTAAAAAAATTAGTTGAACATTTTTCAGAAATTCTCTAATGAACACGTATTTTGGAACCACCCAAACCAAATTGATGGAAGTTTTCAAAAAACCTGTAAACCACAAATAAGGGCTTTGTTCATCACCCAAAAACTGAATTTACACGACTGAATTCCACAAAGAAATTGATGTTTCATCGTGTCTCCGAAAGGGAGAAAATCCTTCCAAGATAAATAAATCCAAGTTCACAAAGTCAACCCATTTTATCCACTTGTTTCAAAGTACAATACAAATGCTAATTCCCAAAGTAAAAAATGAAAGATAAGAAAAACCAAACTAGATACACTTATTATGAACTCTTTAAGCTTTGCTGACCCAATTGCATCACATCTCAAACGCTTATTCATTGACCTACTGGCATATACTTGCATCACATTTAAGACTGTGACTTATTCATTTAACGGAAAAACTTGTTCTTCCTTTGGATACTACAAACTTGAAGCAATTAGGTCAGTGTCATAATTAAATTTTTCTCCCTTTCTAGAAAGCGATAAGATGGAATAATAGAAACTCAAGTATGAAGAAAGCACGTTGAAAGAATCAATATGACCAATTATGTCAAAATACACCTCAACTGTAGCACAAGGTTTACCCTCACATGCACAAAAAAAGTACCGACAAGGCTAATCAAAATCCATGTAACTCTACGTTTAGGCCTATCTAAAACCATTTCAAATCCTCCACATCCTAAAAATTACTTCTGAAAGTGAAGGCAATCTACATTAGTTCCAAAAATACCTACCACTCTTCAGCAAACGGTCCGAGCGAATTCTTGGTCTTGAAACAATCTCTAAACTCAAAATATTGCTTCCTAACCAATGATCAATCATTTTCTTCCTGGATGGGAGTTACAAACATTTACAATCTATTCTTTTCCTACACCGCTTTTAATTCTCTCTCTGTGTATACTCTTCGGTATGACCACTACTTCTAACTACGACATGCATGTGAAATGCCAGTATCTTCACAACTTCCAAGGCAGTTACTTTTACGTGCAATTGGTGGAGACTACTATTACCGACATAAATGCATTGATTGGCTTACATCTCCGCTTTCATAGGGTCACCGAGTGAAAAGGCAGACCAGTAACGAACAGATGTCAAAAAGGCGTAAAGAACAGAAAGATGCAGAAAAAGAGGGTTTACCCGTGAGGCCCAGAAGGATGAGAGTGTGGTACACCCATGCCCATGCCCATGCCCATCCCTACATTCATACCCATGCTCACATTCATACCATGCGCACGCATGTCCATCAGGTTTGGTGGTGCACCTCCCTGCAGCAACACTTAAACCATAAATTTCTTGTTTTGCTTCAATACCAATTAACAAGAAAATTGGCACCTTCAACGGAAGTTCGTATAATTCTTTACACCTTACATTTCTTGGTTTTTTTACGCACACAATAGCATGAGTTAATTACGTACCTGATAAGGCAGAGGAGGAGGTCCAGGGACCATTTGACCAGGCATTGTCATGTAGGGACCAGGTACAACCCCCACAGCAGGAGACCGTCCCATAAACCCCTGTGGTCCACCTTGACTTTGGTAAGACATGGAGGGCGGAGGTCCCAAGGGAGGAGGGGGTCGAAGCTGTTGTGGTGGGCCTTGAGGAGCTGGACCTTGAGAGCTCATTTGATTCTGCATGTGCTGGTTTGGCATCATCATATTTTGTTGGACTGGTCTGTTCAGCAGAGATTGAGGCTGAGGCTGGAGCTGCTGGGGTTGGTTTTGTGGAGGGCGTGGTTGAGGAGGTGGTGGAAGGGATTGCGGCCTTTGTTGCTGATGCTGTTGCTGGTGCTGTTGAAACTGATGCTGCTGTTGTTGCTGCGGCTGTTGAAACATGTTGGGGTAGGGCGTAGCAGGTGGATGAGGGCCACGTAGATTGGGATTCTGATTTGGGGGAGGTGGCAGTGGTAACCTTCCAGCCACCACTGGCTCCAATGCCATGCCCACACCTGGAATAGCACCTTCCCCACGAGCAGGACCAGTAGTACTAGTTGAACCTGTTGAGTTCTGACCTTGTAACAGCAAATCATTCGCACCCGTACCTGCTTACACAGCATAAGCTTACGATCATGTTTTGCAAGAGATTTCTAACTACCCTAAATCCTAACAAGAATTTCCAAACATAATGATGATTTTGCCAAATATGATTGGGATTTTGCAGTATTCTGATTCTTCGATTCATGAAGACTCAGGCCATCTAATGGTGGTAACAGCTAATTGGAACGACTAGTGGATCCTTTCAACTTTAGAAAGGCATCGCTTAAGGTATCATGTGTGTATGATAAAAGATGCTTGCTTATTAACTATATTTAAGCAGTCGAGGAATTCCTAGAGAGATGGACTTACCTTGCGCATGGGAATTACTCTGTCTGTTTTCCCTAAGTGTCTCTCCAGGGCGATTTCGGCACCAGAATTTCGTAGTGTGGTCGTTGCTTCCACTGCCACAAGCGTCCAACATTCAAAAAATATTGGTTTCCTCTCTTTAAAAATGACAAGACGGAAAGCATTTGTTGAAGTGCAAGGAAAGACATAACTTCAAACTGCCTCCACTTCATATTGAAATGATCATGTTCACACTGCATTCAAAACATATTAAGAGGGACGGCAAAAACAGAATACACAATACCTGCACAAAATATGACCCATTGGATGCCAAGCCAGGTCCCAAACGCTGCTTTCGTGAGCATTTGCTACTTCTGCTTGTGGTCCTTCATGCCTGTTTCAAGCGCAACAAAAGGTATGAACAGATTTCAGGCAAGGAGCAAGTAGGTACTTTTGGATACATTGTTGCCAAATTAAGAGTAAAGTGCTGGTGTCAAAGGTAGATGATTTGGCTCTTACCCTACAAGCCAATGGATAATGCTACCATCATAACTTCCGCTGACAAAAAGGTCCTCATGGAATGGATGCCAAGCCAAAGCTGTACCCAGGCGAAGGAAATCTCAGGTTAGTCGAGAGTAACACAGGGTTTCACGTCGTGTGCAAGAACACTTAGAATGTATTCCAAAAACACTGATAATTAAAAGGCTTTTCTAAAGAAATTGACATACATGTGACTTCCTTCCGATGCCCTCGGTAGGACTCCAATTCCTTCAATGTGCGTATATCGTACAGCTGTCATTACAAAAGGAACCGTAAGAAAACAATACATTGCTTGACTGTCAATTCTACACTATTGACCCAACACTGCAGTACTCTTCGTTTAAACACATCAAAGCCAAGAACGATACCTTAATAGTTTGATCTCGAGATGCTGTGAGCACCCAGTTGCCGTTGCTGTTCCATTTCACAGATAAAACCGTGTTTTTGTGGCCATGTCTGTACAAGAACACAATCAGTGACTGCTTTAAAACAGAGTCGAGTTTCTTTTTTGTAATTGCTGCGCGAACTCTTGCTTGGAATAAGGCCAGCTAGCAACAGAATATATTCAACCAGTCACAGGAACATCGTGTCTGAGGGCAAGATAGTTCCGGCATAGCTCACCACCTCCATATCCTTCATTATGAATAAAAAGAAAACACAACCAGGCTTGCACGACTAATGTGTAACACGATTTGATCCAGAGAGGAACACACACACACAGATCTTACAAAGTACAAAGTTCTCGTCCCGTCTTGGCATCCCAGAGTTTGACTAGATTGTCCTTTGCACCTGTTCCATTTTCCATGTTCAATTAAAATACTCCTAAAACTTTTAGTACGCAAACGTTCATTTTAACCATGAATAAAAGCAGCATGTGTATCAGCCCACCAGATACAAGAAGTGCTTTTTGAGGATGCCAGTCCACACTCTTAACGTCCCAGCCGTGCCCTGCAAACAACAAACCCACAGTACTCAACCGTGAGAATCCATCTCCTTGGAAGACACAACGCAGTCTGTTGTGTCAACCTAGCCCATAGCATGAAGTCAGAAACCTTGCAGTCGCCTTTTGCAAGAGAATGAGTCATTACCTGTAAATGACCTTTCCTCTTGACAGCGAGCAAAATCCCATACTTTGACTGTAGTGTCGTCGGAACAGGAACAGAACTTTAGGTCTGTACTTGAGAAGCTGTCATGTGCGTTATGCGGACCACGGTTAGCATCAGCGGTGGTGTATATGCTTGAGGTGTAATCAAGTTATTAGCAGCAGGGAGCCTTGTTTGGCCTGCGAGAGCCTGTGCATGATTCTTTCACTGCGATGAAATATGCAAAGGAACCGAACTCCATAATAATGAAAGAAGTGCCATCTAGAAGTCAGTAAATACTAAAACTCGCGTGGCATTCATGTGTACCTCAAGTCTCGCACTGCCTCTTTGTGTGCAGTTTTGTTGGCCTTGACATTGTTCATGTTTGTCTGCCAGTACCTGCAGCAATGTCTTGTGAGTACAGAAAATACGATTCAAAATATTTTGCAAAGTCAGAGTGGAATGAAACTTGGCTTCAGAAGTTAAAATTGGATCTTCAAACTTATAAACCTTTCTTCGTTCTAGACAACACTCACTTGATGCAACCACCATCATCACCAGTCACCATCCAATTCTCATTGTGACTCCAGACCATTGATCGCACAGCAAGATCATGTGCCTGCAATTCCAAACAGGGAATCATGATTAGTGGCAGGGCTCATCTGATTCGTGTCAAACACAACAAGCCACTGATGCCCAGTCACAACAAGTCACAAGTAATTACAGGTAAATTACCTGTAAGATCATCTCGAAATTGAATGATTGACCATTCCAGAGTGTAAACTCTCCACTCTGTGACCCTGTGATCAGCCGCCGCCCATTGGGTGTCCACTGCAATTGACATATAACTATAAATAGATGAAGGCAAATCGGATTTTATTGATGCAGCTTCTAGTAGCAACAGTGGAGAACACCAAACTTAGATATGTTACCGATTAAATGCACAAGACTGTCTCTATCGATTATCAGAATCCCAAAGTCTATATGACAAACAAAATGAAATCCCGCATCAAACACTGTGACCACGATCAGTAAAACATCCTTGTAATTAGTGAAAACAAAAAACGCTCATAAACGGAGAATCGACAAAGAAATCTATTACTGAAAGAAGGTCTCTCTGTGATCCTCCCGAAAATACTTACACACTTGGCCTAACTTTCAGTTTCAAGTATTATTCACTAGTAACATACACACGTTGGTGTTCTCAAGCTTTCACAACATAGCTACAGCCAATTTACAAGCTTGTAACTCAATTACTACATACGATTGAATTTTTAATTTTACAATACTTTCG
The DNA here is from genome assembly GCA_963920765.1 of Ulota crispa. Lineage (NCBI taxonomy): Eukaryota > Viridiplantae > Streptophyta > Bryopsida > Orthotrichales > Orthotrichaceae > Ulota > Ulota crispa. The sequence goes on from OY987250.1 coordinate 10,443,697, forward strand.
CCAAGTTTCTACACAAAGTAACGATAGCAAGCCGAACAGCGAACCAACAAATAACCTAGTCATCGCACATTCAGTAACAGTTCATCACTGAAACTGTTATCAAGAATTTAATAAAACATTCCGTGGCTTAAAACGTGGATTGAAGAGAAAGCAATGACATATTTGGAGGTCAATAGCAGAGGATTTTACCAGCACTCGATTGATTGAACACCGCACTTTGTTTGTAGACGGGTGCACGAACTTGGTAGTGAAGCTGGTTGCAGGACTGTCAGGGTATGCTACTGTAGGAAGCATCTGCATGCAGAAACTTATCAACATTAAATTCCATACAGTTAATTAATATGGCCTTAGTGAACCTTAGTCCATACGCTACTTCAGAATCTTCACGAACTTATCAATATTAAAGAAACACTGCAGCATAGAAACTGTTGCTTTGTAGAGACACAAAGGATTATCTCCGCATCTTGACAGACAGAAACAAGACATCTTGTTTACACAACTCTTGTTTGCATGAATCAGGTACTAATCCTACGAGGAAACATTCTATATCCCTAGAACCCCGCAAAGAGAAACTGAAGACCACAAATGCAAAGTTTGAATAGATCATGTCGCTTACATCCACAGCAGCAGCTGACGTAGGTTGCAATGCAGGGGCATCCTCACAGTCGCGCTGCCAAGTCCGCATCTGCAACCTTCACTTTCATTTTAGCACGCGCGTACGCAACTCTTCGCAACGAAAAGCCCTAATCCAATGCAAATCTCTTTCATAGTCATTCAAAGACTCCAAAACAAAGCCACTACTACACTTCCATAAAATCAAAGTTTATAACCTGAATCTCTTGTTACTAGCACTGTGAGAGCTTTAACCTAAGCTCTTGTTACTAGCACTGTGAGAGCTTTAACCTAAGAAAATACAAAAGAAACAGAGTGCATGTGCCAACACATATACACATTCTGAAAATTGTGTAATAACGAATTAACAAAGTTTAGCCGAACGACCTGAATATAGCGCACGACTGTGGAGCTGTAATCAACAGTTCGCCTGTGAACAGGTTTCCGCATCCGTTTCCCTACAGACAATTAAAGACAAAACATTAAGAAGGTTGCACAACAGTAGGAAGCAGAGTAGGGCTGCGAAAATTACCGTTCGCTTATGTGATCCGCTTTAAATTAAACTCCCAGTTATAACATTATAAATATAATTAACTTTCTTTTACTGTGATCAACTTGACGAGGATTGGAAGAACGTTTATCTGGAGAGAAGCGGTAATTGATTTGTATATCTTAAGTGTATATATTCAGAACAAAAGTTTTGCAGCTGTACAAAGAGCCAAAAGACCCTGCTCTTCATCGCACGATCCACTTCTGCACAACCCCGAGCCTCCTACACCGCCACAGCAAAGCTTGCCAAGTTCCTCTGGATTCTCACAATTAATCACAACGGTATGAAACCATCGAACAAATCCTTAGTTTAACACTAAAGTACATCACAATAGCAAACAGCCCGAGAGCAAGCAAACATCATAAACGATATTCAATCAAAGAACATACTTAGCCCTTTACGTCACCAGCTACCTTAATATCTTTTCGAATTTTAGGCTTTGGGTTTAAAGGTGCTATAAGATTGCAATTCTTGTTATCTTTGAGGAATTCGAATCGGACTAGAAAGAAGACAACAGAAGCTACAATTTCTTGGAAAACTCGTTTGCATTTGAAATCCGGAACTAAATGACAATTAGCATTCGGACCAAAAAAAGCGACCATAAAAGTGGTTGCTGAGAGCTACAGGGTTTACCTAAACATTCATCGGAACAAAAATACGTCAAAAGCAAGGAGAATTCAAATAATAGATTGATCCGAAGAACAGCTTGAACGAATTGGACTAGAAAGAAGACAACAGCAGCTACAATTTCTTAGAAGAACTCGTTTGCATTTGAAATCCGGAACTAAATGACAATCGGCACTCTGAACAATAAAACGATCAAAAGCAATGGTTGCTGAGACCTACAGGGATAACCTAAACATTCATACGTCAAAAGCAAGGAGAATTTTGATAGTAAATTGATTTGAAGAACAGATTGAACAACATGGATTGAAATTTATGATCGTTTGAATAAGGACGCACGATTTTTCAACGACGTACCATCGAAGATGACATTGGGACGACCGAATTCAGCTGGCTGCGCGGCAGCGGGAGGAGCAGTGGTGGTGGCAGGAGGGGCCGGAGGAGCACGAAGGAAGTCGTGCCCCTGTTGCATCTGCGGCCCCTCCATCATCGTGACAGCATACGTGAACACTCCTTCCCTCCCTCCCTCCGCCCGAGTGCGTTCCCCTGCTACGACTGTTGCGTCTTCGCCATCGCCTCGCTTCTTCTTCTTTTTCTGCTTCGTCAATGTCGATGTCGTCGTCGTCTCCGCGAGGACGAGCAATGTGGATACGCGGACCTGCGATTACGGGAGCAGGAAATTAGGGTTTAGAGATTGTCTCGTCTGCATTGAGCTGTTAGCCTGTTGCTGTATGCTCCTCCGCTAAACCAGTGTTGCTCTCCACACAGTTTATTGCATTTAGTGTGACCTGCTAAAGGTATCCCCCTCCCCCACAGCAAGCACATTTGCTTATAAATAGGGGATTGCTAAATCCATCATGTTTTTTTTTTGCGAAATTCACAATGTTGTACCATGTTTAGGAGTTCCTTAATCCCTAAGCGCCCAATCGACCATTTTCTGGTCACTGCCCATTTTTTTTGGTTGCCTGAGATTTTAAAAAAACATTTTTCAAAAAATCATTTTTTTTCTATAATAGAAAATCAAGTCTACTTTCCAAATTAACTTGAATCATGTCAATCCAAGTTAGACTCCTCCAAAGAGAATTTTTCAAAAACAAACACTTCAATATTTGCTAGTGTTGTAGAATTTACTATTTTGGGAAACTAATGATGTCCCTCTTTTCAAAAGATAGCATTTTTGAAGTTTAGGATAAAATGTCTATTTTTAACCAATCATACCAAATTTTGAAATCTATGAGTAAAATTTGTAATTTTGGTGAATATTAAATGATAAATGCTTCTAAATTCATTAAATAAGAGTACAAAACTTTTTTGGAATATTTGACCATATGGATAATTGCTAAACATCATGATTCTTATTTTCTCTTTTGAAACAAACTTCATTAAAAATACAAGAGTATTTTTTTTGAATGCATTTATGTTTTGCCCTTACCCCCTCGGGCGTTTAGGGGTTAAAATAAATAAAGGAGATGCAAGTTTTGTATTAATTGGATGATCATTTAACCTCTAAACGTTGACGTAGACAAAATGTTCCTTGCCCACCAAAAACCACTCTATACTACAAAAAAATGTAGTTTTTCACCTGAATTTTTATTTAGAAGTGATCATAGATACATGGTGCATCATGGAAGGCAAAAAATAACCTTAGCAAATACATTCATATTATTTGGTAACCCAAGTTGTGAGAAGATTCAAAGATACGGTGTTAGGTCCCATGCTGCCCTTTTTGCGATGCTCATGAAAGCGTCATGAACTATTGGCTTTTGCAACTTTAGGGAAAATTATTTTAACAAGTGAGCACTTGCCACACCCTTGAGGCTACACCACTGTAGAAACCACTGTAGAGCACTATAGAGGGGCACGCACAATCACCCATCCGGCATTCAAGGGTTAATAATGATGGCAAATGTACTCTACTATTCCTTTTATGTTTAATTTGCTCATCCACTCTTCCCTTTTTTCTTTCTTTTACTTGGCTTAACTTTCATAACTTAGAATCTATATAATCCTAGTATAAGTATGTTTGCCATCATCACTAAATGATCATCCAATAAGTATGAAATTTGTCCTTCTTTTTGTTATAGAACTCCTAAACATGGTGCAGTGTGCTAGATTTAGCAAAAAGTGTGGTGGATTTAGCAATTCCCTAATATTATTATTGTTGTTGTTGTTGTTGGTTGGGTACAATTTTTAATTTTTTTGGCAAATTTTTGCCAAAATTTCACCTCAATATGTCATTGGTTACCTTAACAAAAGAAAATTTGAGTGAAAAAATGGATGAAATTGTCAAATCCCACCCCAAGAGACTCCACTCTTGTAGTATTAGCTTAATTTTCAAACAATAGAAGAAAAAGATGTCCTAAACAGCTGGTTCACAACAACTGCAAGTGTATTAAACAACTATACAATGACTCAATTACAGTCATTTAGGACATTTGAAGTCGTTTTGAACCAGCTATTTAAGACACGTTTTTCTTCTCGTGAAATGAGATATCTACTCAAATTTTGCACGAGGGTAACTTCTCCTAATGCAAAGCCTCCTACCTTGGAATCCAAAGCCAATGAACATGTGTGTCTACAAAGGGGTAAGTGTACACACCACTTGGGAACAATTGTAACCCCAATGTGAAATTTGATGAAAACAAAAATTCCATGCAGAATAGAGCCTATAAAACTTGGTATATTAAGAAAGCAACATTTTTTTTATGTATTGTGTTTTTTTACTTTTGCAAACTACACGGGAAGAATACGTAACCCAATGTTTATAAAACACGGATTTAACTTTCCTCAGTATATCAAAGTTACATCAAAGTTTTAGATCCCATTTTTCATGGAACGGTCCTTTTTTATTGAAATTCATGTTGGCCCCTTCCAAGGAGCATGTATGAAGGTATAAGGGCATCTCCATCCAACCTCATTACTTGGAAACAATGTGTTACTTTCTTATTTCCAACGTTGACCACTTATTTTCCCATATGTCGTAAATTAATGTTTAATCAATGACAAGTCTCCTTTTGTGCAAAAACAACTTGATTCTTTATCATGAATATTTTAATCTATTTTTGTAAAAGAAAAGGTGATATTTGAAAAATAATTGTTAAAAATCACTAAAACTTAGATTTAATAATTTTGACACCTTATTTTTGGGGCTAGGGTAAAATAGCTTTGCCATTTTATAAACCAAGATAAAAATAAAAATTTGCCCCTATTTTGAATTTATCATTTAATCCCTAAAGGAGTGTGGTCCCTTTGGGGGACGAATGGGATTTTGGGTAGGTACCTATAGCCTCAATTTTTGTTTTGATTTTTTTAAAATTTTGAAAATAGAAAAACACATTAGCCTTTGGAGAATATAATTTTTATTTCAATCTATGCCCAGGATCAAAAGTTGTGTCTAGATAAGCACAACTTTGGGGAGATCAAGCAACAATTTTTTCACAAAAAACTTGATTTTTTTTTCCCTCATAGTTTATAGTTTTGTGTAGAACTGAAGCCTTTATTCATTCCATTTGTACTAGTTATGGACAATCTTGTTTTTCGGGCAATTCAAGCATCTTTTTGAAAAAATAACTTATAAGCTGACTTCATTTTAGAATGCAAGTTTAACATTTTTTCAAAAAAATTGTTGGGAAGGGTGAAGTTTGCTTTCTAGAACAATCTCACCATTGGGATTATTGTGTTTCAATTCCATCTCAAGGTTATTAACTTTTTAAAATTTTGTTCAATCTCATATCTTTTCTAACTAATGTAATTTAAGCATGAAAATTAAATTTTTTTTCTTAATTTTTTTTCTAAAGATTCTCAACTCAATTTTCCACCATAAAAAAATAAACCTTCAAACTTTGTGGTGCAAAATTTTTAAGTTAAAGTTCAAGGTCAAATAATCTAGTCATGCAAGGTGCAAAAAGGTTTGTTTTTTACACTTTAAATGCAAGTATCTTGCAATCTGTACAACCAAAGTTTTTGAATTTTTTTTCACATTCTTATACTATTGTAGGTTGAGAGTAGATTCAATAGGTCTTTGCCAAATTAGTTATTTTTTGAGAAAGCATCAATTTGGCATCAGATTTTATGATTAGACGAGATTAGGCACTTTCAAAAAAAGTTGTTATTATTTGGCATTCAACCAAATTTTTTAGTAGAACTAAGCCTTTTTCTAATCATTTTCCAAATTCTAAAATTAGCCATTGGTATAAAATTTGCAGTAGATTGAGCCCTCTTGGAATCAACCTTGACTTTCCATTGTTAGTTAAGCTTGATGACTTTTATAATACTTGGCATTTCAATTTTTTGATTTGTTTGACATTGGGCATTTTTGGAGAATAATTTATAGAATAATTGGGCAAAAATCTGAGGAATTGTTTTATGCTGAACTTGCTCTCAACCAACAGTAGTCTAGTATAAGATCTTATGATTAGATATGCAAAATGACCAAATTTTAAACCTTTTTACTTGTTGCCACAAAAATGACAATTTTGAGTGTCTTTTGACAAAATAAAAGCCCCAATCCTTTAGGGGTTAAGTTCTCTTCCAAAATTTATGACCCAAATTAGGGTCTTTGAATTGAAATTTAAAATTTAAAAATTTAAAAATTCAATCTAGTGACGGTAAATTTCTAAAGTCTTACATTGTTTGGAATATGAAAAAGAAAGGTTTTTTTTGTCATGACGACATAAATGACGTGTCAGAGTTGTAAAGTCTAGCTTGAGATTTAGTGTCCTTTGTTGTTGTGTAAGAAGAAAATACAATATTTACCATGTCAAAGTGAAGATTTTGGCAGGTCCATGCAATAGTTGCTCCTTTTCCATCCAAAAGTCTCCCGAGCCTAACATTTTTCTATAGGTGAAGATGCTCTAAGTATACAATTTGATTTTGCCTAGAATAATCACGGCTTCCCTAGCCTAGGGCCCTGTGTTTTGCCAAGTGCTATGCTAATGCTATGCCATGAGTATCATTAGTGAGAGCATTTACAGTGTTGCACTTCAAACTTGACACTTCACAAGGTTACAATTTTTATATGAAAGGCCCTCAAAATTCTTGCTTTCCAATGCAACATTGCATTTTAAAGGTGGCCATTGCTCTTCAAACATGCTCCATAGACATTCATTTGATCATTTAGCAAGGGGCATATAGAATGAAGTGCATTAACCCTTAAACATTGAGCTGATCACCGCGACCAATCTGGCTTCAGTATATTCTACAGTGATCCAGTGCATCATTGGTGTGGCAAGTGTCCAATTATTCCAAAAGTCAAAATAGTACATGCTAACCTCATGAAAATTGCAAGAAGGGTAGCATGGGACCCAACACCATGGCTCTGAATCTTCTCACAATTTGGGTTACTTAAAAACACAAGTATATTTAGTGAGGTTGTTTTTTTTACCTTCCATGATAGATCATATGTTTATGATCACTTATGGAAAAATATCAAATAATGAATTGCTTCTTTCCATCTTGCAAAATGTTTTTGCATGACGAGCAGACGTAAAACATTTGTCAAACTTAAAATGAATAGTGTTTTGAAGGACCATTACTTTGACACACTAGGATGGGGTACCATTAGAGAATATTGAGAGGCCCGGAGCACTTATAATCCATGTTTGAAGTGTGCCAGACCCTAGCAGGGCAACGCTGGAGATGCTCTGAATGCCGCTGAGTCGGCTGCCACGGCAAACGACGTCACTTCCCCTTCTTGCACAGCCCAAGCATTTGCAGCTACTGCGCCATCTTGATTGACAATGCGAGCACTCCACGTCTTTGAGTTCTCCTTTTTTCTCTCCTCACGGACGTAGCAGAGCGTACGGCGATGGCCTTGCGACATCGCATGCCACGGCAGGGCCACTCGTGAAAGAATCTGCGGAAGTCCGGGACGTGCTGCTGCAAATTATTTTGTAGCAACTTCACCCTCTCGGACGCCGTCCTCTTCATTTGGATCCTGCTGCCCTGCATTTCCCTGCTTTGCCCTGCCCTAGTCTAAGTTACCTGATCGTTTCCATATCACTTGATGAAGTCAACAATTAGTGCCTTGCTTTTTGACTGCGACGGCGACCCGACCGACTCTGGCGTTGAAAGACAGTGAAAATTTTGCTGCACTTTTGTGCGATTCCTTCCTCCTTTTGAATTTCGGAACTTCCTATCGTATCTTCTTTGAACTCGTACGGGATCGGAGCGTTTATGGATTAATTCGCGTGATCAACTTAGTTTCTACTTAATCAAAGTGCAATAACCGTGCATGATTGGTGATGAAACATTGCTGTGTAGTTGTAGCCATTTGCTCGTCCATTTGAATATCGGATGATTTGGAATCCATTCACCTCTTCTTCCTCTTGGAGAGGACCGGTCCTTTTGAATTTTGAAACTTCCGATCTTCTTTGAACTCTTCGGGATTGGAGCGCTTTAGAAGTAGCTCGTGTGATCAACGTAGTTTCTATCTAATCATAGTGCTATAATCTTGCATGATCAGTGATGAAACATTGCTGTGTAGTTGTAGTCATTTGCTCGTCCATTTGAATATCGGAACATATGGAATTCATTCACCTCTTCTTTCTCTTGGAGAAGACCAGTCCTTTTAAAATTTTGGAACTTTCGATCTTCTTTGAACTCTTCTTATGGCTACAGGATTGGAGCGGTTTAGGAGTAATTTGTGTGATCGACTTAGTTTCTATTTAATCATGGTGCTATAACCGTGCATGATTAGTGATGAACTATTTCTGTGTAGTTCTAGCCATTTGCTCGTCCATTTGAATACCGGCGCATATGGAATCCTTTCACCTCTTCTTCTTCTTGGAAAGGACCAGTCTATCAACCTTGTGGAAAGGATGTTGTCTTTCGGATTAATCCAAAATAACTTCTAATGATCACAGTATCAAAATCGTGCGTGAGTGTTGGTGAAACACCGTTGTTCAACTGTAAAGTTTAGTTTTTCTGAATTTAGGAACAAATCTCTTCATTCACATCTTCGAGTGTGTTTTCTTTGAGAGAACGAGTCGATTTTGTCCCTTAGATTATTTGCTGTTGTTGGCTAAATTAGCTTCTACTGATCATGGTACTGTAAGCGTTCACGATTAGTAATGAAATATTGCTGCTGGATTATTCGTAGGTTTAATTATTTTCAAAAGCTTGGAGCCGTCGTCTTCGTTCTTCATCTTCTCGTGACTATTTGATTGGGTTGATCTTTTTGTTGCAGGAATGTCGTCTATTCCTGAAATCGATCTTTGCTTTATTTGAGAAATATTTGGTGCCACGTCCTTGTCAATAGATCTTTCTTAAATAGAGCCTTTTTTGTGCAGTCGTATTTGGGAGAGCGGTGGTTGAGAGGAGCGGGAGGCGTGGCGATGGATCCAGATGATTGGAATGTGGAGGTATTTCATGGAGGTTTTTTCAGGTAGTATTGCATATGGAACGCGTTATTCTGGAGGCAGGCTTGTTAGTTTTCTTGCTGCTGGACACTTAAGGTATGTACACCCAAAAGTGACACTTACTTTAGATATGGTAATTGGGAGGGTCTGTTGAAAATCTAATGGCATGAGCTTGTTAGGAATTGAGTACTGTACCTTGGGAGCAGATTCGGCACTCAGGTGTCAAATTAAATACTTTTGGGCCTCAACATACATTGTGTCGAGGCCAAAAAGTATTTAATTTGGCACTTGAGTGCTAAATTTGCCACCAAGGTACAGTACAAGTTCAAGCAAAATTGTTTTTGGAATTTTTTGAGATCATATGAATAAATTATGAATTGTTGAAGGCAATTCCCTAGACTTATCTATTGTAGACACTAGACTTTTGAAAAAGCAACAATAAAAAGACCATGTCATGACAACAAAAAGATCATGTCACACTCAATCATAAGCAGTTACCTACACAAGTTTTGTTTCCTTATATCAACTTACGTGTCTGATTTAGATGCATATGTGTCTTATTTAGGTGCAAAAGTGCTTACTGTTAGGTTTAATTTTAGATGGCACTAAACGACTGGTGTTACTAATGGGTGTGTACATACCTTAATGTGTTGTTCGCATTCTCAGACCGGCGACAAGGTGATGCGAATCCTTCCACTACAAGGAGAAGATATGTGAACAGTAGGAGTGCTTGATGGCGCAGATCTCGCGGGCAGAGAGGCCTAGGTCAACGAAATCATTGGCAGGTACATAAATTGGCTTGTTCAAACAAAAACATAAAGACTTATATGGGTGAAAAATGAGCTCAAAAAGTTGTTGAAATACCGATGTTGGGGACACAAAGATCCATTCCTCAATCACACCCCTCTTACGCAATCAGTACTTCACTGAATCTAAAATTTAAAATTACATATTTTGAAAGCTCTAATGATAGGATTATAATGTATTGGTTTTAGATTAATGGTGGACTTGTAGTGACTTTAAAAGCATTTCACACTTATCCTAATTTGATTTATTTCAAATTTTAGTGCATTGTGTCCATCTTTCTATCTACAAGAGGTTTGCTTGAGTTTAGTCAAATTCAAGCTCTAAAGGATAGTTAAAAGCTAAAAAAATTGTTGGTGGAAGACTTAAAGTTGATGAATATAGCATATTTGATAGTGCAAAATTAAACTTGACATGGGTTAAAGGCATGGAGTTGAAGTCCTCTACTTATCAAAATTTTATGCATATTGTCCCCCTTTGTAAGCTTTTAAAACATGTGATTGGTTTTAGATTTGGTGAAAATTTGATTAAGTGGGAAGGGTTTGAGTGAGGAATGGATCTTTTTATCCACATCTCTATTTCCAAATTAGCCGCGTTTTTTATATCCATATGATTGAAAAACCCCTTTAGGGAAAAAACCCGGGTCGTCCTGAGATTTGTTTCATTAGTGTGGAATGGATTACATTAAAAAAACCTTGCTTGGGGAAATTATATCCATATGATTGACTAGAGTACACTGAAGTTGTCCGTATAAAGTTGTCCGTATAATAAAACTAGATTCTGGTTGTATGAGGTCGAAGGCAATAACTGTGACCATGTATTATCTGGTGCTTCTTTAGTTAAGTACAAGATATAAGTGGGGACAGCCTTTTCTGTTGCAGCAGTTGATGGTAGCGGGAATGAAGCCAACTTATTGGATATATCTACGTTATGATTTTTCTCCAGTGCTGTTAGTATAGCAGGAGACATGCACGGGAGAGAGCCGGGAATGAGTAGGACACAATATCAGAACGATTGCTTTGAAAATTTGAATTGGATATTCACGAGCGTGTGAGAACACGTGCATGGCGATGTGGGAGACCATGGCTTTTCCCGGAGCAAACCCGTTCTGAATGTGCAAGCGAAGCGAGTAACAACTAGTGGTAGTCACGGTTGGTCTGAGGTTCAGATTTCCGTGAAGATTGAGAAAAGGTAGAGTGAAAGTACAAGCCAATATGATGGGAGCAGCAAAGCGAGATGAACTCAAAATTACGAGAAGTAAAAGTTCTCTCACAAAAATCTGAAGGACGCCATTTCTTCACGCCTGGGCAAGGATAATTTTTTTCTCAATCTTCACGGAAAACCTCTCGAGTGAGTTGGAGATTGATAGCCATGTCGGTTTCCATGAAAATTGAGAACAATAAAAATTGAACCGTGACTACCCCTAGTGATAGCCTGCGCTCTAGGTCATTTGGTGGTGACATTGTACGTTCTCCGTGTCGTGATTGGCTCATTAGGATCCTCTTTGTCAAATTGCTTTAGAAGATCAAATCCTTTCGAATCACAATGGAGGAATTTGACAAAACTGCTATTGGCAAATGGGAAGTGCCAACCGGAGACCAATTTCACTACAAGAAATTGTGTCCTAACTGACATGTTTGAATTGACTAAATAGGTCTAAAATGACAAAAAAAACTATCAAATTAGACAATTTTTGTAGATTTAACCATGTTGATTTTGACATATTTTTGTCATTTTGGACAGTTTTCCTTGTAGTGTTTGGACTTCGCTAGAATCGCACTACAACGGGGCTTAAGTCAGCGTGTGCGTGATACTGCGGAGTGGTGCAAGGCATGCTGAAAGGAGGCCTCCAACGCCAGAGTGGGATAGCCAAAATGCAATGTCTAGTGCAACGTCTGCGAAAAGGTGAATGTCCATTCTCAGAATTTGTCGGCTATCAATAGGTACCTCAGCGTTTCGTTAGAATTATTACAGTTCAAAGCCTGAATGGCAATAAGGTAAACTTCCCCGTACCCGAGCGTTTAAGAGTTTAGGGTACTTCAAGTTCTCGGAAAATTCACTGAAAATTCAGGAAAAAAATTCATAGGGTTAGTCTTTTAACAAGCTATCATGGAATGTTATTTTTGTGGAAAAAGGTATTGTGGAATATTTTATATTAAAGGGCAAAGTTGCAGCTCATAGGGTCCCTAAAAGCGATTCTAGACTATCCTTAAAACTGCTTGAATATGTTCCTATACATATATTTGACAGTTCTAATCCCAACCTTCCCAAACTAGCTCTTGAGCTGACATGTGACAGAATTTACATGTGTAAGTGGCATTAATTGCTCCACTTTAGGTTCACAGTGAGTGATGAACACCTCAAAAGTAAGTGTGGGCTTTGGGAACCGCTCAGTTATGGGGAAGGTTACCTTAGTTCAGTTACTACCGTATACTGCAAAGGATATGACAAGTGCTTTCCTTGGGCTTACCACTCAATGTCCCGTGATTATTCAGGATTAAGTACAATCCAACATGCGCTTCCAACATATTTTTTCTCTACGACCTTGAGACGTGGGACGGCAACCGGACCTCCAAAGCAGCTGATTACCGGTACAGGTATGTGCGGATTCTCTAGTTGAAGTAACTTGTTAATGCAATCTTGTCAGAGGTTGTCACAGCACCTTCAGTTACTGGATTGATTAATGAAGAACGTAACCTAGAACACCGTTCCGTGGGCTGTGAGTAGAATTTGGGCACATTATTCTCCAAAAATCCAGCGTAATCATCTCATTCCTAACCTAGTATCTGCTTGAAAGCCAAGGGATTTTCCAACTGAACAGATCAAAAAGTATTTCACCAAAAGTCATTCACCTTGCTTCTAGGAAAACACTGCTTAACAAGAATTTCACTTTCTGTGTGATGTAGAAATTTTGAATGTTTGTGTTTTTCAGAACAGATTAGCGCAGGGGTATGATTCAAAGAATCCATGTTCTGTGAACATTCTCTTTGAACCAGTTCTCTAGAATCACGGAACTTACAATAATTCACAAGTAGATGAATAGGCTTGCCTTGGCACTCTCGACCGTACTGATTCACTACGAAAGAATCGCTCGGTAAATCTTAGAAGCAGCTGATCTTTCAGATGAAATACGATATTTATTAAAAGAGAGCAATTCCGTACATCAGCTATTCAATATAGAACTTTTTAGAGATCATACCAATTGTAGTTATATCATCACTGTAACATTTGATCATATCATTAACTGATTACGGTTGATCCGAACTAGTGCTATGATCGGATAGTTGATCATAGCAAAATGATTGACTGAAATATTGTTTTGATGACTTATCCGAACTAGAGCTATGATCACGTATAATATAGTGATCAAACCTACGGTACATTGCATCCTGTGCTAAATTTCATACACCCGTAGTAAAGCTGTAGTAATAAATGTAAGAGTCAGAGAGATGAGAGCACTGTCCTAAGACTCTGCATTGCAACAAAATCCTGCCAGCAGAAAGGGCGTACAAAAGTTACAAGAACAGAGATGCAATTTTGTATGTTTTTGATGTGGGGTGTAATCGCTTGAAGAGCATGAGAACCTACAATGGATGTGGACGCTGTCTGGTTTCTAAAGATTTATTGTATGACTCTAGACGTACCTGATCTGCGTTCAACAATTTAGTTTCAAACTATACATCAACGTGGAGGTTCAAGTTTCAGAGGGAGTCCAGGGATGGCTGAGGAGAAAACTTGACCAACTTCGAGAGGAGGTGGGTATGAGACCGTTACCAGACATAATCCTGTCCTCCTACCTAAATCAAGCCCGTCAAAGCTAACGATATAAAAATCTATGACAGCGCAGGACAGTCAGATCATAATGATCTAACACGCTTTGAGACCGCAGGGGAGGTTGGGGGTTATAATTCAGGAATCTCCTTATTGCCATGCGTCGATGAAAGAGACGAGAGGGCTATGTGATTAGCCACTTCTCTTATCCTGGACAAACAATGCAACGGTCCAGTATCTCTGCTTGCTGATTGGGTTATCTTCAAATGGGAATTCAGGAACTCATGGAGCAAATTTTATACAATTGGTGATGCTTCCCTGTCAAGCTTCTCGTACTTCCAGCCATATCCAGAATTGCTGCCGTCCAGATACAGCATTGCTGAGTGATACCTGCAACCATGAACAATTATGGTCAGATACAAGTCCAAAATCAATACCTTTCTATCTCCAGTGAATTCACAAAAGCCATTGCATACATGGTAGTATGAAGCCAAGGAAGGGATCATGCTAGTCTTACGGTTCGAGTTCTACTAGTAACATTAGCACAAACTCTGCAAAGCTGGTTCCTGAATTGCATTTAGTTCTCAAGTAATTATGCATCCATTTGTAAGTCACACGCTCATCAAGGTTCAAAATTTGTGCTAGCAAGAAATTTTTGTCAGCATGCAAAACGAAGGTCTGCAAAAATCAGGCGACATGGAATACACAGAACTAAGAGTCTTCCAGGCCATATAATTCTGGAGTATCTTCTAATACAAATATGGTTGTAAGCCTGAAAAATGTGCAGGGATTGACAGATTCTAATGAAGGCTAGCCCACCAGATGAAGGAATGAAGAGGGTCTGCGGCATCCAAGGACCCAAGTTATGACAGCATGAGAGCACAGGTGAGTTATGTAGGCTTACTTCTTTAGAGCAGGGCGGTGGGCTATTGAAAGCAAGGTGATGCCACTTTCTTGCAAATTCTTGTACAAGTTGTCTTCCCCGTCGGCACTCACTGCTGATGTGCATTCGTCCAGGACAGCATATCTAACCCCCGAGAACCCCGTGTTATAGCAGAACAAAAACTCACGTGTATTGGAAAGTCACTCTACAAAGCTCTTTGAAAATTCAACTTATTTTAAAAACTTTTAGATGCATTGTAAAGAAAAGCTTCTCCATGATTCATGAGACTTTCCTATTGGCAAAGTATTCATACAAAGACCTCCCTCTTTATTATATGTGTTATGAGGAGAGCTTCGAATGATCACTGTGACCATAGGGAGAGCTTTTCAGTATAGTTTTATTCAAAAGGATGCTATTGTGACAAGAAACCAAGGCTTCGCTAAAGTGAGCCAACAAATAAGGGATGGTCTTGTCAATAGGGGTCGTGGAAGAGCCATAGGAATCATTGAATCAAGGACGAGAAAGGTGAAGCTGGCCCCTATTTTGTGGTTGAGGGCTTCTCTCACAGCATCCTTCCAATGAATCCCATTAAAATTGATATCGCAGGTACTGTAAACATGCATATCCTAAAATCTATGTATAATTGTAGATGACCCCTACTTGGCAAGGTCGTCCCCAAAGAAGCAACCTCATGCCTACAAATTGAGATTGAGCATAGTGCAAGCAGATTATACCTGGGGTTATGAAATAAAACCCGAGCAACGGCTAGTCGCTGCTTTTCACCTCCAGATAAAGTCTCTTCCCAGTTCTGCATTGTAGGTCAAGGATTCTGAAATTCAGATAACAAAGCAGAGAGACTGTAATAAATAAGATAAAAATAAAGCCTAATTTTTCTTTACTAAGAACGAAAAAAAACGGACCTTCGCCGCTATCTTTCAAAAAAATACTTTTCTGTCAAAAAATACAGAACACGGCCTCCATTTTCCAATTGGTACATTTCATGGTTTTTATTGAATCTTCTCAGATATCATGTCCTATGGATATGGAAGCAACTACATGTGGCCATTTGGACACTTTCGGGTTGATATTGCTGACTCCTGGAAGTTTGTTGTGCTTCAGAATGTAAAACGTGAGAGATGCCGAGAAACAAGCAAAAGAGTACGAAGGAAAGAAAAAGATTGGCACCTGCAACTGGTCAAGGCCATCTCCACGGTGCACAAGGTAACCAATCTCGGTTGCATCCAGTGCATCCAGCACCCGATTATCATCAGGATGCTTCATGTGTTTGAGGGAACTCAATGACGCAGCGCTGGACCATTTCTTGCCCTTGGTGGCTTGTGCAACAGACAAAGGCGGCGTTGGATACCGCACTTGGTCTCTCAGTGTTCCTCGCACGAGGTATGGCCTCTGCATCAATCAGGATAAAAGGTGAGCTCCTCCCTGCAAGAGTTGGTATTACAGGCTATTTGGGAGTCCCTGTCCACCCCTAAGTGCTCAAGCCAAAAATAAATAAGCCCACTTTGGAAGCTAATTGTTAATTTGTGCAGCTTTCAAAACGTATTTCTACCGTTCAACACTGTAGAGAAATGGTTTCTTTTTTCTAATGGCATCTCTTGCTACTTTCCTTGAGGGTTCCTAGATGTTTGGAAGAGTCCAGTTTAGGTCATTTAAGTACTGAACAACAGAACAAAGCTTCTGTATAGAATTTTATCCTTTTTCTATAATTTGAGTGAAATTAGGATTCTTTTCAAAAACATCATTGAGATACAGAGTATGACAGAAGTAACCTGAGAGAGGTAAAAAATCTCCCCCCGAGGTGGTCTACTGATGGAACCACTCTGAAGAGGCCAAAGCTCCGCGAGGACGCGGAATAACGAAGATTTCCCACTGGTACAGTATGAGAATTAGCCATCAAAAGTGAAGCCAACAACAGTTTAAATCAGGGGAAGTTTTTATTTATTTACAGAAAAAAGAGGTAACAACAACGATTTTAGAATAACAAGAAGATAACACATTTGACTTCGGAGAGGATCTGATAATTGTTATCCAGTCTGTTTTTGTAAAATCAGCAATCAGAAGTACCATCCGAGCTTACGAAAAAGCTTCGGTCAATCAAAGGACGAAAATAACAACTAAACCTAAAATCAGATTAGTAGAGAGATTCGATAATCAAACATAAGTCCAGTAACAATATTTGACAACCTCATGTCCTAAAACTTGCCATACAATGATTTTCAAATACATAATTAGGCCCATAGCGGCAGTTGCTGCCCATGGGGAGACCTCTGCATGATCATTGTGATCATAGAGGAGACTTCACCATGAACCATGACGAAGATTCTAGATTCTCTTTATGAATTCTAAAAGTTCCTGAAACTAATTAGGTTGTTTGAAAATCTTGTTTGATGACAACACCAAACAACTTGAGAAGAAAATGAAAGAAAAGATGCAGAAGAAATAGGTCCATACCTGCCATTTGGACCCATAATGATCACAGATTGACCAGAGGAAACTTGAAAGCTCAAGTCGCGAACCAGCATCGACCCATCTGGTGAGTAAAGCGATACATTCTTAAACCTGCCAAAAAATATCCAATGGAATTTTCTTAGACTGTGAACCACTCTTATAAAATCATGAGAACAAGCATTCAAATTTGCGTACTTTCCCTTTCTCAAAACCGCCTTCGTGTCATAAAATAGTTGGGCCAATATGTACTGACATGATTCAACCTGACACAAAGTCTGACATTAGGATTATCGCACGTACTCAATGGAGGGACCGTATTTAAGCTGCGGAGTAACATATGTTCCTATCTTGTCTGGATCGCTTCTCTCCACCATCTTCTGCAGAGAATTAGCTCGCTGCTTAAGACCCTCCTTTGTGCTCAACTGCTTCACCTGTTTCACACATTTAGCAGATATGAGGATAAGATTTTATACTTCTGTGAAGCAATAGATTGCATTTACAGTGCCTCATCACAAACAAAGGTCGTCCTAATTTTCTTCAAGTGCTCTATAGCATAACTCATATATTATGTTTTTTTCCAGCAGTATTAGACTTTTCAATCATGAGGATGTGTACAAGCAAGTGATTAAAAGGGGGGCATGCCCATTCTTTATGGGAAGGTCTTTCCATAAAGTGAATCATGCTTCTAATGCATCCCAATTATTAATCTTCTTATTGTGTCCAAAATTTCTTGAGATAGACTAGATATTACCATTAACCATGTTCTGTCCTTGCAGACATGGGAAGCTAGAAAAGCAGAGTAACAATTTTCAATAGACGTGTCACAAGATGAAGGCAAAAAGCTTACCGATTCAAGAAGCTCTGACACCCTGGAGGTGAAGCCCGCAAGCGCTGTTACTCTCTTATACACCAAAACGAGTTGTCCTATTGCAGATGAGGTGTTCTGCACACAAGGTAATTTTTCAATGCTCGAGCCACTTGAAAGGAACTTGCAGCACGAACAAGAATTTTGAAATCTTCCCCGAGAGGCACATCTTAATTCAGGGCAAAAAAGGAATAAATATATCTATGCTGAGGAGCCGGATATTACCATCATAAGACGCATTGAACGAATATAATCCCCGGTAAGCTGTTTACTGTCCGTTGTTGTCTGCCAGAATCATGAAACGGTTTAATCCGGCAAACTGACAAACATCTGAACTACTTTTGATAGGTTTAAATAACGTCCAAGCTTCACTCCTGAACCGGATACAATCATTCTGCCCTATGGAACAACACTTACCTCTTTGCTGAAATAAAGGGGTGCAGCATACACACAGAGACCTACAATAGAGGCCGTGTACTTGATGGTATATCCATCAGCCACCTACATCACAAGCCATACCTGATGTGAGATACAAAATATAAAATCCTCCTTGATCGTTCTCTAGATAGGATTTGTCTTTAACATAATTCAAGTATGCATAGAACAGTAACTTGCCACTGAAAGAGTACCCTGAGTTCCGACATGAAGAAAGCAACTTACTTCAAACCCTAACCCTGCTAGTACTGGAAAAGATAATTATAGCAACCTACTGAGAGTAACAGTTTTTGAGAAGGGAACAGGGAGTTAATACCTGCTGAACAAATTTTTGAAATGATGACAGTCGTGAGTGACGCAGGTACCGGTTCAAGTGGTCATTGAGTATCATCCGCTCTGTATCCCCACCTGGAGGGTCATTAAACGCTATCTCCTCCGCATGGGAAACGATCCTGATGCAGAAAACCATAAACAAAGGATACAAAAGTGTAAGTGACGTGGTTTTCAGACAAATTAAATTTTCCTCTGAACTTGGAACATTAATCACAGGGTTATGCGATGGCAGGATGGCAATAAAGTAGGTCAATTATGGAAAGACCTCCCCATGCAAGTCATTCAAAATGTCGAAAATTTGTGATCATTGGCATAGCACAAGTAAGTGATTATAGGGACGCCTCCACATGGATTGCGTCATGCTTACCGTGCCTCCCAACGATCAATACCTTCATAATCATCATACTACTAAAATCACAATGACCTCTGTAACATCACATCTTGACCTTGTAATATCACATCTCCAGTCTTCGTGATATTATCACATAGATACAATTTGAGAACTTACCGAAATTTTTACTTTGTATTCTATCTAACATATGAAAATTCTAATAAAATTCTAATGGTGAATGCGTAGCGTAGCAAGCGCCAACCGCTAGTGTTGTCTAAAATTCTTGAAAAAGTATCTATTTGTATCACGATCAAAGTAATTCATGCATTGGAATATCTTGAATAAATAATTAGTAATCATGTTTCAGATGGAGAGTTTCAATCCAAAAGACATTGGATTTATTTTACCTTTGATGTGCATTTCTGAAGTTTCCAGCAAGAGCTGCCTCCTGAGCAGTCATTAGAGCCAGTGGAGGACTAATCGACCGCAACAATCCTGACGTGAGAAGAAAATACGCATACAGCAGGAACTGGCCTTTGTACCTGCATGACATGCAGCATGTAAGTAAAACACACATCCTTTGCGTAGATAAAATCCTGTTTTGCAGAACTTTCCAAATCAAATCCTTCAAATTTCTGTGGAATTAGACAAATTGATCTTTCTAAAAACGACCCAAACCATAAAACTCCTTCAGAGATTTCAAAACCAAGGTTTTTTCGCGAGACTCTATTCATGGCAATGACCGTCACGATTACAGGAGTACCACAAAATATTTAAAGGTTTGCAGCAATAGAAATGAAGCAAGACAAAAACAAGAACATATGAAGTATACCCTATGGTTCTAGCAAGAGAGCGTGTAAAGAGAACAATATCCAGCACAGGCTTGAAGGTGTAAGAAAAAAGCTCGCTGATAGCAGAAGAGAATTTCTGTACGTCTTCGGTAATTCGCTGCAGCAGATAAACAAAAAAGTTAGAATAACTAGAACGCAAAACCCTCAGAAAACCTAGGTTTTATTGCAAAAGTGAAACAAACAGCACAAAAAAGAGGTCAAAATAGACTTTGCTCGTCGTACCCCTTGTTTCAAATTACGAAGTTGACAAGTTTGTTCCTCTAAACTCATATCCTTGAATGTCTAAAATCCTCAAAATTAGGGCAATTCATTCCACCCCTCAGAGGTATTCCAGAAGCTAAAACCGCATTACAATTGACACTATTTTAAATCCTAAACTTCCTTCAATGGCGACACAATTGGCAAGATTTAACACACCCCGGATTTCTAGACAACCTTTCAAGGGGTTTGCTGATAGAGTCGCGAATCATGTTAATTTAACCATGCATACTAATTGCTGCTATTACAAAAAGTGAGAAACATACTTGATCTGCATTTGAAAGACCTCGCAAAGCTGATGCTACGTAATACACACGATTTGACAAATAACATTCGTGCAAGTACTCAGTGAGCCTCTGCTGGAAAGCAAGACTGATTAACGCCTGCACAGAGCACACGGTTAATATTTTCAAACTTGCATACAACCTCATGACTAGCAAAATTAAGCAGCTCAAAGGCAACGCGCAAGCATGTGACCAATCGTAGTAAAAACAAAGGGAAATTACAAATAGGGGCACGAAAATGAAGAACATTACAGATAGGGGTACATTTTCTAAGTAATTACAAAAAGGGGCACAGTTTCAAGACCCCTTCACTCAAATTTCCTTATTTAGGCTTGATTTGGAGAGGCTTTCAAGGTATTTGTAAATTAATTAACATTTAACATGATGTATCTACTAGTCCCAACGTTCAAACAAAAATATTACTAGTATTTTCAAATCACTTTTTTGAAAATGTGCCCCTACTTGTAATTATTTTGAAACTGTGCCCCTATCTGTAATAATTTTCATATTTGTGCCCCTATTTGTAATTTCCCCTAAAAACAAACCTCAAGATTAGGTATTGCCAACAAAGCTGATAGAATTACGAAAGTGATCTAGAGCTCTAAGCAGTAGTATAGAGCAAAAGCATTGGTATAACAATTTGGATGCAATCTGAAGGTCAGAACCTCGACCAAAAACTCAATCCTTACCTGCATATATTTCAGGCCGCTGTTGACTAGTGCTGCTGGAACAGCTGCACGTGCAAAGGCAACAAGAAACGAGGCAAACATCGGCCAATCCTGATCATTGACAGTTGCTCTTTCAATAGACACACAAAAACCTTCTGACTTGCATGATTTCTCACTTTAACTAAACACACCCTACTTTCAACCTGATGCGGGAGTAGCAGACCGCCCAAACGGAAACTAGTCAATGGGCATAAAGTGACAATCACGTACTCACCTTGTTTATTACTGACTGACCAGAGATACCTTCCAAACTGGAGATATAATCTGTCAAAATACACATGACGGTCAACCACATCATGAATCGAGTATATGGTCATCTGCAGTCGATTTTAAAGGGTTGTGCTAATCTGAGCTTCCTTTTTAACAGATTAGCAAGGTCGAGTAGCAAAGTCAATGACAAACTTAAAAACACCGTATTCGTTAATTTGGGAAAAAGAGGTGTCCCACTTTGTTTTCCCCTCAAACCCAAAAAGTTGCTTTAAACCAGATTCGAAGGTATCAGATTCAGTCAGAGCCACTAAGATTTTTTCCCTTGCAAATTCCTCCTCTCAGGTGAGGGCACGTGTACCAAAAAAACGCTGCGAGCTTGGTTTGAGGTGATCACCTCAAAGTCCCAAAATATACTCTTTTCCCAATTTAATGAATATGGTGTTATTATCCCCTCCAATTCTAAAGACTAAAATTAGCGAAATTTACTGAGGTGGAGGATAATTAAACCATTACGGACATGATCCAGTCTTCAAACCGACTCTGGTTATCAATAGCAACTCGTTTCTTCATACACTCGGTGGGAAATTAGCAAGTGATGTAAGCACGTCCTGGCTAAACCCTAATTGCTACTGAACTTTAAAAGGAAATGGGGTTGTCTACTGTCACATCATTTCTGAAATAGCAGAAGAAATTCTTACACATTGATAAAAAGTTGATCTCAACATATCTGGATCTTCTACGCAACGATCAATTCAAATTTCTATACATCTCCCAAAATTCACACTAAGCTATAAGTTCAAATGTTTAAATTGACGCAAATGGTAACTCTACTTTAGCTGTCATATAAAAGAGTAACTATGACATCGACAAACCCCGCTGAATGAATAGTGGTGAAATTAGGCTTTAGAGTGAACGAAGTTGATTGAATTGAGCACGGCTTTAGCAAACACAATTATTCGAAATATCTGTATCTAAGCACTTGAGTAGGAGCATATGAATGAAAGAACTATTGGCAATAAGAAAAGACAGAGACAAACCTGTTAAGAGAGTCCGGCAAACCAGAAGGCAAGACTGCACAATAACCAAGCCCGCCTCCTTGGACATAAGTGACGGCACACATATTCGCAGAATCTCTTGTAACCGCTTTGCAAACAGAGCATTCACTGCTACCTGAACAAACACAAGAGCCAATAATATAATCAATTACTGCATGGAATTCTTCCACTATGATTTTACATGACGGGTTACAGCATCACAGCGTCTGCAACCTGAATAATTCACGATGGATTTCTACGAGCAATAGTAAATTCGGAATCATTGTAAATCGCCGAAACAAACATACAGCTGGAGGTAAGTACCAGTAAGATTGGTAAGAGAAACTGGTAAGTTTGGAAACTAACAAAACCATATTGAATTTAGGGAAAATTTCATGGATACCCCTGAAGTTTGCGATATTTGCATAAATATCCTTGCTTTTTCAGAAATTGTACAAATACCCTTGGATCGTTATTTTTAGGCATTTATTTGTTGTGCTTGTACTTTCTTCATGACCAATGTTGAAGAAGGGAATGTAATGAAACAAAAAAGAAGCAACGTGTGCACAAAGGAAGAAGGGAAGTGGCATGCACAACAAAACAAACGCCTGAAATTTTTGGTCCAAGGGTATTTGTGAAATTTCTGAAAAAGCAGGGGTATCTATGCAAATATTGCAAATTTCAGGGGTATCCATAAAATTTTCCCTTGAATTTAACTGATACTGCAATTAGAATTCTAGCAAGATCAAAAACACATGCGTCAAGATTTAGGTACAAACCTTGGCCTTTCGAGGTTGCAAAGCTGGTTGCGCAGCTGGGCTGGCAGTAGATTCACATAAAGCCCATTGCTCTTTCTGAAATCTTTTGATGTTGAATTGTAAAACCTTCCCGCCCACTAGGGCACTCCCGCTCACCAATACCAACCCGAACACTCGTTGTTGGTGTTTGCTAAGCACAGCCATTGTGCACAACGTACGGATCAACAGCCCTGCTTGTGCGAGATCGTATTAACCCTACCAGCACCCAGGAGGTCCTCTCAACAACATTCCTTTAAACAACTGGAAACAACAATGAACATCGCAAAATTAGCTGTGCGGATAGAATGCGAAGTATAACCTAATTTGGGAAAAAAATGCCCTAACAATCTCATTTCAACTCATGACTAAACTCCAGGCTCCACTTTCACAGCTCCAAGTCTGAAAGAAAGCAGCAATACCGTTCTTACTACACCCAAAGCAAAATGAATAAGGATTGAAAAAGGTCTACACAATGACGATAATGGAAATGCTTAATTAACCCCTGAAAGGACCAAGAGTTTGAAAGAAAACTAGTTCAATTCTTCGAATGTTGAAATTAATAGAATTCAAAGAAGGTCAAAATGTTATGTCACCAGAATTGATAAAGAACATCGCATGTGCCGGTCAAAATATTGATTAGGTTGAACAGAATAAAGTCCCTATGTGAGCTACTCAATATTGCTCAAGAAAAGACGAGGTTTACTTTGAGAGTTCAAAATTAGGGTTTGGAACTCTACACGTCAATACAGGAGTGATCAACTCGATAAATGGTTTAATTCGACAAGGCTAAATTCTCGAAGTATCATGCACCCTAGCGGTGATTACAATTCCTTAGTACAACGTTCTCAGATCATTTTTCTCATGAAAGAACGCGGTTCTACAGTTCAAACAGTAATGTAAAAGGTATATGTACCTAAAAGCAACATCACAACTTCTTGCTCATTGATTTTCAGAAATTGCACCACCTCAAAAATCAGCACTCTTATCTGTAGTAGATCATCTACCAAGAAGGCTTCAATACCTACTAGTTTTGGCACATAGTATCCAAATATGTATTTTCCTCAGCGCGTTATAATTGGCTTTAGTTCGAAATTCAAGAATATTCAAGATTCTGGCCATCCTCGTAACAAAAACTATGCTCAACCTTCAAAGATCGCAATTACGTGTCGTAATTAAGTGTACATACATAATCAAAGCAGGGCGTTCATATGCGCACCGTTAAAACCCTTCGAATTGATCGACTTTCAAAGCTACAAATCAATCTTTCATCACGTTCAATTTTCCTCTGTAAAAATTGCGCCATTGTCGTAACAAAAACTATGCTCAACCTTCAAAGATCGCAATTACGTGTCGTAATTAAGCCTTCGAATTGATCGACTTCTAAAAGCTACAAGCAATCTTTCATCACGTTCAATTTTCCTCTGTAAAAAAAATTGCGCCAAACACTCGCAAAACCTACGTCGCGAGTCGCAGTTGCTTTGCCAGAAGTAAAAAATGAAGACGATCAAACATGCGTTAAAACCCTTCGAATTGATCGACTTCTAAATTGATCGTACAAGCAATCTTTCCATAACGTTTGATTTTCCTCTGTAAAAAATTGCGCCAAACACTCGCAAGACCTACGTCGCGAATCGCAGCAGTTGCTTTGTTAAAATTAAAATGAAGACGATCCAAACATGCACCTCACAGATAATATGACAACAATTAAGACAAGACTTAAGACAAGGATTTACCTCTTTTTGTATGTTCGCCAGGTTGTGCGTTGCAATAACTGAAGCCGATTCTGCGAAGTCGCCCTCATCTCGGGGCTCGTCGATCGAGAGGAAACGACGGCAGGCGGAGACAAATTAAAGTTGAGAATTGAGTGGCGATGGATTATTGAGCATCAAAGCTGCTGTCGATACCGTCGATACTGTCGATAAACTTACCGGATGCAATAGCTTTGCTTTGCTTTCTTTTGTTTTGTTTGTTGCTCCGTTGCTTTGCCGAATGCTGCCGGCTGCTGTCGTGCCGCGTGCATGGCTTTTTTTTGCGTAAAAGTTCGGGAGTCGGGACCCTGGTGATCCGATTGACACAGGTGGCACCGACGTGGTCTCGTGCGAATCCTAGCTGGCTCCTTGTCGTTGATTGTGAAGGGTTTGTGCCGCAAGCAGTAAGGTAGGCGCACCCATAAGCGTGGAAATAAGGGTTTTGGAGTAGGAAAAAAAGTACTGTAAGTTAGGAAATGGAAACCAAAAATATTGGCATCACTTTCAAGGTTCTAACTGCAAGCATTTGTTCACAAAAAAATTTCAAAGTCCAAAATCATTGAAATTGTAGGAACCATGTGTAAGAGATGCTAAAACAAGGCTTGTTGGTTCTTAACCCTCGCCCGCCAAGGGCGCCACTCAATGGCGCTTGAACAAATGGAAAGTGAATCAGAAACCATTTTTCATCCATATTTTGTTGATGTTAGGTTATGAGGAGTTGTTGTTGATCTATCATGTTGGGTTATGAGGAGTATCCAATTTAATTTGTAGTTTTGTTAGTATTTCTATTTATGTAAATGAGAAGTTAGTAAAAAAATGGATCACAAAATATGATATTTTAGTGTATTTTGGGAAGTTGTTGCCCCTTGCTCTAGATTTGAAATTTCTTCACAAAAAGGATATTTTTTGAATTTGAGCCCAACTAACAAAATGAAGGACATCTACTCTAGTTTCTACTCCAGTTTGAATTTTGGAAAATATCCTAATATTGAATGTTTTATTTTAATTTGAAATTTAAATGCATTTTCAATGTCTAATATTTTCTAATTATAAAATGCCACGGAAATTGAGTTTACACCATGATGTTTGTCATTGTAATACACACACATGGTGAAAGTTTCAGATTTTTTGAAATGATTTTCTATTTGATGTGACTCTTCTTCACTTTTTCTTCAAAAATTCCCAAAAAAAACAACATTGCACAAATTAAATTTGTTTTTTTTGCAAAGTATAGAATACATGTAGTTTCATCCCTGAAAAATAAAAACAATTTTTTTCATTCAAATCTAGCTGCCAATGCCAACAAATTAAGTGATAGGCACCAAAGATGAAAAGTAGTGGTTGTAGGTCCGTCCTTTAGGGGTTAAATAGTAAGATGGATACTCAAAACCTCATGCTAGTCACCCATAACCATCACTCACTCACTCACAACCATTTGTTTTTTTATTAATTAGCCTTACCACTGTCAGGTGATGGCCATGGGGACACAATGCTTATGGATGCTGCTACCTTAACCCTTAAAATTTTCAGCCATTTTGAAAGTGTTTTGGACCTCAATTTTGTAAGTTATGAAAGGGTGAAGCTTAAAGAATGATGAGTCATTTTTAGGCCAAAGTAACCGTAAGATCTTATAGAAAGCCAAATCCTTATCATCTTTGCAAAGTTTGGTTTCAATCCAAGTGTTTGATTGGAAGATTATAACAAAAATGTAAATGGTACTACAAGGAAACCAGGATTTTGGAGTAGTTGAAATTGTGCTTTGATTGGCTCTTTTGGACACATAACATTTTAAAAAGTTGACATCTTATGCTCATTCTTAAGGTAATCAAGTTCCACACGCATAGAAACAAGTCTTGTATTCTTAAGGTAAAAAATGAGTGAGAAAATGGTCTTGCAATAGTGACCACTTTACCCTTAAATTTCAAAAACTGTGAGTAAAATTGAAGACTTTCACAAATCTAGGGCCAAAATTTAACACTACAACTCCAAGACCACCCATGGTTTGAAAATTTTTGTAAATTCAATAGTGACTCTTCTTCTAAATTTGAAAACACCCCTACATAGCTAACTTATTTATCTTTCAAATGAGTCAAAGTTCAAGTGACTCTTCGCATTCCTAAGATCATAAATGGCATTGCTAAAAACCAATCGACCTAATTTGGGTCAATGAAAAATTTAAGGGTTAAGGTAACAGCACCCATACATGAGCAATCCTCAAAGTGGAGCCCTACTTTTGAGGTGTTCACTACTCATTGTGAATCCAAAGTGGAGCAATGAATGTCCCTTGCACAAGAGAATCTTGCCACATGTCAATTGCTAAGTTGCTGTGAGATGTTTGGGATTGGGACCGTCAAGCACATTTATAGGAACACATCAAAGCAATTTCAAGGATAGTCTAAAGTTGCTAATAGGGACCTATGAGTTGCAACTTTGCCCTTTAATATAAAATAATATACAATACTTCTTTCCACAAAAATTACGTTCCATGATAGCTTCTTGAAAGGCTAACCCTACAAAAAAAATCCTGAATTTTCCAAGACTCTAAAGTACCCTAAACCCTTAAACGCCCTTATACTCTCAGGTATGGGTGCGATTACCTTAGTGGTAGTCACGGTTGGTCTAAGATTCAGATTTCCGTGAAGATTGAGAAAAAGCAGAGTGAAAGTACAAGCCAATACGATGGGAGCAGCAATGAGAGATGAACCCAGAATTACAAGAAGTAAGTTCTCCCGCAAAAAACCTGAAGGACGTCATTTCTCCACGCTTGGGCAAGGATAAAAAAAATTCTCAATCTTCACGGAAAACCTCTTGCGCAAGTCGCGGACCGACAGCCATGTCGATTTCCGTGAAGATTGAGAATGATAAAAACCGAACTGTGACCACCCCTAATGTTTTTTCTATCGGCTAAACAAGTCCAGTGAACTCATTTACCAAGGTAAATGCAAGCTTGAGCATAACTTTTAAACTTCTTTCTATCAATCCCATGCCCCCATGTGCCCATGTCCCTCATGTGCAGCCGATAACACCGGTCACCGACAACCAAACAAACAGGTCGGAGTGTTAGTTTTTTTATAGATAGTAGAAATAGCCAAAATTCACCTTAAATTTTTGGGAGTGTACCACCCAAGGCTTAGACTACTAGCAAATTCTAACAAGTTTCTACCAAGGTTAAAATTGCTAACAAACGAGTGCTTCTTTGTCCCCGCAAATTGGAGAATATCTGGAGGGAAGCGATATCAGTGGTAGAAACCTGTCAGAATTTGCCAACAATTTAAACCTTGGTTTCTACCACTAATATTGCTTCTCTCCAAATATTCTCCAATTGGCGCGGGACAGAGAAGCACTTGTTCGCCATCAATTTAAACCTTGGTACCACCCTTTTTGACTATCTACATAGATATTTATCACAAAAAAAAACATCACTAATTTGAAAATATAATTTGAAATAAAACCTGCAACTTTAATTTTGTTTTTCAATTTTGGATCCCACTTGTAGTATCAATTAAAATTTCTAAAATATGATTATTTTAGTTTATATTTTTTAATTGATACTACAAACATCTAGAGCTGCAAAACAAAATGAAAATTGCAGCCTTTATGTCAAATTGTATTTTTAAATTAGCAATGTTTTGCTTATGGTCCACACCTACTTCAATATTGTAAATACTAGCCATGTATAGTAGGTGTGGTAGAATAGTCAAAAAGGGGTGGTACATATATCAATTCCCTAAAAAATTATGCTTCATTATTACTAAAGAAAATAAACTTGAAAAAAGATGTCCTTGTAGCCAATGTTCACTTCTAATTGATAACCGTATGGCCAAGCATGATTGAGGATCATATATGAATTTCCTTATTGGTTGATTGACATCACTAATCCAATCTTCAACCAAAATAATATGGGTGTCCTGTTTGCCACATATTTCATCTTTCACACTTGTAGTACTTTTTTAGAGGTTGTAGCCAATACACTTCAATTGCACCTCTTTACTTGTGTAATAAAAAACTATTGGTAGCCAATATTCTATAGTATCTACTTTTCTTCTTGAACAAAACATGCTTTTTGAGATGTTTTTCCAAAATAGCCACCTAAATGAATTACCATCAAAAATTGTTGCGAGTACTTTGATAAATTGATATCCTTGAAAAAAACCTTGGCAACAAGGGCATTCTCACATGTTTAACCCAAAACAACCCTAGTATTTCCTAAGCTTATAGGAATTTGCTCTAATTTGAACAAAAAGCCAACATTTTGATAAGTTATATGAATTCTTTTCAAATTGTAACTGTATAAAATCGAATTAGACATGTTAGAGATCACATTAGAAAAGAAAACAAAACTATATCTCTTTTGGATTGAAAGATTATATTGTTTGATAATGAGGGTGTTAAAACTGTGAAAGTGATTTGAAGCCTTTCAATCTTCTTTTCACATGTTAAATTAAAAAGTTGGTGAACAAAAAAAAATGAGGTTAAAGGGCCTAACATGCATAACCCCAATCAATCTATAAATTCTCAAAATCTACTCTACAATTTGTTTAAATGAAATTTTAATGTGATTTTTTCTCAAAGATCTAGTGTATTTGAGGCTCATTTCCAAGAGCCCTCAACGTTACATAAAGTCAAAACTGAAATGGAGTCAAAATTGGAATGGACACCTGTGCACAAAATCTTGAATAGAAAAGTCATAATTAATCATTTGCAAATCAAATTGTTGAAGCTAGACGTAAACTTCAAGAAGAATTTTTCAAAAATACAAACTACTAAAAATAGTAAGTTGGTAAGGTTTTATTTAACTTCAAAAATTGGTCAAGGAATCATTTTGTCCTCAGGGTCATTTTGGAGTTAAGTCATTGTGAACAAGGGCAAAGTTCAAGTAGTTACTAGCACAAACATGAGATTGCCTTTGCGTGAAGCTTTTAGTATGTGTAAACATTGTTTGAAAAAAAATTTGTGTCATTTTTGCTAGTAGGAATGATGATACACAACATGACATCACTCCGCAATTTTTGTTGTTATGTTCACAAGTATAACGGCAACAAAAAATGCAAAGAAAATTTGTTCAAGCAATATTTACAATTCATAGCACATATCACTAGGGTCATTCTAGAATTGAAGAATACACAAGAATTGAAAGAAAGGAGGTTAACTACAAAGGTTTAAACCCAATTTTCATGGGCAAGGAAAATCAAAAAACTAAAAAATAACAAATTAAATACAAATTTTGTTTCAAAGTGTATTGGAAAATATTAGAATTAGAAATGATGTTTTAGCAAGTTTATAGATACAAAGTATTATGGGGTCCCATTCTTCTAATATTTTCATTGTGGATGATTCAAATTGCCCATGGAAGTTGATCCTAACCCTTAACCCCTAAAGGACCATTGTCCCTTCGGGGGACAAATGGGATTTTGGGCAGGTACCTATGGCCTCAATTTTTGTCCTAATTTTTTGAAACTTTTTTTGAAGATAGAAAAACGCATTAGCTTTTGGGAAATTTAATTTTTATTCCAATTGATGCCAGGGAGCAAAAGTTATGCCCAAATAAGCACAAATTTGGGGATTAGGGGCAGCAAAAAAAATTCTTATAAAAACTTGAAAAAAAATTTTAATTTTTGTTTCTCATAGATTATATCTTTATCTACTCTTGGAGCTTTGATTCATTCCATTTGGACTAGTTTCGAGAAAGTTATGGACAATCTTGTTTTTCGGGCAACTCAAGCATCTTCTTGAAAAAATAACTTATAAACTTCATTTTTGAATGCAAATTTAACATTTTTTCAAAATAAATTGTTGGAGAGGGTGAAGTTTGCTTTTTAGAACAATCTCGCCATTGGGATTACTGCATTTCAATTCCATTGCAGGGTTATTAGCAATTTAAGTTTTTCTTCAATCTCATACCTTCCTCTACCTAATGTTTTTTAAAAAAATGAAAATTAAGTATTCTTTTTTGAAATTTTTTTTCAAGATTCCCAACTCAACTTCCCACCATGAAAAAATAGAATTCCAAACTTTGTGGTGCAAAAATTTTAAGTTAAAAATGTTCAAAGTTAAAAAATCTAATCAAGCAAGGTGCAAAAAAAGTTGTTTTTTACTTTTTAAATGCAAGTATCTTCCAATCTATGCGGTCAAAGTTCTTGAGTTTTGTATGACACATTCCTATAATAGTCTAGCACAAGATCCTATGGTCAGATATGCAAAATACTTGATTTTCAAACTTTTTTACTCTTTGCCATAGAGGTGGCAATTTTGAGTGTCTTTTGACAAAATAAAGGCCATGGTCCTTTAGGAGTTAAACGTCCATTACTCCATTCTATGGCGCTTGAATGAGTTTTGAATAGTGCTTACTCATTATAACACAACCGTTTTCACCAAACCCTTATTTTAGAATTTGCTTGAGTGAGAGTTTTTTTTGATGGAGTTGGAAATTGCCTCATTGAGGTGTTTGTGATTTTTCAACAGAAGAAATTTCCTCATAAACTATTCACCAGAAATTGCCTTCATGGTGTATTTTTGCAAATTGTAGCTCCTTGCTCTTGATTGAAATATACACCATAGTAATCAGGTTATTGTATTTGAAACCAACTAACAAAATGAAGGTCATAAATCCTCATGTCTACTCCAATTTGAAAATTTCCAAAATTTCCAAAATTGAATATTTTATTGGCAATTAAAGTTTGGGTCTACAACTAAAGTCCTAAAAATTTCCAAATTTAGAGTGGTACTTAAATTTGGTCTATGTCATGATGTTCGACACCATAATATAATTTGACAACAAATTTTCCAACAAAAATAGAGTGCTTTGTGTATAATATTAATTATTTAATTTTCTTTATCTTTGAAAGTTCATGATAATGTAAAATTTTCATAAAAGATTCTAAAAGTGTTATGACTAACTGAAAGACGGTGATTGCTTGTTTGAAAAATAAAAAGTAAAAATCACATTTATATATAATTGTTAACTGAGAACATAAAAAGGTGATTTTTTATACGGAATTAAGTGCTCAGAGCCCCAACACTTAGGGCTACGGACTCACTTCCAAGTTGCATTGGAATTGGAAAACTGAAGAATGATCAAGATTGAGACAAACTTATATATTGACATAAAATTAGAGAAAGGCACAACAAATACGTAAGTTAGTAGAGTAGATTTTTTTTTGTTTTTTTTGTTTTTGCCTACTCCAATTTTTAGACTAGCATGAATGGTCATCCTTATTTTGGGACAAATCCACAAAACTGCACACATATTGAAAAACAAGGCAACAAAATCATTGCAGATGGCAAAATTATTGCAATGGCAAATTTCACAAGGAACACAACCCTCCAAGATGGTCAATCTCAAAAAAGCCCCAGAACTTGACAACTTGGGGGTGGTTCACACTACATTCCTTGTTCCACATCTAGCTAAAATCTTAATTGCTTGAGAGCCAAAAGTTAGGACTTGACAATGTACACTTTGCTCCAAGTCCCATGTCGTGATTGCATTTTGCTTACATGGTTGAAATCTTTGTTTTTAAAGTTTTAACGTCAAGAAGATAGATCTTTGCTTAACATTTGAATCCATTATTCTGTTTGATCCAACTTTCAACTCAAGTCCCACCAATTTATTTTCCTAAATATACTAAACTTTTTATGGTGTTCCTTTCTAACCTCCATAATCCACCTGCAAATTAAAACTTCTCATAACCTTCATCTCATTAATCAAAATTGGAAAATTCAAAGCTCCCAAGGTATATATATATATATATATATATATATATATATATATATATATATATATATATATTTTAATTTTTTTAAATACAATTTTTAAAGAAGTTTTTGGGATACCCGCCCTTCATTGTTTTCAAGAAATTCATTTTTACCTTCTTCAACAATGTTAGAATGAAAAAAAATTAAATGCCCACATAGATCTTTGAATCAATGTTTGAGAAATTATTTGGCCTTCACCAGCTACAAATCGGCATTTTCTATATTAACCGGTTTTCTTCTGGTCTATGCCGGATATCTTTCTAAAGTTACTTAGTAATATGCTATATTTAGATTTTTAGTAAAATCTAACCGGTTTTTTTGCCAGAAATTTCAAAATGCAACCAATTTTTTTCCCAATTCCACTAACTAACAATGAACTAGCAGCCGGTTTTTCTTGCACATTGCTTTGAATTCCCTATTGCTCATAAAAGTTTCAAAAAATCACACAAAGTAGTTCAACAATAGGTATATGCCCAAAATTCCCATTTGTCCTCCAAAGGGACAACAATCCTTTAGGGGTAACATGTCCCTATATTTGTTTCCAAATATAATTTCATTTAAATGTAACTTTTAATTTTACCTTTCATGTTGTTGGTTAATAAACTTTGTGCTTTTTGAATCTAGATTAGCTACATTAATTTGAAAATATTTAATGAATCGAAAAATATATAATTGCAGCTTCTTCTTTTTTTAACTTGTTTTATACTTAACTAATTTAAGAAAGAATTTATGTTGAACATATAAGCTCTTTGTGTTCATTGCTAATACACTACATACTAACAAAAACCATTTACAATTGTTAAACAAGCAAGAAAAACCTACTAAAGGCACACTTTGTCGAGAAATAGATTATTATGTCATTCGCATTAAAAAATGGACTTTCTTTGCTACGATAATGAGCTAAAACAAGACATGTTTTATCATAAAAATTAAAACCTCGTGTTCAAAAATGGAAAATTTTGTTGATAATAGGGGAAATTATAAATAGGGGCATGAAAACGTAAAATATTACAAATAGGGGCAGAGTTTCAAAATAATTTCAAATAGGGGCACAATTTCAAAAAAGATCTAGTTTTTTGTAACTTTTTCTTGGTTTGAACACTAGTTGATTTAGATATATGACATCAAATGTTAACTAACTTTCAAAACATTAAAAGTTTTCAAAAATTGTCATTCCTATACTAATTTTTTTTGTTTAGGCTTGATTTGGAGAGACCTTTAAGTTTTTTGGAAGTTAGCTAACATGTAATGTCATGTGTTTAAGTCAACCAAAGTCCAAATCAAAAAAAAAAAAAAAAACTACAAGAATATACAATTTTTTTGAAATCATGCCCCTATTTGTAATTATTTTGAAACTGCGCCCATACTTGTAATACTTTAGGTTTTCATTCAAAATATTTTACGTTTTCATGCCCTACTTTGTAATTTCCCCTTTATAATATATTAATCCTATAGTATCAACAATTACTATAACAATTTGATTGTAGCAGTACAAAGTTTTTGGCTCTTGTTCTTCTAACTAATACAATAAGGATATTTGTGTTAATTACTACCAAAGTTGAATAAAAAATACATATGATTTGAGTTGCAAAAATAGTTAATCCTCAAACAATACACTATTTGCAATGTAAGGTAGGAGATCTATAAACTAACCATGTTCTAAGTTTGTTATCTATTTAGGAAAGAGTGATATATTCTTTCAAATATTTAATACTATCATCGATGAATTGGGTAGGCTTAAATGGTTGGTTTATGGACTTCCTATCTTACTCATAATAGGTGACCTAAGGTTTCACACTTGATGCTTAATGGCAAAAAATATGATTGTAAAAATATGAATTGGATTTCTTTTTTCTTTTTTTCTTCTAAAATGCTTGTTATTTAATCAAGGTATTTATCTGAAATTCCTTAACCCCTAAATATGGTCATAGTGACTAGCCCCTCTATAGTGGCTCTACACTGCTCTACAATGGTGTAGCAAGTGCTCACCCATTATATTATTGTTTCTAAAAGTTACAAATGTCAAGAATACATGCTAACCTCATGAAAATTACAAGAAAAACAATGTGGGACCAACACCGTGTATCCAAATATCCTCACAATTTGAGTTACCTAAAAATACAAGTACATTTGGTGAGGTTATTTTTTACTTTTCATAATGCACCATATGTCTATGATCACTTCTCAAAAAATGAAACGAAAAATGAAACAAAAAAGAGCCTTGTTTTTTTACCTGCAAAGTGTTTTTTTAAAACCAGCCAACAAAAATTGTCCACCTTGTTGTTTAGGTGTTACGGTAGGTCCTTTCCATGCAAAGCCTCCTCTCTTGCAATTCAAAGCCAATAATGTTATGAACAATCACCTATGCTACATGAGGCTTTGTCTATGTAGGATTGTTTTGCTTTTCAAATAAGACACCTACTCAAATTACTTCAAAGATAGCATTTGGAAAGACATTTTAGCTTCAATGTCTAAAATCCAAGATTTCTCATTTTCTATAAGTTCTTATTGAACATGTATTGTATACTAATATATAGGCACACGTTTTGCGCGAGTTGGGTATGTATGGGTAATGCAACATTCAACTATATAAAAAACTCATATCTCAATTCAATTGGTCTAGAATCTAATCTAAATGTATTGTATAAAAAATCAATCTCACAATTGGTATAGAAACTAACCCTCATGCACCACCATTTTGGTGAGACCAAAAATACTAATTGCTTCATCACAATGCTACTCTTTAATACTTTGCTATGAGGTGCTTGGCATTCTCTTGAATTTTGAGCCCATGGTTGAAAGGGGTTTGATGTTGTATATTTGGAGCATGGCTTATTGTTTCAACTTCCACCAAAAAATTTTAGAACATTTTGGAAAATGATATGGTTGGAGGACACTTGGTGTTCAATATCTTGCGAGTCCTTTGTTGCTTCAACTTACAACAAAAAGTTCTAGAAGGTTCTAGAAAAGGGTGCACTCACGGAAATCCTCCCACTTAGTAGTATAGAATGATAGTTTTTGGTGTTTCTTCTCCTCTTGAGAAAAAGATCAATCAATTTGTATGAAGGAAGCTCAAGGATTTGAATAAGGGAAGCTCAACAACCTTGACTTGAGGTTTCCCAAGGACTATTGACCTTCCGTAATTCAACCCCTAAAGGACCGTTGTCCCTTCAAGGGACAATTGGGATTTCGGGCATGTACCTATAGCTAAACTACTTTGTGTAATTTTCTGAAACTTTTATGGAAGATGGGGAATTCCAAGACCTACACGGGCGTCTAATTCTTTCCTCATTCTAACATTTGACAAAGAAGTTATGCAATAATTTCTGTTGCCCAGGAGAAGGAGGGCAATCCGGGCAGCCCAAAATCTTCTTTGAAAATTGTATTTTTTGAAAATAAAAATCTGAAATTGATTCTTTAGATTTTTTTATACATGGGAAGCTTTGAATTGTTCAATTTCAATCAATGAGATGGGAGTTATGAGATGCTTTAGTTTGTGGGCAATTGTGGATCCTCTACTCTAAAATAAACTTTGAAGTCCTTTATTTTACTCAATTTTCAATATTTTGGAAAAAAAATCTAAACCTAAGGAAGTAGATTGTTTATTACATCATTATAACTGTTGCAATTTGCATTTTTCATTCCAATAATTAAATTTTTAACAATTTTGTGTTTTGACTCATTCTCTAATTCTTTTTACTTACTGTTTTTTTCCCATGTGTTGTATAGTTTTGATTGATTTGAAGATTTTCCCACACATACCTAACTTGGTCTTCTACATGGAAAAAAATAAACCTCAACTTTGTGTAGAGCAAATTTTTCATGTAAGAGTGGTCAAAGGCTTCTAATCTTTTTGGACAGCATGGAGAAGAACCCTTTTTTTCACTTATTGTCCCTACAAGAGACAAAATGGATTTTGGGCAGACTTGTTCTTTTGGAAATTTTGGCCAGTTTTTTTGAATTTTGTTTTTGAAATAGAATTTTGCAAGGGTTATGAGGGGATATATATATATATATATATATATATATTTGAAATTAGGTTTACAATTCAATAGTTGTAATTGTTTTATGGGTTTTTATGTTCAAGGGGCAAGTCAGGCATGCCAATTTTTATTGACTTTTGCCTAGGGTAACCAATAAAGGCATGACCCTTCATTGGAGTATATCCAAAGCAATATTGTACTAGATAATTACACTATTTTATTATGTAAATATAGTAACTTTTGAAATGCAATTGCAATTAGTTAATTGTTTTTTTTTCACTTTTTTTTCTCTCTTATGGTAGTCAATAAAGATAAAGTATTTCTATACACTGTTTGGATTCCTACTTGTTAAACACTTGGTTTGCAGAAAACCTCACTATAATGTGAATTTCAAGCACATGTGTGCAAAGAAGCTCACATAGGGAATGTTCCAAGCCTTTGTTGATCACAAAAACTTGTGAAAATATGCCAAACATAAATTAGAGCATTTTGAAAAAGTTTCTCCCGCATCCATAGTGCAAAAAAGATCCATCACATGTGGTCAAAGGGGCATGAAACATTCAAGCAAAGATCAAAAATACTTTTCATACTTACTTCAAATGATCATACCTCTCAATCCATATGGTCAAACCTCATGAAGCTTTACCATGGCTCCTTGCATAAGTCTTATGCAAAATCTTTGCTGTTACATATGTAAATAGAAGAAAACACAATTGATCTTGGGAACAAATATCAAAAAGTGACAATTTTGAGTGTTTTTTTGAGAAGAATGGGCTTTGAAAATTTTGTGGTTAAAGGCATGAAATATGAAGATTCTACATTTCAAAATTTACTGTATTTTGCCTCTCTTTCTAAACTTTTTAAATACATAATCACTTCAAGATTTGATGAAGAATTGAGTACGTGGAAGGGGCTTGAGAGAGAACTGCTACTTTTTTGTCCTTCACTCTATCCTATGTTTATACAATAACGTATTATCACCTGTTTTTTTTAATACAAATTTGGTCAAAATTTTAACCTACTGTACTACACAGTTTCAATTTTCAACAGGTGTATATTTTGCAATTTCAACCGGCTGACAAAGACAGTAAATGTCAAGACACTGAATGCCTGTTCTTCCTGAACATCGCTCAGAGTAGCTTCTCGATGCAAAATCCTCTGCCCCTACGTACAGAGCCAGTAAAGACCATCAAGCCATAACTTACCTGGATTCATCATACTGTTTGTCACAATCACACCATCTGCGTGGGTAAACTTTTACCCCGCTTCTGCATAATGGTGACTAATGGTGGCTAATGTGAATGTAATAGTTTACTATTTTCAACTTATCCTAACATCTCTAGGTTTGAATATCAAGTGGCTCCCCTGCCGGGCAGTGCCGACTGTTCCGTTGAGGTGGCAGACCCACCAGACCCACACTCACTCCAGGTCAACAATCCGCTGACATTCTCAGAAATCAATAAAAATAATCTGTACGGGCAGCCCGTCCACTAACCCTCTCCAGCTGCCCGGCTCGGTGTACTGCACTGAGTCACTGACTTGTTTGTGGGGCAGGGTGGAAAATCGGAAAATCTCAGCTTTCTTACAAAACAAAGGTACAGGTAATAAACTGCCCCTCATATGTTGGAGTTGGTCAGTCTCATCCTCCTCCATAGTTCTTGATGAAATCAGGGTTTCTGAATCCAAATATGAATACAAAATCCCAGAATTAAATCTCCTTATGTAAACATAACTGTTCTGGCGGGCCAAAAATCAGAGCTTTTCCACCCTGGGGCCCACAAAGACGTACGTTTGCTCCCCCCCTCTTTCCACTCTTGACATGACCGTTGTAATTCCGGCTCCAGACAATCCTCTCACTGTCACCGAACCTCTACGGCCTTTCAAAATTTTGTCCTGCTCTAGTAACTTACGAAAATCACTCTCACAGTCTCACGGTAACGAGTGCACCGCTCAAGCTCCTGGATTAGCGCGCCCAAAGGGGCAGCGTTTTTGATTGGTGGCTATTTTGGCGAAACGTTCCAACGAAAATCTATCTAGGCATGGCACGTAGTAGTGTGGCATTTACCGCTTGCATGTAACCCAATCCTTATCCATGGATTTGCGCAAGGTTTTGTGATATCACGACGTTGGAAGCAAGTGATTTTTTTTGAAAGGT
Source organism: Ulota crispa (assembly GCA_963920765.1). Classification (NCBI taxonomy): domain Eukaryota; kingdom Viridiplantae; phylum Streptophyta; class Bryopsida; order Orthotrichales; family Orthotrichaceae; genus Ulota; species Ulota crispa. The sequence continues at coordinate 10,482,529 of OY987250.1, forward strand.
TTGGAATATAAAGGAGGGGGGAGGTCAGTGAAGTTCGGCTTTCCACGTCCAATTGACATCTCAAAATTTCATGGCTTGAGAGTTCAAATTTGGGATTTGGTAATTCACACTATGTTCAAAATTTCACATCCCTGTTCAATGCATTTTGTTTACACAACAAACAATATTCAAAAGTTTTGGCGCCAAGGAGGTGGGATTTGCTCAAGGTTTGATGAACCATTTTGCTTGACCCAACTTTTCAACTTACCTCCCACCCAGTTTCTTTGTATGAAATTTTCATGACTTGCTCTATTATTCCTTTGCACTTGTTAACAAAACAAAATTGAAATCTTGTGTAAAGATGAGACTTATACACATGACACAGGATTTTCATATTCGTTAATTTGGGACATAAAGGTGTCCCACTTTATACTCCACCTTAAACCCAAAAAGTTACCTTAAACCAAATTCAAAGGTATCAAATTCAGTTTGAGTCACTAAATTTTTTTCCCTTGCAAATTCCTCCTCTTAAATAAAGACACATGTACATAAAAAATGCTGAGCTTGATTTTAGATGATCACCTAAAACCTTCACCTCAAAATTTGAAAATCCGAAAAGTACCTTTGGCCCAAATTAACGAATATGACGTTCAGGGGAAGTAGTGTGAATTGCTCCTAAAACTTGATTTCATATTAGAACATGCAAATTTATTTAAGACAATTTGGGCACCCAATTATGTTCAAGATAATTGATTGAACCATAAGTGGTGAGTTGGTTATTGAACATGACCTGTTACATTCCGCTTAATTTTCATGTAAAGTTATGTGATTGAAAGATACATGAATGACACATGCTTCAAGCTTGTGTTCCACCGAATTGTGCCAATTCAGTTTAGACATGTAATTATGATTTTCCAGATACCTACATATTGCAAATAAGCTAAATTATCTTATATGAAATTCTCAAAAATAAATAAAAATTGACATAAGGATGACGTTGTTAAAATCAAGAGGATTTTGTTGTACTTAGATCACTACACTAAATATTGTATTTAGGTTGCCTTAATAATTAGGCCTTAGGGTATGTTCACACTTGGTGTTAGGAGCGATATTAGCAATATGAATACAATCTAAAGGTGTGTCCAAATGCATCTAATTTTCCTGCGTTAGTACGACTCTTAACACCAAGTATAAACATACCCTTACTCTATAGAGTTACATCATGCCTCATCACTTGGCCACTTGGAGGCACATGGAACTCTCTAAATATTAGAATTTCACATGGTTTATGATTTGGACATCATTAGTTTGTTATTTTGCAACCTTGTTGTTGTTGTTAGACCATTTCAAAACTTTTTATTGCAGTAATCATTGATGACATTTACTATAGTAACAATATTATTTATATAGTGCAAAATGTAGAGAAATTAGTGTGGGGCAACTTGAATGCAATGTTTATAGTAAGAGACATTTATCCACAATGCACCTATTTTCATAGATGAAATTAGTTTCATCACCCTAACGAGGATCTTAGGTTAACACCTAAACGTCTGAGCGTGGTGCTGTGATCACAAGAATACAAGGTTTTTTTTCTTGTATTTGAAATAGATTCACACCTTTACTAAATTTGAGATCAACAAACAAATTGGAAAATAGATCTAAGTGGTTCTAATGAGCTACGAGAGATCCCAAGTTAAAACTTCATATTGGTAGCAAATGCCAATTATACGGCAGTGTATACACTATGCCCTATGGTCATTTAATAGATTAACTACAATGGAAGCTCCGAAGTTGGAAAGACCGAAAGGGGAAATAAGGAAAAGAAAAAGAGTATGGCCTCGTGGGAAGACCATACTTTGCTTGTCAGCGTTGTGCTTGAGAGTTCCATTAACTGCGACTACAGTAGAGCTAGCTCTTTGCGTCGTTCGAAATTTATTGTGTTTCAAGTGTGTGGCAATTTCGGGATTCCCGAAACGGCATTCGGTCTCTCGCTCGCTCGCTTGCGTCTTTTCCGACGTGATCGATCCCCTCCGTCACTCACTTCCTATGTTTAAATTGCGGTTATGGTCTCCAGATAATGTTTATGACTTGGATCTATCACTTCTGCAGGTTTCGCTATTGATCATCTGCGCCATTGCTCTCTGGAAGCGTTGTCTTCGCTTTGTTGTCACGAGAGAACGAGCAGCCGGCCAATTTTCTTGAACGGGACTGTGCTTTCTTAATAACGCAGTTGAAAATTCAGTCCGGGAGGCATTGTCTTTGCTTTGTTGTCACGAGAGAGCGAGCCAGCCAATTTTCTTTGAACGGGACTACTGTGCTTTCTTAATAACGCAGTTGAAAATCCAGTCCGCCATGATCAATTTCATTTATAGCGGTGTCTGGTAGGAATTAAAAGAAGCAGATGCGTTTGGAGCTGTTGTGTCCGGCATTGCACGCGGACTCGTTGGTTGGATGCTTGTGGTGATGATAATGTTTATGACTTGGATCTATCACTTCTTCTGCACGTTTCGCTATTGATCACCCGCGCCATTTGCTCTCTGGAAGCGTTGTCTTCGCTTTGTTGTCACGAGAGAACGAGCTGCCGGCCAATTTTCTTGAACGGGACTGTGCTTTCTTAATAACGCAGTTGAGAATTTAGTCCGGGAGGCATTGTCTTTGCTTTGTTGTCACGAGAGAACGAGCAGCCAGCCAATTTTCTTGAACGGGACTGCGCTTTCTTAATAAGGCAGTTGAAAATTCAGTCGGACATGATCAATTTCATTTATAGCGGTGTCCGGTAGGAAGTAAAAGAAGCAGATGCGTTTGGAGCTGTTCTGTCCGGCATTGCACGCGGACTCGTTGGTTGGATGCTTGTGGCGCGGCGATGGAGGATGTGTAGATGTTTATGACTTGATGTATCACTTCTTCTGCACGTTTCGTTATTGATCACCCGCTCCATTGCTCTCTGGAATCGTTGTCTTCGCTTTGTTGTCACGAGAGAACGAGCACAGCCAATTTTCTTGAACGAGACTGTGCTTTCTTAATAACGCAGTTGACAATCCAGGCCGACATGATCAATTTCATTTATAGCGATGTCCGGTAGGAATTGAAAGAACCAAATGCGTTGGAGCTCTTGTGTCCGGAATTGCACGCGGTCTCGTTGGTTGGATGCTTGTGGCGATGGAGTATGTGTAGAATTAGTACGTTTGAGCAATGAGATTGTGAGGAACTGGTTACATTGTTGTTGTTTTTTGAGAGGATTACGGGTGTGGCTGTGGACACAGAGTGAAACTAAGAAAGAAAGTCGTTGTCTGGCCGAGGATCAAGCGAATCACCTACTTTCTTGTTCACTTTCCTTAACGTCGTTGACGGAGATTTTGTAGCTACTTCAACGAGCAACGAGCAACGAGCATTAACTGATTTGTACTGTGGATTTGATTTCTTGTCCAACGTCGGAACGATCATGCGCTCTGCGCCTTTTTCATTGCAACGGAGTGATTTGAGCGCGGAGAGTAGTGTTTAGATCAACCGAGAAGTATTTCAGCTGAGCTACTACCAGTATCTATATTGCTCCGCGTACTGCCAAGATTTGCTAACGCGGTTCTCTGTACTTTGTGAAGTCGCCTAATGCTGTGTGAGGGAGTGATACTGAATTGGAACGAGAATTTGCTGCATTGCATTAACACAGTGCCGAGGAGAAGAATATTGACTCTGTTATAGATTTTCTTCTTGGATTCAAGAGGTTTTGCTGTCTCTGGTCCTAGACTGTGCTGGCTGTATTGTGATACAACGCGATTATACGGCATTTGAGAGTCACTTTGATTTCTGAAAGCGAACTTGTTGCGAATTTATTTAGACCGCTGTGGCTCCAGCCGTTCTTCGGCTCTTCAGAATTTGGAGCTCGGCATTCGTCTTGCTGTGTGTGTGACAATCCGATGGCCTTCTAAGGAAGCGGAAATCGCGAGCGGTCCTTTGCAGTGAAACATTCAAGGCAGGCAACATTGCTCTGAAGTACTCTTCGACAGCAGATTTCATGCAAGGCACACTGCTGGTGTAAATGTGTGAGGACCGTTTTTTCGTGTTGTCGTCAACCCGCAGTGGCCGACTGGTGTGTAATTAAAATAAAGGAAATTCTGAAATTTCACGAAATTGAAAGAACGGTGAACTAGTTAATATATGTACCTTTCATGTTTGAGCGAAATCCTCCGGCGACATTGTACTTGATTTGACAGGACGAGTACCATGGCGTTATTACTTTCAAATATCCAGAATACAGCTCGTCCCGCTGGTCCAGCTCTGAGCCTTTGAAAGTTACTGCCTCTCATCTCTCTAAACTTCATCCCATTGCTTTCTGTGCCAGCAGGGAGTAAATAGAATTTCTCACATGCATACTGTGCTTGCTCTATTCCTTCACTTGGAATGAGAGTAGAGAAGACAATCTACAGTAACGAAGCCATATGTGCCCGCCTGCTTCGTTTGCTGGCTCCGTTTTGTTGCTATTTCTAATTTGATTCCTAAGCAGGAGAAGGTCCCTCTGGTTTAGAAATCTTGTGAAATTCGTGAAGCTAAAATTTACCAGTCTGCACCGGTGACGTGTTCGATTCGGTGGATTATCAAGTACTCTGAAACTGGCATCCCAGCCAGTGGAGTGGATTAGTGATTGACATCAGGCCTCAGTACAATCACTTTTACGCAACAAAGAACCCTGACTTTTGTATATCGTTTTATTAAGAATTGCTCTTAGAATATAGGGCTGTACTTGATCATGCAATGCTAAACAACAGAAAGCAAGAGGTTCAGCGGCGGATGTTTGCAGGAGAGAAGACGGTCTACCACCAAACTTACAATAGATGCTTCCTTATGAGAAATTGGAGCTCGTGCTGCACCTACTTATTGTTTACAACTCTGTTCCTGCACGTTCCTAGCTACGCGTTGTCGCCAGATGGTAAAATCTCTGAACTACCAAATGATTCTGTCAATGCTAGCTTTAGAAGGCTTCTTGAGAGTATGGATATTTGTTGTGCTGCTCCTCAGCACGCCCGTGATGGTACAGTATTTCTTGCAGCCTTAGGTCAACATGGAGTTCCTTGTTCATTAGGTTCTCATCTTCCAGCGAATCTATTTGCATTGCTTAGTCCAGCTGGTATGTAGGTAGGCATGTAGCGTGATTTGCAAGTGATGAACATCGCAGTGCTGAGCACCCAGCCTGTTGTACGTTGAAAGCTTAATCGCCGTTTCCCGAGGATGTTGCATGCACTAGTTTGCAAATGTCTCGAGAATATTGAAGTTACTTAGGAAATGTACTGGCATTGACGCTTCGATTTTCTGTGTTCCAGGCAAAGCATTGTTAGCCTTTAAGCGCGGTCTGTTTAATGCCAACCAGATACTTTCGAGCTGGAACGAATCCCATCCGAATCCATGTTTGTGGTGGGGTGTCACCTGTTTCCCTCAGAGTGATCGGGTTTCCATACTGTAAGATATTTTCGTCATCTTTGCATACTCTTCGTTGTTCTTCTGACTCAGTGGACATCTCGTGAGGCTTGATGTCTTCTTTCACGTAAGGAAATTGCCCTTCGTCTAGTATGTTCAGGGTGCTCAGGAGGCTGAAGGTACAGCAATTGACGCCCAGCCTTTACCAAACAGATTTAGAATTGCAAATCAGTCTTTCAAAGCTCTAATGAGGAGAGCTCTAAATATAATGCCATTCCTCTTCGTCATTTTGTTGTGTGTAGGAATATTCCTCGTCGGAATTTGCGAGGGTTTATATCACCGGAAATTGGGAAGCTTGATAAGCTCCAAAGACTGTAAGTACATCAGTACTCCTCAGCATCTACCCTACCATTACAGACTCCCCCTTTGATAGCAGCATCTTAGGGTTTCCTTAGTTTCAAACCCTAAATCGAGTGTAGAATTTTGCTTCGATGTTCTCAAGGCTTTCATTAATGTTTCGACTTCCTAATTCTGCAGGGGCCTTCATTACAACAAATTCTATGGCCCCATCCCATGGGAGATAAGCAAATGCATCAGCCTAAGAGCGCTGTAAGTTTCTATTGCCTCCATGTTTCTGCTTTTCTTGCTTGATTGCTGATGATTGCACATCTTAGAGTGGGAAGAACCTCTATGTGCGGTAACATTTCTTGCATCTTATTTTCGGTACTGAGAAGCGATAAGCTGTAGCTTGCAATAAAATTATCGTGGATATATACTTGAATTCAACTGAAGAGAATAAATGGTTACCTACCGACTTTATTTACAAGTTTGGTTCATAAGTACAGTATGAAAAGCGATTTAATTTCAGCTTGATGCTATTGTCTGTGATCAGGTACTTACGAGGAAATTTTCTCACGGGAAAGATTCCAGGAGAGCTCGGCAATGTGCCGAAACTCAGAATATTGTGAGTGTTTCATTTCTTAGAAATTCGTCTTTCAGAGAGGCATCAGTCCTGCGTAACGTTGTCTGAACTATTCGTCACAGTTGATTTTTCTGCATGACAACCGGACATAAGATTCTAAAATAGAAATGAGGCCGGCTTGACGCCCTTGCTGATCCCGTTCAACACTTAACAGGAGTATTGACATCGTCATTGCTCCACTGTTTTGCATTTTTGAAGGGATGTTTCTAACAATGGTTTGACCGGAAGCATCCCCCAGTCTATTGGGCGCTTATCACAGCTTGTCTTCCTGTAAGGGCCGCCTCTTCCCAGTTTTGTTTTCTCACATGCTCGTTTACCACATGTTCCTAGTTGACCTACTAGCCTCAAGAAATAAGCATTGAAGAAATCACTTGGTCTCACTTTCAGTCCTTCGTCGCCCCTTATATCCATCAACCAAGCATGTGCCGATCAATTTACTGTCCTGGTTGTCCCTATTCAGCAATATTGCAATTAGCGGCGATTGCGTTTGTTTTCATTCCTGAGGACTAAATGTAATTTTCTTTGCGCAGAAATGTCTCGGCCAATTTCCTGGTCGGAAAGATACCCACAGTCGGAGTTCTGGCAAATTTCGGCATTCTCTCGTAAGCTAATGAAATCCCTGTGTGCCAAATCATCTGATGGATACTTCTCCTAATTCTTATTCCATTTCTTCACTTCGTCACTTCTAACATATCATTATTCTTGTTCAGGTTCTCTTCAAATCCTGGACTGTGCGGAGCCCAAGTTCATGTCGTGTGCCAGAGCAGTCCACCTAGCAGCAGTCCAAATGCCTCAATACCCGAACCTCCTTACATGTCTCCAGCTCCTGCTGTTGAACCGCTGCCTTTAGCAGGTATACTTCTTGCCACAATTTAATTACTGATGTTTATCTGCGGTAATACATGCGTTTGAAGTTGACATTGGTTTGCTACAAGGAGTATAGAGAAGATAGCTTGCCATTGTACTGATAAAAGAAAGATATGGTGGAATCTAGGAGCGACTAATGGATCAACTAATGCCGGACTCTACGCAAATAGTCTATTGGTAACTGCAATGGGCACTGTTGGCATTGCTCTCCTGGTAGCTATCATATGCTTCCTGAGCTTCTTCATTTACAAGAAGCGTTGCAGTAATCTGCACCAAGTGGTCCAAGCCAACAACGCTGACGGTCCGTTTTTCCTCTTTTCTGGATTTCTTTGTAGCTCATCAGTGGGTTGTGTTCGTCAATCTGACGACTGGATAAACTCAGGTCATACATAACATCGTGCACTTCATTGGCTAATCATTGCGAAGTCGATCTCATCTTGGTTTTTATATTTTGCAGGTCCTAAATTGGTAATGTTCCATAGTGATTTACCGTACACTAAAGATGAAGTAATCAAGAAGATAGAAGGCTTGAGCGATTCGGACATAATTGGATCCGGTGGATTTGGGACAGTGTACCGCTTAGTCATGGATGACGGTTGCATGTTTGCTGTCAAGAGCATTGAGAAACAAGGGGCGAGCTCTGAACGATTGTTCGAACAGGAGTTGGGAATTTTAGGAAACTTCAAACACCGAAATTTGGTGAATTTGCGTGGCTACTGCAACGCACCCTCAGCCAACCTGTTGATCTATGACTTCTTAACACAAGGAAACCTTGACGACAACTTACATGGTACTTGGCTTTTCTTGTCAAATTTTTAATTTTGATGTACTGGTCAATAATATCCATTAGCTGATGATTGAATTCTTCCACGCAAATTTGAACCTTGAATTCGGCTTCTACTCTGAGCTTTTTTTTCAGAGAAATCGCCTAAAAGGAGCATTCAAATATTTAAAACCTCTAGGCCATTGGAACGTAGTGACTTGCAACATCAAGAGTTAATTTAATCTTTTTTTTTGCGCAGAGAGACCGCCAACTGAAGAGCGCCTCAACTGGAATGCTCGAATGAAAATTGCAATTGGCTCAGCCCGAGGACTTGCTTATCTGCACCACGATTGCGTTCCCCGAATCATCCACCGAGACATCAAATCCAGCAACGTTCTCTTAGACGAGAATATGGAGCCTCATGTGTCTGATTTTGGCTTGGCAAAGCTCTTGGAGGACAATTCCTCTCACGTAACAACGATTGTTGCTGGCACCTTTGGTTATCTGGCACCGGGTACGTACTTCTTCATTCAAACTCTGGATCTTGCGACATGTGAAGGGTCCGAATTCTAGTTCAGTGTGGAAATGCAGTACATAAGCTCGTTAGCCAAAAGGTGAACTATGTAGGTGATACAGGTATTATCTTGCTGGTCTCTGCATCTTACGAGTCAGAAGATTGCAGAATCTTCTGCTTACAGACGTTTAAGGTAGCAACACCCATAACCATCACTGTACTCATAACCATCATTGTACTCATAACATTCACCTTTAAAATCTTGGAAAATCTGTGGAAGTGAATAGATGTAATTACAAGAATGTGCAACATGTGAACATGAAACCTTCGTGTTGGTATTAGGTGCAATTGCAGTTGGCTCTTTGAAAATTCATAACTTATTGTCACAGTATCCAAATAATACATTTGAAAGTGCAAACTCATCATTTTTCTCTAGCTAATAGGATCTTATAATTTGCTAGATTTTTATTCATAATCATCATGTTCAAAACCCTTAATTTGACGGTTGTGGGTGCTGCTACCTTATTGTAGGGACGTCTGGACTTGCTCAACACCATTATAGTGTTTCAAAGGTTTCCAATGGGGCTATTTCTGTAGAAGGAAATTTAGTTATTACACTGCCAGGCACAACGTTAATAGCTGACGAAAGCGTGGGATGTTTGTCCAGAGTACATGCAAAGTGGGCGGGCCACAGAGAAGGGTGATGTCTACAGCTACGGTGTCATGCTTTTGGAGTTAATCAGCGGCAAGCGGCCCACTGACGCTTCGCTCATTGAGAAAGGATTGCACTTAGCCAGTTGGGTAAGTTGTCTCGATACGCAGTCCTATAATATCCCGCTCCAGGAATAACGAAGACTTTGCCTTCACTTGCATGAATTTTCCACTTCTGAAATTATTCAACATCTTCTGTTCCCTGAGTTGTATTCCGTTTGCAACCGTAAGAGACCAACTCTTAAAATCGTCCAAAGAAGCATCTGAGTATAACTGCAACTATTAAACTGGCTTAGAGTTTCGTTGCATCTTACCATACTACTAAAATCACAGTGACCTCTGTAATATCGCATCCGATCTCTATAATATCACATCTTTAATCAATTTCTGATTTCACAACTGTTCTAATGGCGAACATGTAGCATAACAAGCGCAACCGCTAGTAGAAGATTGAAAAAAAAATTGCAAGTTCGTTTCCAGTATGTAAAACTTTTGCACATAATATGAAAGAACTATGGATTATCACAGTATTAAGTGTTGGTATACACAAATTGACCGTAGGCTCTAATTAGTTATGATGAATCCGAAGGGGTTTTCTTGCGACATGGTCGGAATAAAGGAGTGGTTGCCTTAGCAATCAAATATTAACCAGCTTCTAACAACTGAAGAAAAGTTCCATAAGGCGCTACGATTTTTTCACTTTCCTTTCCTTTCTCTTACGAGGGCCGCCTTGTTTTGTGTTCGTCGTGCAGGCCACTGCTTGCATTCGAAGCAACCAAACACAGGAACTCGTGGAGAAGAGCTGCTTAGAAGAGATTCCGATCGAGCGCATTGAAGCCACGCTGCGGGTTGCTTTGCAATGTGTTTCTCCCAAACCGGAGGAGCGGCCCACCATGGACAGGGTTGTGCAGCTGCTCGAAGCCGACTCGCTCTCAAATTGTCCAAGTGACCTCAGCATCTTTTACAACTCTCCACTTTCGGATCACGGCCGTCATGAGCGATAGAATTAGGCACCCCCTCCCCCACGATTAATTCTTTATTGTACAGTACAGCACCATATTGGTATTCACAGAAACGGATAGTAAATTGAATTCATTTGAGCACAATAGCAATTACAGGTTATATATTAATGAGTTGCCTAGAGCACCAAATCCCCTAATTCATAGGCCATGTCTACAACCGTAACGATGTACATACAATTTCTTGGGTTACAATTGAGCATGATTTCGTTACAACAAAATTAGCATTCAAGCAACATTATGCTAGTGAGACAGGAAAACCAATCCAATTGGCAGATGGTTTTTATTGTACTGACAAATATTATAGTTTTTCAAGCAATTACAGATTATACACTAAATGAATTGCCTAGAGCACGAAGTCCCCTAATTCACAGGCCATGTCTACAAGTGTAACGATGTACATACAATTCCTTGGGTTACAATTGAGCATGATTTCGTTGCAACAAAACTAACATTCAAGCAATACTATGCTAGAGAGACGGGGAAATCAATCCAATTGGCAGATGGTTTTTATTGTACTGACAAATGTTACAGTTTTTCAACAACTGAAATCCCACACAGATTATTCAATACATCTGCTCTTGTCAACAAAGTGCACGCATTTCCAACTCAGCTGCACTTGTGTACCGAAAAGTACCAGCAAGAATGTATGTACAGATTACATTCCTGATTTCCATGAGGCGTCCATTCACTTGTGGCACTGGCAGTCCGCGCAGTTGCAGTTCGGGCCGCACTTGCAGTCGTTCTCTGCGTTGAAGCTGCCAATCACACGGGAGTTCAGAATTAATATCCACCGCGACATGCAAACAAAAATGACCAGTGGTGTTTCTAGAAAACCTGAGGTTCTAAATATCTGTATAATTCGGGCATCTGTTTATTACACTCTCCCCCTTTCTAACTGCACATTCTTTTATTGCATATTCCTATCAGGGCTTCTTTTTTTGGCTTTCTGGTGCCAGATTGCACCCAAAAATATAGTCTGGCTAAAAAATGTCAAAAATTGCCAAAAAACTTCGATGAAATCGGCAAAAGGTTTCAAATTTTAAGAAAACCCTGGATGAAATTGCCAAATTGTGAATGAAAACCAAATTATAGACATGAACTGTGTACTAATGTGATGTTTTCTATCCAATATGTGGATGAATGTTGAAATTTGGAGCACCACTATACCATTTTAAATCGCCACTTTCGCACTTCTTAAAAAATAAAAAATAAAAGCCCTGATTCTTATCTCTCTTGTTGTGGACGAATCTGATTCGGCAACTCTAAATGTTAAGTTCTGAACACAATTCAATCTGCATTTAGAAGCTGGTTTGCTCCACCTACTTCCGCCCCCCTCAATGAACTGAAATTATGGAGAGTTTTTGTGTCAAAACATTAGTAATTATTTCCGAAACATACGAAATAAATACAGTACTTACTTGCGGAGACCGCCGAAGGTTGGCTCAGCCATTTTCCTGCCGCAGCTGTAATCAATATTTCCAACTCAGAAAGGCCGATCACACGGTAAATCTTACAACAATCGCACGAGACTAACAGGAGAACCATAGAATGGTAAGTGAGAGGAACAGGAGGATACGTCAGCATAAGATTGAGGCGGAGTCATCTCTATCTTGAGTTTTGATCATTACAACAATGAACACTCGAAGATAGAATCATCCTTATTATATGCACTACACTAAGCGCGATAACGACAAAGTCCAAAGGATGCCACACGATATCGTAACTACTAACATTCTCTCTCATCGCCAAATACAAGAAAAGACGTACACAAGTAAATATCCTGCAACAAATATCACCAAATACAGCCAAACATCCCAAGAAAATGGCACGATTGTTCCATAAATCACCAAGAAGAGAAGATGTAGTATAATAGTTGGTGAAAGACGAGCAGCAGTTCAAATTGACACAAGATTATCAAGCTACACTCTGAAATACAAAATACACAAGAAATCCAAACTAAGCTCCACTCTGACACCAAAAACTGTAAATACAGCGCTCCAAGCAACCAAAACTTAACGAAAGGTCCGTTTTCGAGCTACGTGCAGACTCCAACTATCATCTACACAGAAAATATTTACAAGTTCAACGACACGAACCTCCCGGATTGGCAACTCTAAAGTAATTTTCTACATTTCTATCAACTTCTATTGATTCTAGAGCTAGAACACGCAATTATGAGATTAAATTGTCCACAACACTACATAACAAGAAAATCGATTAGTACGAAAATCACTATAAATTAACTACGTCTATATCATGCAGAGTGCAAGAGGACCTCCAGATCTCATCTACACAATCAGCAGTACAAACTATCAATAGACTGAACAGAATATCAAAACCAGATGCTCCGAAACCAAAACTACGACAACAAGTGATCCATCAATCAAGTGCCAGACCATAAATTTGTTCGTTTAACACAAAAGAAAGTTGAACGAAGATCCAATCAGCCTCCAAAAGCTGTAGAGAAATACTTTAAAAGCTCTAAATAAACGAAACTGAATTAATAAACCATTTTCACTCTCCCTTATTCAGTAGTACAAATTAACAACAGAGAATCAAACTCTACACTACGAAGTACAAAACAAAGAAAGCAGGTGCTCCATTAATCATCGACCAGGTCATAAAATTCTTCATCAAATACAACGGAAGCATGTACAATAATCCACTCTGCCTCCAAAGAATGTGAAAAAACATACAGTAACCAAAAGATATTAACTGAAGGCGCTTATACCGGATTTCGCAGGCTCATCAACAGACACCAGCGAGCAAACAACACACCAAATTCACAGAAGCTAGTAGGTGAAAAAACATACATCGCTACAAAATCGAAATGTAACTGAAGGCGCTTTTACCGGATATTGCAGATTTCGAAACTCATCAACAAACACCAGCGAGCAAACAGCATACAAATTTCACGGAAGCTGGTTGGAGAAGGCAATTTAGTGGAACTTACGAGCAGCTGGAGCCGCAGCTGCAACTGGAACCGCAGCTGCACTTGTCGTTGCCGCAGCCTGACATGGTGACGAAGAGTCGAATGCGAGATGGTCGAAATTGGCGAAGAGATGCACACAAACGAAGATGCTTGAGCTGAGGAAAGATGCAATTGGAACGCTTGTGCACGCCTTTGGCCTTCTTGTACTCTCCGACGGACCGTGGAGACGACGGCTGGCAGCCGTCCGATTGGTTCTTCGATCGGAAGGATGATATTTCATGATGTGACGTCAGCGACGTGTCTCACCTTGGCTTCTCCGAACGTTCCAGAGGTAACACGTAAAGTACGCTACCGGTTTCAGTTGGCAGCTTGATTCCAGCATAATTTTATCAATTCTGGGGCCGAATTGTGTTTGTCCTGATCTTTCATGATGCAAACCAGTGAAATTATTTTGGATGAAGTGGCCTTAGCTTTTTTTCTAACCAAAAAATGGTTGAGTAGCAAGGATGGCTACATTTTTTTACATATTACACCCCTAAAGGACTAAGTGTGCTGCTCCGACCTATTTTTCTTGTATTTGGAATGGATCCACACCTCTACTACATTTGAGATCAACCAAGAAGTTGGAGAATATATCAAAGTGGTTTTAGTGAGCTACTTGAGATCCCAAATTAAATCTTCTTATTGGTAGCAAATACTGATTATACGGCAACATATATACTATGCCCTATGGTTCTTTAAGGGTTAAAGTTGGATGCTTTCAACCTTTCATCAAAACTAAATCTCATGATTGTTTTGTGAGAAATTAGAATATTGCACTAGTAGGGTGAGGTGAAATCAAGTGGAACCCTAAAAACCGGGCTCCTACTCCCAAAACCTGTGTATAAAAGTTGGCTAAGTATTTTACATGCATTTTTTCAAAAAACACTGTAGACCAACTAGCTATACCAATTTTGGTGTAGCAAAAAAGCGATAATTAGCATAAAATGTTTTCACTGATGCAAACTACACAAAATAGTGCATTTAGGTTGCCTCACACTAATTACTTGACATTTTACACTATATAAAAATTTACTCGTACCATAATAGTTTCCATCAATAATTATTGTAGTAAGAAAATTTAAAAAGGACAGAAAACCAACAGTTTTCTTGTTGATTTGGGCACTTGCCCATGCTAATTGACTAATTTAACAGAATTCTATAAAAAAATCTAAATACGTTTTGTTGATTTGGACACCATTATCTAAATCAACATAAATTTTGGAATCTTTTGGGAATCATTTGGGAACTTTTTTGTGAATCTTTAAGAATCTTTGAGAATCTTTTGGGAATCATTGAGAATCTTTGCAAGCTTTTTAAAATTATTTAAGAATCTTTTCAAAATTCTAGAATCTTTGAGAATCTTTGGAAATCTTTGGGAATCTTTTCAAGTTTTTTTGGAATCTTTGAGAATGTTTGAGGACACTTGAGAATCTTTGAGAATCTTTTTAGGATTTTTAAAAATATTTAAGAATCTTTTCAAGATTTTAGAATCTTTGAAAATCTTCTTGGAATCTTTGAGAATCTTTTTGGAATCCTTGAGAATCTTCTTGGAATCTTTGAGAATTCTTGAGAATCTTTGAGAATAGTTTGGAATATTTGAGAATCTTTGGAAATGTTCTAGGAATTTTGAATTTTTTTGAGAATTTTTGAAAATCTTTAAAAATCTTCTTGAAATCTTCCTGGAAGCTTTGAGAAGCTTCAAGAATCTTTGGAAATCTTTTGAGAATCTTTTTGGAAATTTTCAAAATCTATGAGAATCTTTGAGAATTTTTGAGAACCTTTTTGGAATCTTTGAGAATCTTTTTTAAATCTTTATGAAATTTGTTAAAGTACTTCAAAATATTTATAGAAATAGAATCTTTTAGACTAAATTAGAGTCCTTTAGGAGTCTTCTTGTAATTCATCAAAATACTTTAAAATATTTTTAATAAAAAACTATTACAATAGTTTAGGCTTGTTTTTGAAATCTTTCTAGTATCTTTTTGGACCTCATTAAAATGTTTTGAAGTTTTAAAAAATGAAAGAAGTTTTAAAAAAAATAGAACCATTTAGAAGTTTGAGTGTACATTGACTTGTTTTATTTTCTTTACTTTTCACAATTTGGTTAGATTTAAAATTAGCAGCCTTTAAAGTCAAGTAAAAACATGATCATAATAACAAAAATATCAACAGTTTTCTGTTGATTTGGACACTTTTGGACACAACTTCACTAATTCAACAAAATTTTATATAAAAAGTACAACATTTTGTTGTTTTAAATACCAAAATTTCTTTACAAACAAATATAAAAGATGCTCCTCAATTCTTTGAAAAAATCATATAAGTCCTTGAAGGATTAAAAGTACCAAAAACATCTTTCCTTCTTGTATAAATATCAACAATGCTTCTAATTTGTTGGGAAAATATTACAAATGTTCCTCAACTATTTTAAATTATTTATATCTTTGTGTTATATGATAACCAAGTGTATAGTTTAATGCAAATTCTTACAAGAAACCAAATGTGATTTTTACATTTCAAATACCACAAGGATATATTTAACATTTCAAAATAGAAAAGTTTTTTTATAATTTTTCCAAAATAATAGGAGTATAATTGATATTCCTACAAAAAATAAGGAATATTTTTTATGTTTCAAATATTTTTGGTGTAAACTTGATATTTTGAAAGACTTAAAGGGTATTTTTAGTATTTTTCCTTCTATTACTAACCAAATGAATTAAAAAAAACAATCTTATAGAATATTTTTATAAGCTTTAAAAGATGGGAATTGATGTGTGTACCACACCCTTCCAATTACTATACCACACCATGGGGTAAATTTTAGATTTCTACCATCAAAAAGCTGAATCCAAAAATTTTGAATTCAAATTTGGATTTAGAGACCATGATATTGTCTAGGACCATAAAAAAAGTTGCAATTCAACAACACCCAATGAAAAAGTTTAGTTAGAAAAAAAATTGTTAATTTTATTTTTGTTTGTAAAAAAAGATAAGCATTTTCATTGGATGTTGTTGAATTGCAACTTTTTTTATGGTCCTAGACAATATCATGGTCTCTAAGTCCAAACCTTAATTCAAAATTCTCAAACTCAAATTTTTGATGGTAGAAATCTAAAATTTACCTCGAGGGTGTGGTAGAGTAGTTCAAAGGGTGTGGTTCACATATTAATGCCCTTAAAAAATATCCAAAACTATTCAAAAATCTATAGAATTTGGATTTTATAATTGCAAGATTTTAGTTTCGTAACTTTTCACGATTTCATGTTATTTAAAACTATTAAACTATGGAGGCTATTTTAACAGAATAAAGTTTTTTTTTAAAAAAAATAAGCACTAAATAATAATTATTAATGAATCCAACCTTTGCTTGCAACAATCCTTTTGAGATTTGTGAATTCCAACAAGAATTATAAACAAAATCAAAAGGATAGAAATAAATAATTTTTTTTTAAATTTCTAAACACCTTCTCTGATTTTAGCTCATAACTTTTGATAAAAGATTGAAATCCAAAAAAAGTTGTTGGAGGTGAAAGTAAAATACATTTACCAATTTTTTTTGGTTCTAAGTTTTTTGAAAAAAAGTCTTTTAATGGGCTGAAATAGCCTCCAAAGTTTACTGGCTCACTAAAAACATAAACATTTAATGTACAAATACAATCATGACACTATTGCGCATAGGTGTGAGTACATGCGTGCTAGTGTTTGTGAATGATGTGGTAGTCTTGTGGTTTGTGAACCCAGAGGTGGAGGGTTCAAACCTCACTGTTGACAGCCTTGCCCGGTGATGCGGGCAGCTTGGGCAGTTGCCCAGCCCCTAAAAAACTTTCACTGTTTTATTTATTTTTTAAAATTCTATGAAAAAAAAATTAAAAAAAATTAAAAAAACAAATTGAACAACATAAAACACGTGAAAATTTATTAAAAAATAGCAAATATTCAACAAAAAAATCAACATACTCTTGTGGAAAAGTATCCAAATCAACTTGACCAAATCCACAGAAAAAATCAACAGTTTTTGGTTGAAATCCTGTTGATTTTGTGCTAAATTTTCTACTAGTGTAACAGCGCTTAAGCTATAAATCATGTAAAACCCCAATATCTAATCTCCATGTGGCCCAAGCAATAAGGCTTGAGGTAACCTTACAAGGTACGGCAACCTAAATGCACTATTTATTGTAAATGCTTTTCATATGTTGGATCTATTGACCTTCTATTCACGTCTATGTGATATCATCATACCAAATTCAAAGCATTTAGGTTTTTTGGACTAGATAGGAGGCTACTCTCAATTCATGGTTGAAAAACCAAAATAATGACCAACATTGTAATTGTGAAAATGTCACATTGATATGTGATATTTATAAGGCCAATCAAACTTCAAGCTACACAAGTGGATTAGGTTATTCACATATAATGTAAATTATCATTAGCTGTGAGCATAAATAATGTTACAAATAGTGATCATTTTCATGAATAGTATTGGTGAATGATGGCATAGAACTCCCTTTAAGGAGATAGTTGCAACTTGCATGCATCTATTCATAGCAAGCTTACATTGTTTCTTGAAAACAACATGTATTATGATTTGACAATGGTACATCAACATCCATAAGCAATACAGGATATTAAGTTTAGTGCTTCTTGGTGATAGAACTTTATTGAATTTACAAAAACATAACTTATGACATTTTCACATCTCATATGTTGCTATCTTGTGAATTTCAAAAACTTCTAAGTTCTTGGTGAGAATATCAATTTCAACCTCAATTTTGTAATCAATTGAATTTGAATTCTACTTCAATTTGAAAATCCAAAAGACTCTTAAAATTGTATGGTTTTTGCAATTTGGTCTAACTTCCAAACCAGATTGTCTAGTTTGGAAAGGATGGGATGGGTACACTAGTTAAACCATGTCTTTGACTGTGTGCAAAAATTTAGGCAATTGGAGAAAATGCAATTGGCACTTTTACATCATTACCAAATATTATGCAAAACGTGAAAGGATAAGGCAGGAGGCTTGAAAACCGTCAAGGCTCTAAAACCGCTCACCCTTTGAAATGTATTCCATATGTACATGTTTTTTTCCATAGAATTCTAAAATGTACAAGTAGGGTACACTTGAGGAGGTGAGCGGTTTTAGAGCCCTATGCCACTTCAACTTCAAAATTTTATAACTAATTCCACAAAACTCCAAAAAATTTGAAACAACTTGGGTTAGATGTCAATTCTTCTTGTCTTTCAAGGAAAAGTAACTGAAAAGTATTTCAAGAAGTTCCACCTCCCAAAAATTCAGTTTCAGCCCTTAGATGGTCAATTTATGAGCCTCCTACCTTAATATTTCTATAAATGTGTTATCAAAAATATCACATTAGAAAGATTTTATGATCACCATGGGAGACATGAACTCTATAATGCGAATTTCAAAGGTGTCCATCAAATTTTCTCTAGAATTAAACAATATTGTCAAAACTTGTATAAGCTGACATGCAATGCTACCCTCATAGAAATTGTAAGATGGACAGCATGAGATCTAATGTCCATTTTGAAAAACCTCTCACAACTTGGGATATCTCAATATATAAGTGCATTCAATGAGATTATTTTTTGCCTATCATGATGGGCCATATCTTCATGATCACTTTCTATAACTGGGTTAGAAATTAGCCTTCCGACATCCAGCAGATTGTCTTTTAATAACTCATTGGACAGAAAATCGTTGAAACTTGAGTTTTGTAAGATTGAAGTTAGCTTGGGAAAAAAAGAAAATCTTGAAATTAGAATGCAAAATGGGAAGTGCTACAAGGGACGAGGTATCGTAGTCCCTGCGGGTTTCGAACCCGCGACCTTTCGCGTGTACAGCGGACGTGATAACTACTACACAAAGGATCTTTTAGCAAGTACATAAAGTCTTACAAAGTAATAATATTGATCTTGATTATAATTTTAATACTGATTCATAGATGCTAAATCAACTGCATTAAATGGTGCATCTAGGTTGCCCTACAACTAAAATTTTGACATTCTACAATATACAGTGGTGCTTGGTTAGCGTCAATCTTTGTAAGAACAATAACTGGATAAGATCACAACCCCACTCCACTTTTGTTCAAAAGCATGTATTATGAGCTTGGTTAAGGTCAAGTGCTTGCATATAGTCAACATTTTCTTTTCATCAATGCCCATTTTTACTCATCAATTAGAAAGGCGTTTGGTTAGTGTACCAAAAACATGGGTGGGAAAGCACCTCCAAAGTTGCAACCCTCACAACTAGGGAAAGTAATACAAATGGAGTATTTGTTTATGATCAATGCTTGGATAAGTCAACACTTTTTACTAGCCCAAAGTGTTAACGCTAACCAAGCACCATTGTACAAAGAGAATTGCTAAAGCCATGCCCAAAGTTATTAATGCCTCACCCCAAGGTGTGCTTTGAGCATGAAATGTGAGAATCTTATGTTGATTTTTTTGATTTGGATCAAAAAACATGTTTCATTTCTATCATTCGAAGGCTCTATTCAAAAAATGTGGAGTTGTTTGAGTTTGAAACTAAAAATATAGGACTTTTGAATTACTTAAAGCAAAAATACATAAAAAAACTACTAATGTTACAATAAAAGCTCAACAAAAATTTATATTTGCTCTTCTTTCTTTCAAGAAGGTGGTAATGCCATGATTCAATGAATGATGGACCACTCAAATAAAAAAGTATAGCTTTAAAGTCTAAAATTATGAGCTCACAAGGGTGTGGTGTTAGCAATTTTGGGTATGGCTTTAGCAATTCCCTATATAAATACTTGAATAATTCTACAATTTTTTTCATCAACCTTTTTGCAAATAAAAAATTATTTAAAGGGCTTGACAACAACATTAAATTTACGGGAAAACAAAGTAGTGACATTTAGATTATAAACCATGTGAAATCCTAGCATCTAAAAAATTGCGTGTGTGTCCAAGTGGCTAAACAATGACTCATGAGGTATCTTTCCAAGGTAAGGCAACCTAAATACACTATTTAGTGTATGGGCAATAATGATGGATGATTTTGGCTCCAGATATTTTGTTCCAACATCGACAATTTTCGATTGCTCCACCGTCCATCCTCTAGTCAGATCCCATCCATCCCTGACATGGCTCCTCTGCGAAGATCCATCAGTAGTACACAGTGTAGTACATTGGAACTGTTTGCTGTAGTACACCGCTGGTACAACCAAGTTGGCCTCCCTCTTGAAAGTTGCCAACCGTGCAGTGCTAAGTTTATACGGACCCCATATTGTCAGCTTTGTATGTTCAGTGTAGGTCTCTGAAGCTTGCATTTACTCCTACTCTTGCTGCGTGGAGAATCTTGTCACGTCCTCGTAATATGAAGGTGGTGAGTTTGCTCTGCACCTGCAAGTCAAGTGTTGATTACTTCCCCAATCGATTTTCATGTCTGGGTACTCCGATACCTGAAGCTCCAATTCGCCCCTATCATTTCTTTGAACAGTGGATATGGAACTTCAAGTGCTCATGGAAAATGCACACTTTGAGACTCTCCAGGGTTTCTTTGCAGGTGACATGGTGGTTGCAGGTTCATAGCTGGATCTCTTCAACTGGGTAGATTTTCAGATCAGTGTGGCTCACTTGGTAAGATCTTAAACATCATTTGCTTTTTGAGGCTTGCCGAGGTACAGATGCTTTACGTTTTCTATTTTTGCCTCGGAACACTAATGTGCTACACTAAACACTGCATTTAGGTTGCTCCACACTTGTTTCTCAACATTTTACAATATATAAATACCTATAAATAATTAGTGCAATAAATAAAATAAATAAAATTTAAAGGACTGGCAACAACAAAACTGCAGGATTTTTTTTGTTGAAGTTGTAAACCATGTGAAATCCTATTAAATAGAGAGAGTTGCATGCGCCTCCAAGTGGCCAAGTGGTCAGTCAGGCCACCTAAATGTGATGTTTTGTGTATTAATACACAAAAACATTGTCAATTTGGTCATAAAGTGTTAATTCGGACACTTTTTTGTCAATTCGGACACCACTTTTTTTTTTTTTTTTTTTGTCAATTTGGACATTTTTAATCAATTCGGACACTGTTTTCTTGTATATATATTGAATGATGTTACATTCACTAGGATTGTAAGCAAACATATGCAGCTGGAGTAAGCTTAGTTGTAAGCCAAGCCTTGGGGTGTCTATAACTCTATTAGTGCAACTTCCTCAACCATTCCATTACCTCAATGCAACCCATTTCGATACAAATAGCAGACACTCATCGGACCAGGAGAGGAATGTTATTTTCAGTACCATAGAGTTGAACCCATCACATTAATGCCAGAATTCTGAACACCACAAACGAGTGATCCAAAAACCCAAAAAAATATCTAAACATCACCTGGTTGTTTTTCTAGCAGGAAAACAGGTGCAAACACGGTTATCGCAGTCAATAACCCGCCTGAACGTCGCTGCTACTTATAATGGTACAAAGTAAAATCTGTCACTTTTGACATATCTACAAAGCTACTAGTATTGCTAAAAGCCACCTCTCAGTCCCTAGTCATGGTACACACACACAATGACACTCAGCTTTGCCTCGTCGATGATTTAGGAAAGGAGTGAAACCGCAACAACAGCGAGTTGGTGACAACAACAATACTGCTCATGGCCATCATGCCACCAGCAATGGACGGCGTCAGTGCAAAATCCTGGCTGGGGAGCAACACGCCAGCAGCAAGAGGGACAGACACGAGGTTATACGCAAGAGCCCACAGAAGATTTTGGTACACTTTGTCCATGGTGCCACGAGAAAGATCAATCGCATCCACCACCTGAGACAACCGGTTCCCAAGCAGAATCACAGAAGCAGCGTCGGACGCGGCGTCCACTCGCGCTTGCGTTTTGAGCGCCATGCCGACGTTAGCACACGCGAGAGCAGGCGCGTCGTTCACTCCGTCACCGATCATCGCAACCACCCTGCCTTCGCCGCGTAGCTGCGTCACGTAGTTCGACTTATCCTGCGGCCGCAAACCGCCGCGAACTGCCTCCGGCGCTATCCCCACCAGCGACGCCACGCTCGCAGCCGCCTCTTCTTTGTCCCCGGACAGAATCACCGGACGCAAACCTTTGCTCTTGAGACTCGCAATGGTTGCTTTGGCGTCTCGTCGCAAGTTATCAGTGACGGCTATGGCGCCGATCACACCATCCCCTTCTAATCCAACGAACACAACCGTCTGCGACTTCTCCAGGTTTGCTGTGTGTAAAGATTTTTGTTGCAACGACGCTCGTAGTTCCGAAGCGCGTTCAGCGGAGGATTCCACCTTGCAACACCCGCTCACCCAATCGAACAACCCTACCGCAGCGATGCGCCCGTCGACCTCTGCCAACGCGCCGAATCCAGGTTCTGTCAATTGCCCTTGCGTGGGAAGAATGTTGTTACCTTTTGCCTCGGCTTGCGATATGATGGCGGATCCAATCGGGTGAACGGTATGCTTTTCCACGGCGGCAGCAAGCGTTAAAACGTCGTCCTCGGAAAAGTTGATTACAGATGCAATGCCGGCAACGCTAGGGCAACCTTCGGTAAGAGTACCGGTCTTGTCGAACACGACGGAATCCACGCTTGCGAGACGCTCAAGCACATCGCCGCCTCGCACGAGCAAACCTCGCTTCGCACCGAGCGACGTTCCAACCAGAACGGCAGTCGGAGTGGCTAACCCTAATGCGCAAGGACACGCCACGACGAGAACGTCGATGGCGAGCTTGAGGCTTAATAAGAGCGCATCGCCGTCTGGTCCCGCGGCGTCGTTGAGTAACACGTCGGGGAAGAGATTCGTCCCGAGGAAGTACCAGAATGCGAAGGTGGCGCCGGATAAGCCCATGATGGTGAACGCAAACGGGCCGGCTATGGCGTCTGCGAGTCGTTGCACCGGCGCTTCACGCCCTTGCGCTTCTTCGACCAGTTTTACTATCGACGCCACGGCTGATTTTGCTCCTGTTGTTACTGCTTCCACTTTGATCGGTCCCTCCCAGTTTATCGTGCCGGCCGAGACGGCATCACCCGTGGACTTCGCAATTGGTAGCGGCTCGCCTGTGAGCATCGCCTCTTCAACCGCGCTTCTGCCTTGGATTATCTTGCCGTCCACGGGTATGGTTTCCCCTGGTAACACCAAGACGCAATCACCAGGCCGGATTCGCTCTGTTTCTATTTGTAAATGCATTCCTTCCTCGCCAAGCACTAACCTGGATTTTGAAGGCACCAATGATAAAAGCTCTTGCATGTCGCTGGACGCTTGCGCGCGTGCCCTAATTTCGAGCGATCTGCCTAAGAGTACAAACGCGAGCAGCATCACTGGCTCGTCGAAGAAGGACGCGTCCCAGTTCAAGCTAGGGTTTGCAATGGAGACGGCGCTAATGGCGAACGCCGCGGATGCGCCGACGCCGACGAGAGAGTTCATGTTCGGGGAGCGTCGCGCCATGGCTTTGAAACCGTCGACGACGAGCTCGCGAGCTGGTCCGAGGAGCGTCACAGACGCGATGGAGCACTTCCATAAAGGATTGTGGAGAAAACTCATGAAGGGACCGTGAAGATGGATTCCAACGGAGTGGAAGAGATGCGTGGCGTGAGACCCGCAGCATAACGCGACGAGCGACCATGCAAACGCGACCTGCGCCGTGCTCTTGTTCAGAGCTTCCCGTTTCTTTGCAACGTTCTCCTCTCGTTTTGCTCCGACGCTTCCCGAATCGTTGTCACGGATTTTGGACGGGAAGCCGCAGGACGTTAAATGTGCCGCGAGCTCCAAGCTGGAATGATCGGTGTGAAGGGTAGGTTTGAACCGGATCGCTGCGGTTTCCGTGAGCATGTTCACCGCGGCCGTGTCGACGGATTCTTGCGATGTAAGCAAAGTGCGCACTCGCGCTACACAGCCCCCGCACATCATCCCCTCCACGTCGAAAAGGATCACTTCGGAGCTCGGGTCTTGCCCTTCGGAGGATTCTACTCCCTCGTCCACCGGGGTTTGCACGTCCCTCGCTGTTCGCAACGCCAAGCATCTTTGTTGTAAACCTCGCCTTGAATCGTGTCTCCGGGCGATCTTCTCAACACGCGCAAATCTGGTTCCACAGCTCACCACACTTCGCCGCGTGTAAATCTCTCGGCTCACATTCCGAACTCTTCCTGCTGAAGCTCTAAACCCTTGCCCTGCCGGAGCTTGAAATCCTTGCCCTGCCGGAATTCTGAATCCTTCGAGCATTGGCCGCGCAAGCATCCTGCCATGGCCCAGCCGCAACGAAGACACACTCTCCATTGCGAAAGGGTACGCAATTCTAACCCTCCACTACAAAACAGTCCTCCATCATTCTTAGGGTAGTAAAACTCTCCTCCGCCATAGCCTTATCCAATCAAAACGTCACCAAAACTCACCCAAACTTCAATCACGGAATCGCACTGCAAAAACATCAAAAAATACAAGAGCTTCTTCAGCTTCGCACGATGCCGCTACTTCATCTTTGATCCTCGTATCACCGTAACGGTGCGCATCGCCGACACTACCCGTGCAAATCCATTGATGCGCAAGCAACGACCAATCGGGCTGTAGCAGCAAACCGCCGCTTGTATTGCGCAGAGATGAGAACTTGCGGCCAAGTTACAACTGGCGAGGTGCAGGAGGCTGCAAGCAGATGGGAACTGCCAGAATCTGATCCATTGGGAATTCTGAGTAGATTTCTGAGAAGAAGGATTAGGCCTTGGGAACTGGCCAACTGGGCTTTGGGTTCGGCGAATTGGCTTGGAAAGATCTGCACTTCCTCCGGGTACTGTAGTGATGAACAGTTTTCTCATATGTGGTTTTTCAAAAATAGCTCAGATTGCAAGGTGCGCTAATATTTCAAATTCAATGCATCGGTTTTCACAAAAAAATTGTAGCTTTTTTTTTGTAGAGTTTTTTTGCTAAATTTAGTGGGGTTCGAGAATTGTGGTACAGTCGTGGAGTGGTGGTGATGAAGATTCAAGTTTTGTTGTGGTTTGTGTGGCGCTTTGTGTGGTTGGGGTGAAGGCAGGTGGGGTGGGCGTCGCCATTGCCACGGTGTCGGGGTTCTCGTTGGTGGAACGTGAGATGCCTTATCCGTCCTCCGCCCACACTGGCCTACCCTGATCGTGAGGAAGTTTTTGGTAGGTTCGATCCAGCCTACATTTTGTTTTTTCGTTGGTCGCGCTACAGGCACCCGACAATGCAAGCAGGCAAGGTAAATTAGACAGAAATGTACTAAGGTAGGAGGCTCAAGAACCGGGCATCTAAGGGCTGAAACTGAATTTTGGGAGGTGAAACTTCTTGAAATATTTTTCAGTAAATTTTCCTTGAAAAACAAGAGGAATTGACATCTAACCCAACTTGTTTCAAATTTTTTGGAACTTTGTGGAATTAATTCTGAAATTTTGAAGTGGAAAGTCATAGGGCTCTAAAACCGTGCACCTTCTTAAATGTACATTGCATATACATTACTGAAAACTGTGAAAAACAACATGTATGTATAAGGTACATTTAAGAAGGTGCACGGTTTAAGAACGTGCACGGTTTATGAGTCGACTACCTTAGATAATTGTTTTTTGAGGGTTGATTATCGGTGGAGAAGTTAGCTAACATTTAATGTGATGTACTTAAATCAACCAATGTCAAACCAAAAAAATATATCTAAGTTTACATATGATTTTGAAATTGCGCCCCTATTTGTAATGTTTTGTGTTTTCATGCCCCTATTTGTAATTTCTTCTTGTTTCTATGTGACCACCCAATTTTATTGAAACTTCAATCCCATACCCTATTACTCTAGCATGTATACTCTCTTATCAGGTCTAGTCGTGCCTTGTTGTAAACATCTTGTTGACTTGTAATTGTATAGAATACTAACTTATACCATGGTATTTGCACGTCTGTGCCTAATCTTTTTGCATTTCAATTTTTGTAAGGCTTGATACTCAGCTTTCTGGATAGGTATGATGTTGCGGCATCTATCACCCCGCGCTCAATTTCAAATGCAGCACACTTTGGTGGGCTAGAGAACCATAATCATTTTTCTTTGCGGGTTATACTTGTAAACTCACTTGTAAACTGGTCTCTTGAACACCAATCCTTGAGTGACACATAAGCGAAACTCTAGAAGAAACCGGTTATGAATGGAATCAACGGCTTTTGTATGTTCATCCATAAAATCTACTAATTTTAGTAGCTTTCATTCAATTATTAGTTTTCCAAGTGTTGTGGAAGCAAGTCCCAATTTGAGGTAAGATTTTGGCTAAAATTTGACAAAAATTTATATGCTAGTTCCATCACCCCCTAGACTTGTGTGCTCTAATTGCGACCCTCTAAGAAAAAGCCTCCCATAGGTAGCTCAAGAATGGAAATAAAATGGTTTTTGAATGTACCCCTAACTTCAAGTCATAGAAGAAAAGGTGTACTCTACGGCACGAGCTAATCATAAGGTAATAACAACATCCATAAAGGTCAATTCTCACTTGTTTGGAATTAGCAAGGAACGCTTTTTGAAGGTGCTTGAATTATGTTTGTTCTCACTGTTTGTTGCTTTGTAATACCGAGTTATGCAAAAGTACTAAGATAAATATCCGTGATTTCAGCGATTATTTGCTAAATTCCAGCAGTTCCAAATCTTGGAGAAGATGTACATTTGAGAGTATAGCAAGCCCCTAGGAGCAGTCTTTAGAAATCGTGGCTCATGGCCTCAATTACACAATAGCGCATTGGACAAAGTTTGAACACACCATAATTAAAAATGAAATTTAACACTTGATGACCCCTTTTGCTTTATGGTACATTCACACTTGGTGTTAGGAAAAGTTTTACCAGTATGAATATAGTCTGAAAGTGCGTCCAAATACATCTAATTTTCCTCCGCTAATACCCCTCCTAACGCCAAGTGTGAATGTACCTTTAGCATACTTGCAAAGCCGGTTCTCAAAGGAACAATGTTCACTATTAAAC
Source organism: Ulota crispa (assembly GCA_963920765.1). NCBI lineage: Eukaryota > Viridiplantae > Streptophyta > Bryopsida > Orthotrichales > Orthotrichaceae > Ulota > Ulota crispa. Next base: position 10,509,732 of record OY987250.1, read on the forward strand.
TTTCAAAGCGGTTTTTGCAAACAAGTGGGAATCGACCTTAAGCGTGAAACTAAGAAGAGAATTTTGGAGTAGGAAAATCAACTGATGAATTTTGAAAAAAACATTGTTAATGAAGCAAGAGGAAGCCAAAAATATTGGCATCAATTTCAAAGTTCCAATTGCAAGCATTTATTCACAATTATTTTTTGAAGTCCAAAATTACTAAAAATGTATATAGTTGCATGTAAGAGATGCTAAAAAAAATGTTTACTGAAGTCTTCATTGTGCTCATGTGCTTAGAAAACTAACTTGAATAGCTACTTAAATAGTAAGATGGAGCACCCATAACGGTCATGAAAGGTGACAAGGCATCATGCTTGGGGTACTTGAATGTTGCCTTCACCTCCTTTTCTTATTTACTTATGGCATTACAAAACTATTTAACACCATTCACTAAGCTTATTTCCAAACCCATTGACACTCAGATGAGATGCACTTGTCACCCATGACCATTATCTTGTCACCCAAAACCAGTACTTTGTCACACATAACCAATTTTTTTGTACGCACAGAAATGGGTGCAAATGTAGGTCATGTCCATGGGGATCTCAAGTTTATGGGTGCTGCTACCATAAATAGATGAGTTCAAGAGCATATCCTGCATACATTGTGTCTACATCATGCCACTCCTTTATCCTGATAAAACCCTACACATATCCAAGCAATTACTATAGGCTGCATATGTATATACAATATATTCTATAATTTGTTGTAGATATTTACATATATTAAAATTCACAATGTATCAAGAGCTAAGAGCATCATCAATGTGCACACTGCAAATGGGACTCAAAAGTAGCCGGTCCTGCGTCGCTCCCCACCCCTTAAGTATGCAATTTCTTTCACCAGCTATATCCTCCCAATGTTGAAGCAACTCCCATTGCAGATTCAAGCAAGGTAGTAGAAGAATTCAAGCAAGGTAGTAGAAGAATTCAAGCAAGGTAATAGAAGAATGTAAGTACTTGCAAGTTGTTGCTGGGAAATTGCAAGCTATTGTAAGCCATCACAAGCAACGTGTCACTCCGTCAGCAAATGCAGTGCGCATTGGGAAAACGAGCTGGGGCACAAGAAAACAAGACAATATGCCGCTCTAGAAGGTGGTTTTAACGGGATCAGGTCCGACGTTTCCATTCTGGTGGCGACGTTGGAGCCCTAAAAGTACCTATAGTTCCCGTTAAAGTGGCCCCCACCCAAAGAAATGCAGGACCAGCCCATTCCCAATGCACACATTGATGATGCTCTAAATACAGGTACACATTTCAACCAACAAAGTCAGGAAGGATGCTTTCATATTCAAAATCACCGATAAAATAATAAAAAAGAAAACGCATTATTATACATTGGTTCTCAATAATTGCAGTGAAAGTATTTATGCCAGGGGCATTATAGATTGTTCCCCGCCTAATACTATACTGCAGTAGCTCAATCACTACAGCAAAGACTTCGCTCAGCAACCAATATCTCAATATCCTCAAATCTAAAGATATCACATACAATGCTAGTCACCAGAACCACCACCACACTAGGACCAAAAACAACACAGACACCACGCAAAGAAAATAGACAACTGTGCAAAAGAGACAAACAGAACCAAACGAAACCAGCCATGACTAAAAAGAGAGAGCTATACTTCTTCCGTGTCAACAAAAGAGGCAAAAACACTTGCGCAAGCCAACGAGCAAGCTCATGCCATGGCTACGGAGTTTCTCTACCAACCTAAAGCTCTTACCAGCACCTTCCCTACCAATGTTACATCATCATGCAGTTTTGTACAAAAAACATTCTCCAAAAATTGCCAATTGCTAATATGACCCGAAAGCCCTAAGTGCATTAAATCCAGTCCAAATAAATCAATCACAAAATTGGACCTCTTGTTTCTTCCTCTTCTTCTCCTGAGGTCTTATGAGGAGCTTCACACTCGGTGACCAGATCCACAAATTCGTTCAGCAGGCGCTGGATGGCTCTGTTGGATGCCATGGCAGGCAGTACCACTTCCTTGAGGAGCTCTCGTCTCCTCAAGCCCTATAAACAGACAGACATGCACACACAGCCACCTTGTAAATGTCCAGAGGCACAATATAAAACAGATTCGACCATGAGAAAAGATAGTCTAAAGTGTAAAGCGGTGCTTTGCGCTGGCCAAGTAGCAACAATTATCTTACTAATGGCGCAAAAGTAGCGTCACTACAAAGTTAGCCTCTCTACAAAACCGGTATTTTGGTTCATAACAGAAGCACTTGAGCTTGCACTAGTTTAACACATGGTGCAAACAGTGTGACTCCGAAGAACTAGTGTCACATGCAAAAATGAGATAAATCAGGGTAGGAAAGCCCTAATGTCTAAAGGCTTATTACTTACACCGTTTCTTTAGTGCGTGAGACTACTCTGAGGGTTAGCGACACCATTATTTTTTCGTGTATGATATGCTATGTTGTAGGCTTGTTAGGAATTCAAAGATTTAAAATTAGCGTGCTTCCTCAAAGATGAGATTGGAACATCATCTAGTGAGCTTTGGGCTTTATGTTAGCCACTAGTTGATTTGGTCACTTGCTGATTACGTAGTTATTCACTCAAAAAGCGTGTTGATAGTAATCTCTAACTAAATAATTCTACAAAAAGAAATTAAATACTCTATGATTAGCTAATTGGCGTTACATTAAAGCAAGGATGACAATATAAAAAAAATTACGGAGTAGCTAGAAGTTGACTAACATCCAATGTACCCACCCTCGCAGGGTGATTAACGGGGAATTAGAGCTTTCATTTACAGACCTGCTGCTACTTAGTGGTGCGGACAGGGTTACCACTTCAAACAATTAGCATGGGCACAATTGCTTCACTTGCTCACACTGAAGGAGCAGAGTAAGCAAATAGAAATTATCGAAAATCCAGCCCCGGAAGCAAAAGATGAGTAAGGCGGAAAACCCCTTCCTTTGGGAGCTTTCGAAAGGTGCTACTTAGTGAGTATTTACTAACAGACGCTACTTTGCATACAGTTAGCTAAAACCGCTACTTGGTTGGTACAAGAAGGGCCTAAACAACTACAGCACTGCAATCAGCACAACAGACACCCACGTTTTGAATAATTGAGAGTCATGCAATTTGTCTGACACTCAAAACTGTAGAGATTAAAAAGAAACTATAATTACCAGAATGTCAGATTCCCACGAATGCAGATTCTCTCCAGTGTTGGACCGAGAAGACGGACCCAGATGCACAGGTCCCAGAAGCTCTTCACAAAGCTCTCTTAGTCGAGCTTCGTCACTTTCCCTAAAAACATTCACACATACGACCACATCAGTACATCTTGCAACGGTTCTGCTTCTTTCATCACATCATGATCCCAAGCCAAAGTTCTTCATTAAAGATTTGGAAGGAAAAAATGACTCACTTTGATAAGCAGCGCGCGTATGCTGTGAGGCACCTGCGATACTCAGTTGCAGACTTCAGTGCCAAGGCGGAACTCATTTGCACTTCCAGATGGACCCGTGTTTGCCACTTCTCCTCAGCAAGGGACATTCTGATCATACATGCCAGCAGCTTGACAAGTCAGAAAACTGATAACTGTGTTCCTTGCCAAATTAACAATACGTAAGTGCCACAAACATTATTCACCATGAAACAAAGAAACATGTTTAGGATTTAGGACTTCAAGTTTTAGGGTTTACAGTTTAGAGTCAGTACCAACCAAGTAGCACCAGTTTCTACCTGGAGTGTTAAAACTCATTAGCCAGTTCGCAGTTAGCTAACCTACTGGATGCCTGCACTTGCAGGGAGTTAGTGGGGGAGATAAGGAAGTGATTTAGCAAACAGTTGCTATTTCCTTGATGCAGGCAGGTTTAGCACCACTAGAAGACGCAAAATGAGTTTTTACTTGTGAATACTCGGCGAGTTGGGTAAACTACATCAAAAATTGCAATGGATATGAAGTCATGGCACTTTAGTGAGAGTTGGCTAACTGACACAACTTGAGGAATGCGAGCATGTAGTACTAATTCCAGTTAGCTAGAGTTTGGTACTTGATTACTGCGGGTGAGAACAATGCTGGAGATTCTTGGAGAGACTCGAAAAGAAGTGAAGATCATGTTTCAGTACAAGGAAATAATTGTACAGGACGGACAGACAGACTGACCTGTTCCAAAGGAATGAAGGACCAGCCGCTCTTGCAACACCTGCTTGAAGAAGTGCAAGTTCCCCGTTCTCAGCACTATCCGGCCACGTGGTGACAAAATTAGAAGCTGGAAATGTGTCGTCAGCAACTCGTAACCAACTGCACATGCCCAAGTTGAAAAGAAAAGCATGTCGATTGGCGAGCACTACAAGCGGAGCTCCTGCCGTCGAGAGTCTAGCTGATGCTAGTTTCATTGTCCCTGTGCAATTCAAGTAGCAGAAAAGGTTAAGATATCAAACCAACTTACAACATCTTCAAATTCTACAAGCTTGAGGAGCATTTCCTAAATAGCATTTCGGTACCAAACCACACTTTCTATAGAGAATCAAGAAAGAATAGTCTCAGCAACACGAATAGTCTCAGAGTGCTATTGAAGAAAAAAAGAGAAAAAAAAAGCAGCAATTGCTCACCACTACTAGAAAGCATTGAATTGGCAGACGTGGAGTTCAGAAGAGGGCCAAGTGACTCATGAAGCAGGCGTTTGGACTCTTGCAAGTCCCATAAATGAAGTGAACCATTTCTTGTCACCACCATTAGTTTCCAATTCTCGTCACAGTCCATAAAAACTGCAGATGATCCCAACATCATGCTTGGCTGTGCTCTGCGTCCAGCCCTTGTATAAATCTGGAAAACAAGCCGGCAGCTGTTTCAGATTTCTCTCAACAGCACTAGAGAGTTCAGCATACACCCCAGTAATCTTTTGAAAAGACTTTGATAGATCTCAACTCGTCAATTAGAAGCCCAAAACATCAGAAAAGAGGGCTCCATAACACCTAACGGCCAAACGTGGCAGCTTCAATATTTATAGAAAGTTTAAGTAGATCATTAAGCAAGCGTCAGGAAAGGAACATACTAACAGAAAGAAGCAATCACCGTCTTTGAATAATGAGAACAGAGCTTCAAAATGGAGTTTTTAATGATTTAGACTGGGAACTTTAGAGTTTAATTGAACTGCGTACCTGTAGACTTCCGTCTCCACAAGCTACAGCCCAAAAATTGCAATTACCGGCCAAGGCAGTAGGCATAGAGACCAAGTAATCGCACCACCGAACCTCTCCACCTTGAGAACAGACGATCTTGGCCTTGGCAGAGCTTTCACGTATTGAAGTGGGCGCGGCAGAGCTTAAGTTCGTACTACACTCTGCAGGCCGGGCTTCCAAGCAGATGGGAGCGCGCCCTCTGGAGTCTTCACCGCCATCAGGAGCTCGGATCCTTATGGACAACACCCCCTCCGGAGTGGACAACCTCTCAGCTGGCATCACCATATCCACCTGCGAGCCAACAACCCCTGCAATATTGGCAGGCCCTTCGTTGCCCACACCAATGGCAACCACACCAGCAGCAGGAGTGGAGCGAGATGCAGCAGCATGAGCCTCGTCCATGGCAGCTCCATTGCTTCGCTTCGCAGGCGGTGCATCAGGCCTCATGAACTCCTCTGGCAGTTTTCTCTTCGGTGCAGTTTGGTCAAAGCTCGAGGTTCCTGCATCGCCTTGGTTTCTGATGTCTGCCATGGTAGCATTATCGTACTTGCCGTTGCCAAAGCCATCCTCCCCTCTTGGTGGACCTAGAGGCTCAGGGATAATGCGTCGCCGACCATCAGCCCGCCTGTACTCTGTCTGCTGGACCGGGCTTGGAGTTACGCGAACCGGAGCAACAATACTTGGGACCAGACTGCCGTTCAGTGCACCGGGAGGCTTTGGAGGCGCCTTTATAGGCAACTTTGAAGGCACCTCAACTGGAGCAACAACTGCGCCGTTTGCTACTTTGGGAGGGACTGATTTTGCTGCCTCTGTGCTACTTGGTACAGTTACAACTTTGGATACTGCTTTTGTTGTGATTTCCATGGTACTGACGTTTGGAGCGCTTATCACTTTAAGCACTGCCTTTGCTGTTTCAGTGCTCTTCGCACTGGGAACTTTGACTACTGCTCGAGCTGTTTCAGCACTGTTGGCATTTCCGGTTCCCCATTTCTTCGCTGCAGCGGCTTCCAGCGTTAACTGGGCTGGGCTTTCAGCTACCGTTGCCTGGAAGAAATCATGGCGTATTAGATCAAAAAAAGAGGAAAAAGAGCACATTCACTTTCCAACATATATACAAGCTATTCAGAAAAGCAGGTGGGTGACTAATACCTGCCGCACGCGCAGATCACCGTAACGGCTCTTCTTAAACTCTTCCATTTCTGCATCTGAGATTGTTTCGCCCAATTCCTTGACTTCAAATTGGAAAGACGCCACAGACCCATCCAAAGAGCAGCAAAATAGCGTGTACCCGTCTGGGCTCCTGTTTAAACAAGCAATCCACCGTGTCATGATTGGAAAATCCTATGCTTAAAAAACAGGTACGCCTAATCTCAACTGAAAATCCACTTCGGAAGCAAAAACGGTTTTAGTCATTTTCAAGACATGTTTCTATAGTTCAGAAATTTTGTAGCTAATGGTTTCTTCTTTCTACTGGCAACTATCGTTTCCTTCCTTGGCGCTTCTTTAAATGATTCATGCCAACTCCTTCAGGTGTCGAAGCAACCAATTGGGCTACAGGGTTAAAAAGTGCTAAAGGCCTTTCCCGGATATATTTTTTAGAGATGACATAATGAATTTAACAAGCTTCAATATAGTGCTCGTTTAAAAATTAGTATGGGTTGCAATGAGATGGAGGACGCACCAGCACAGATCAACCACGCTTTGCTGGAAGAAGTGCTTTCCAATAAAAACTGGGCGGGGGCTTCCCGTTGTCCATACGGAAATGGAGCAATCTTGGCTCCCGATAGCTATGACATTATAAGGCACTGCTTCTTTAGTTTTTGAAGTAGGTCCATTAGCCCCCGCTCCTGAAACCGCTCCATTTTCAGCTCCAACATCCGGAGATGCCTGTTTTACCTGATTGTAAGAATTCTCGAATGTTACGCCACATTGCAACACTTTTCCAATCAAACTAAAAAAAACCTAAAAAACAGTGTTCTAGCATGAACCACCAGATGTGCAATAAGAACTTCCATGACAGGACAAATAACCTCACTTTTTTACTTTATTATCCTCGTCTTAGCTTGAGCTCAATCTATCTCCCAGTTTCATTTTTACTTTTTCTAATTATAATCCAAACATAAATATGGAAAGCTATATTCGAATCTTAGGCAACTGCAGTCACAATAACGAATAAATTTGCATATCACAATCAGCACTTTAGATCCCTAAAGGACCAAAGACCCAATATGGCCAAATGGGGTTCTTGGAGGTGTAAAAGTACACAAAAAAGGCATTGCATGCTCAAGTTTTGGTATGCGACAGTGGGAGTGTATATAGGCATTGTAAATTGCATTATGGATGGAGGAATTTTGGGTGGGATGGGTTGGAAGCCCACACTCCCATGTATAGGGGAGAAGGTTGGTGATGTCGGTCACTTTCTTTTCTCTTGATTGGGCAAGGTTTTTGTAGCTTTAAAGTAGTGAGCCAACTAGATCCACTTACTTTGAATGACCATAAGTTTTGGAGTTTTTTCCCATTTGAGGAGTTTTTTTTCCATCAAGTATAGCAGATCAACCATTAAGTAATTTATTTTTTTGGGAAAAAATCACATCAAAGTCCAAAATCCATATTGTGAATTGCTACCCAAATTAACAAATATGAGATTCTCAACGGTGGGGATTTTACAAATTTACTTGGATTTGAAATTAGACTAGCCTTAAACTTTTGGTTTATAGTTGGGTATAGAATGACCGGTTTGAATTGTGTGAATACTTGTTCAACTTTCTAAAAATTGAGGGAATGTGCTGAAGGTTCCATATTGGAGGTATGCTAAATTTTCTTAGCAAGACACTTAGAGCTTAATGCTATTACGAAACTTATTGATTAAGATTTTTTTTTAAAGTGCTCTCTTAAATTGTTTTGAGTATTAAACCAAAATCTTTATCTAAAAAATGAGACGATATTCATTATTAGATTTGTAGGTTTCAACGCAATTCCAAAGAGGTCAGTCAAGTTATTGTAAAGACCAGCATGCCGAATTTTTTACCTTTCGAAACATGGAATGATTGAACCGGACTGCCACCACTGGCGCATTATGGCCGACAAAATCAAAGGAGGCCATCCACTCTCCTCTCTCCAGCACTGGAGCTGTATGACTAGGATTTTGAAAACCGTGTGTCGTAGCAATGAAATGCCCACATGGTGACCATCCCAATCGTCTGAAGAATGTGGACCCAACCTGCAAAAAACACATCCACGTCAGTACCCCAACATGTATAGTCCTCCAGCTCCTTAATTCAGCTTTAGATTGCACAGGTCCAAGCAAACAAGCTAAAAAGTTGAGGTGAAACACCAAGCTTGACAAAAAAAACATTGCAACTATGACACCTCATGGAGGTAACAATACGTGTCCAACACTTGAAACCTTATTATCTCAAATATTTTCAGCATGCTACTTAAGAACCAAGTAAAACACCTCTCTCCTCTTCAAACTGGTTTTTATTCCTTGGACACGTGAAAATGCAACACTAACCAAACGTAAAAGTTAAAAAAAATATGATAATTTTGCAGGTGTTGTAGGAATCCTTAATATCGCAAGCTTGTTACTTGATCATGAGGTATGTAAAGTGGCATGTATAGAGACTAGAAGAACAGGAGATACAACGTCCAATTGATATTAAAGGCAAACAAGCAATACCAACAAAGAAACGATCCTCGAAGCTTTGTCAAGAGCAACATTCAATGCACTTTTACTGCCAAAGAACAACAAAACCTGATTTTTTTTTAAATATGAGAGTTGTAGAGACTCACAGTCTTTTCCCATGGCCCTTCCACCCGTTTCACCATGGTCCAGTTGCTGGTTCGCCAGATAATGACCGTCCTATCATCGGACTGAGTGGCTAAGAAGGAGCCTATTGGATCCCACGTTAAGCCTTTCACGAGGCTTTCATGGCCGGTGAGAACTGCGAGAGGGGCTCCCGTGGCGGCCTGCCAGATGCGCACCGTGTTGTCCAAACTACAGCTTGCAAGCTGTGAATCATCCGGTGACCACCCAAGATCCACCTACTTCAAGGAACGCACCCACAGCCCACCAAACGAGTAATTTAGTGCATTCACTCCAAAAAAAACTACTTGTATTATAAAAAAAATGACCAGACTCAAAGCAAAACCTTGCATCCAAAAAAACCAAAAAAACCATACAAAAGAAAGTCACCATATAACATACTCAAACCTGCTAAAGACAACATCAGAAACGCACCAAATATACAAGTAGTGCCAACCAAACATTCAAGACTTTCAAATGACTAACTAGACTCCTCATATTGTGAAAAAGGGCCAACAACGAAGGATATTGTATGCATTGGTGAAAACAGAAAGAAGCCTAGGGACAAGAAAGTATCCGTATGATCAAAACAGCTTTAAAATCATGAACTTGGCAAGGACCAGGAGGCTGACAAGTTATAAAAGAAAGCTGCGTTTGCGAAGCAGTAACTAAAGGGAAGATGGAGAATTGGTACCGTAGGCACTTATCCGGAAGAAAAAAAAGCAAAAAAGGCAATCCATAGCAATATTTGGCGATTTGAGAGGCGGATTTGTCGAGGAGCAGTTCTGGAAATGGAATGAAAGGGACAGAAAAGTGTACCACATCGGCAGTGTGACCTCGCAAGGTCAAGAGCACCTTCCAATTCTCCACATCCGGAGGCTCGCCGCTGCCGAACTCCGTGGTTCCCGAGCCAGGCCGCTTTTCATGAACCAGCACCACTTGATCATCAGATCCAGAGGCTATCAAGCGACCGCACTTGGCCCAGCGAACACAATTCACGGATCCGAAGTGGTCTCTCAACGTCGCCAGCAACTTGATGTCCGACTCTGCGTCTTTCTCTCCCAATGGTATCATGTTCCATATTCGCACCTAAACAACAACAACAAAAAAACACCACAAAATACACTCAAACCTCATTGTGGAGTCCCAATTTATGCAAGAATAAACATAATTTGAATTTGTGCAGGATACTCTAGCATGTCGTTTATAGAGAAAGATTATAGAAGATATAGGTAAACCCGTTCAGCAAGGCTCAACATCCTGATCAATCTTATAAAGTACCAGTACTCATACTGTTTGATGTCAACACTAACCTTTCCTCGCTGATTTCACTACCTAGAGTCCCAATCTATGCATTACAACATCATTTGAATCTGTGCAGAATGTTCTACAATGTCATTTTAGAGAAGTTGATAAAAAAACTACAGGTTAACCCGTTCAGCAATTGCAACAAAAGGCTCAACATCCTGATCACTTTACAGAGTACCGAAACTCATACTGCTTGATGTCAACACTAACCTTTCCTGGCTGTTTTCACTACCTAGAGTCCCAATCTATGCATTACAACATCATTTGAATCTGTGCAGTACATTCGAGAATGTCATCTTAAAGAAGTTAATTAAAACTATAGTCAGCAATTGCAACAAAAAGCTCAACATCCTGATCACTATTACAGAGTACCGGTACTCGTATTGATTGATGTCAACCCTAACCCTTCCTTGTTGATATTTGCTGCTTTCTCGAAACGAAAAATTTGGAACTCTGAGGAATTCGAGAAACTGAAATTCTCACAACAAACAAGACTGCGCAATGTAGTGTTCTCTCTTTCTATTATGACATATTTGGGAAAAGACCTAACTTTGAAAGTTCCAAAAAACCGATTAATCCTCGTCGTGCCGTAATGTGAAGATCAAACTGTAGCAACAAAGGCAGTTGTTTTCGAACTTAGGTTTAGCAATTTCAAAAAAACCTACGACGTGACAGCAAAACTTTCCCTCGCATTGCATACCAAAGCTGGTGGAGCAGAATTGCAGAAAAAGAGCGATCAAGCATCTATCAGAAGTCGGTTTTCTGTTTTGAGTCGGGAATCTCTCGCGACGAGCAACACGAACATCATCGTCAAGAGTATGAGATTTGAGGTAACATTACCTTATGATCTCCTCCGGCGGTGGCGAAGCGGAGGCCATTAGGTTGCGTGTCGACGGAGAAAATCTGGAGTCCCGCGTGCCGCAACCACATCGGCTTCTCCACGATCATGGTCGCTCTCGATGTCGATGTCGATTCTTGTTACGAAGAAGACCAAGCGTCGCTGTCACACCCCCGCCACTCCTTTCCCCGCCCCCGCCCACGCCCGGCCCGGCCCCTGCGTGGGCAGGGCCTCGCTAATGTCGTAGCAGAGGAGGAAAAAAACACACACACAGACACAGACACGAACACACTCTACTCACTAAAATTTCGCTCGAAGCACAAAAAAGGCGAAAAACAGCAACAAACACGAGGAGGCGACCGTGTGGAGAGACGAGGTTTAACTTAAGGTTTACAAAAAACAAAAGGTGATGATGATGATGAGCACGAGGCGGAAGTGGTTGACATTGTGATAAGTTATGGCCCAGGGGCTTGGCAGCTCTCTGAAACAATAAGTCAGTGACTCAAATCACTAACTTAATGTGGCAAGAAAAGATGGAAAATTCTCTTGGAAAAGAGGGAGAGACACAGACGAAGATATACTCCTATAAAAAAATTCAAGCTAAAGTGAGAGAGAGAGAGAGATGAGGTTGTTTGTTGTGAAACTTTAACTTACCCCTGGACGTAGTGGAATTTTGTTTTGTATCTAACTTAACTGAGACATCAAGGGTGATAGAGTTGTAGAATAACTTAGAAGGGGAGAGAGATGGGAGTATTACCGCCGTGGCAGGGACGAGAGAAAGGAAGAAGAGAGAGGAGAATGTTGCACGGTGAGGCAAGAAGTATGGAAACTTAAGTGTGGCTTGTCAGTTTCGACGTGTGTGTTTGTTGTTGTAAGCTTTGTTGTTGTTGCTGTAGATGTTGTTGTAGATGTTGTTGTTGTTGTTTTTTTTCTACATCTGTCCTCTAAAAGCAGCAGGCTGAGAAGTGAGAACCTCGTACTGTGCGCTTTGTCTCTCTCTCGAGTCTCGAGTCTCGTGCGGTCTCTCTCTCTCTCTCATGTTCCTTGCTTTCTGGCTCTACCCTATTAACTTACTGCTGGTTGACAAGAATAGCATCAGGGCAAGGATGGAAAAAAAAGAAAGAGGAAAGGAAGAAGAAGAAGAAAAAGAAATTGTGAAGGGAGAACTGTGAGGAGAAGTCTCTGCAAACATGGTGTGGTAAAGAAAGAAGAGTTGATTGCGAAAGGTTAACTTAGAACCAGCCAAGCGGAGCTAAGTTACTCTCCCCTGCAGTTCCCCCTGTGGCCTCGGATGTTGCTACTCTGCATACGGTATAAGGTAGGAACACCCGTAAGCATTAGTTTAAGGGTTTTGAACATGATGACTATTAATAAACATTGAGAAATCTTGTTAGTAACACAAAATAATGAGTTTGCATTTGAAAGTATTATTTGAATATTGTGAAAATAAGTTGTGAATTTTTAAAGAGCAAACTACCATTGTACCCATAACCAACACTAAGGTTTCCTATTTACATGTTGTATATCCTTGTAATTACATCTATTTACTTTTATAGATTTTCCAAAATTTTAGAGGTGACGGTTATGGGGACACTAGCACTTATGGGTGTTCCTATCTTATAGCTAATTGTGGTTAAGGTAGGAGGCTTCATAAACAATCCACACTCTAAAATTGCCCACCCTCTCAAATGTACTTCTTTTGTACATGCTTTATTTTAAAGGTTTCCAAAATGTACATGCTGTGTACACTTGAGGATGTGGGCAATTTTAGAGCCCTATGCCACTTCAGCTTCAAATTTTAAAAAACTTACTAAAGTTTATTTTAAGAAGTTCCACCTCCCCAAAATTCAATGTCAGCCCTTAGATGGTCGGTTTATGAGCCTCCTAACTTAGTTTCAGGTCTAATAACTGTGGTTAAGCTTAGTTCTCGGTCCAACCTCTGATTAATTTCAGGTCCAACCTCTGATTAATTTCAGGCCCAACCTCTGATTAATTTCAGGTCCAACCTCTGGTTACTTTCTCCCCGAGTAAATCCTGGCCCACCAGCCTGGATGACTTCAATCCAACCAAAATTGGATGAAGGGTTCGATTGTTCATTGTACTATGTTTCTTTTATAGAATAGTTGGTGGTTGCTAGGGACACCAGCCACACAACAATTGGGTGGTTTAAATCAACGATATTGAATGAAGAATCTCAAAATTTCACTTTTTTTTTTTTTTTTTTTGATAGTTGGTCGTGTCTGTCTATAATGGATGCTGTTGGAAAATTTGCCATTAAATTGGTATAAGTAATATGTGTTTTGTAAGATAAGATGCTTGTACCACAAATTGTCTTTTCTCACATCTTTGCATTTTAAATCAGAATTTAGCTGTTCGATTCAAGCTTTAATAATGAAATAAGTGTAGTTTCAACTCCATTTCGAAACTTCAAGTTTTTAGAAAGTGAACGGTTTGTTGCAATTTGAATTTGGGCATGTAATCACAACCAACGAATTTGCAAGTTGACAAAGAAATTTAGTTTTATGCTACCATGTTTTTCTTGTCATGATACATACAAAAAGATTGGATAGTTTTATATGATTCATGTTCACTCTTCCTTCTGAGTTTCATAATCATATTAAATCTTCACACAATAAGAGAAAACTTTTATAACCTTTGAAAAACACTAATGCCTTGTCAATTCTTTTGTTGTCTCACTTGCTTTTTTTCTATCTTTCCGCTACTTTTCCCCTCGCTATCCCTTCCTTTCCCTCTCCTTCCCCTCTTGGTGACAAACACACCTAATTCATTACTACAAGACATGTAGCTTCATCCAAGAAAAAAAAACGAAGATTTGAAATATGGTCTACAAAACAAAGGATCATAAGTTTGATTACACAATCATAGGCTTTATCTTTTCAAGAGTACTACTTTTGACATGATACTTCCATCACTTGGGCTAGCATCATAAGGATCTTGAGAACTAACAAGCTCAAGTAGACGTTCCCATTAAAACGCAACAATCAAGTCCACCTTCTAGATCTCAGAACAAAATGTACTGCTTTCGGTACATGATGACAGAATTATAAAAGGGATGGTCATGGGTGTGTTTACCCTTTTCCCCACGGAAATGAGGGGAACAGCTGGGGGCACTGCAGTTTTACAAGAGACCTAATTGGAAATAGAATAAAATCAATTATCTGGATGCTTAGTCAGCTTATTTTTCAACAACCAATTAAAAGGGTGGGTTATTGTTGCAGGCAAGTACCATGCACCGTGACTTCACTACTCATTAAAGTTACTCCGGATAATTTTCCAAATCTTGAAAAAGAAAGCCATAGACTAGGGTTTTCTATTTTTATTTTATTTTGTTTTTACTATTATTGATAGTGTGTGTTTCATTCTACTAGCAGCATGACACTGTTCACCACTTGATAAAGGTCTCTTGTTTGTTATGTATATAAGAAGGGAATTGATATTTGTACCACGGCCTTTCAATTACTGTACCACACCCCGGAGTACATTTTAGATTTCTACCATCGAAAAACTGAATTTGAGAATTTGGAATTCAGATTTGGACTTAGAGACCATGGTTTGGTGTAGACCCACAAAAAAAAATTGCAATTCAATAGTACCCAATGAAAAAGTTTAGCTAGGGAGAAAAGTGTTACTTTTACTTTTGTTTGTAAAAAAGATAAGCTTTTTCATTGGGTGTTGTTGAATTGCAACTTTTTTTTGTGGTTTTAAACTAAATCACGATCTTTGAGTCCAAATCTAAATTCCAAATTCTCAAATTCAGTTTTTTGATGGTAGAAATCTAAAATTTATTGTGGAGTGTGGCACAGTAATTGAAAGGGTGTGGTACACAAATCAATATCCATATAAAAATTGCTTAAGATCATTGGAACCCGGATCTAATTCTGTGAACTATAGAAGATTTGCTTACACAAAATAGTGCAATTGGGTTGCGTTAAGAAATAGGTTGTTTTACCTTAAATAGTTACATCAAGACTCATTATTTGACCACTTGGAGGTGTATGCAACTATTTAGATATTAGGATTTCACATGATTTGCAAATTGAATGTTGCTAGTTTGCTTTTTTGTAACATTTGCTATCTTTGCCAAACCCTTATTGTTGTTAAAATTTATTTATTGTAGTTATAATTGATAAAAATTATTATCAAATAAATAAGTATTTATATAGTATAAAATGTTGAGAAATTAGTGTGGAGCAACCTAAATGCATTATTTAGTGTAGATTGCTTGGATCAATGATTGGGGGAGAACCAGTAATAAACACAAAGTCAGGTGGTTGAAATATTAAAAAACTGGATTCAACTTTGAAACGACAACATCAATACTATTATAAGAGTTTAACTATAATGTATCTTAGTATAAATATAGGAAATTTGTGAGAAAATTTCAAATGTTACCTATGAAAAACTGATTGGAAATTGGAGGCGAGGCTTTGAAAGTTTTCCAAACTAAGTATTAAATCATGATATTTTCTATACTTATATAATGGGACAAGTCTAGTTTAATGTTCATTGGTGTTTTAGGATCTTTACTAGAAATAACACTCCAATTTTAAATCTTCAATTGGATATTTTACAAATCTTATTACAATGTTGCTTCTATTCATTAACCCATAAATATCTAAGTGTCCCCTCAAGGGACAAATGGGATTTCGGGCAAGTACCTGTAACCTTAGTTTTTGTCTTGATTTTTTGAAACTTTTTTTGAAGATAGGAAAACACATTAGCTTTTGGGGAATATAATTATTTTTCCAATCGATGTCCAAAAGCAAAAGTTATGCCTAGATAAACAAAAATTTATGCAAATTGGGCAGCAAAAAAAAATTTACAAAAACTTGATTTTTTTTTAATTTTTGTTTTTTTCTCATAGGTTATAGTTTTGTCTACATCTGAAGCTTTGATCCATTCCATTTGGACTAGTAATGAGAAAGTTATGGACAATCTTGTTTTTCGGGCACCTCAAGCATCTTCTGGAAAAAATAACTTATAAACTTCATTTTTGAATGGAGGTTTAATATTTTTTCAAAAAAAATTGTTGGAGAGGGTGAAGTTTGCTTGCTAGAACAATCTCACCATTGGGATTATTGAGTTTCATTCCATTGCAAGGTTATTAACAATTTAAGTTTTTGTTCAATCTCATACCTTCTTCTACCTAATAATTTTTTTAAGAATGAAAATTAAGTATTTTTTGTTATGATTTTTTTCCAAAGATTCTCAACTCAATTTTCCACCATAAAAAAATAAACCTCAAAACTTTGGGGTGCAAAAATTTTTAAGTTAAAAAAGTTCAAAGTCAAATAGTCTAGTCATGCAAGGTGCAAAAAAGTCTATTTTTTACACTTTGAATGCAAATATCTTGCAATCTGTGTGATCAAAGTTTTTGAATTTTTGTTTCCACATTCTTATACTAGTCTAGTACAAGATCCTACGGTTGGATATGCAAAAAGACCAATTTTCAATTTTTTTTATTCTTTGCAATAGAAATGGCAATTTTGAGTGTCTTTTGACAAAATAAAGGCCCCAAGGACTTAGGGGTTAAATGTGCTTCTATTCAAACTATTAATAAAATTTGATCTTTTTTCTTTAACTTCTACTTTGTAGTTTTGAAATCCAACTAATGGTTTTCTTTTTTTTTTTTTTTTGGCTCATTTGCAATATAACAACTACTAATTCTTTCATTGGTCTCATCATGGTGAGCTAGTATTAAGAAATCTTCTCTTGGACAATCACATGAGATAAAACATTTACATACAATTTGCATTGCTAAAAGTGCAACTAATCAATTGGTTCTTTTTAAAGCAACACAAAAAGCATGGCAAAAACATTAGAAAATAGGTGGTTATAATAGCTTCATTACAACAATAGTTCATTATGATTTTGCAAAATTGTTGATAAGCTTCATCATTTAGGGCTAAAATCTCAAAATATTGCAACAATGCATACAACTCTCAAGTGATGGATGACAATCAAATCTACATCCATGAACACATAAATGAGCATTAATCATAACTAGCACCAAATATTTTCATATAAATACAACATTTTTTTTAGAAACTTCTTAAGTTAGAGGTGAACCCAATGTGTACTTTAATTGGTTATTCACCTTGAAATTTGCTAAGATGATGTTTAATCATGATTTTGAAGAATGTGTTTTTGAGAATCCATGCCAAAAAGGTGTTAGAAAACCACGGCAAGAGTTTTAAAACATTTGAAAGTATGAAATAGACCAAATTCTTTAGATAATGCTTATTTCAATTTTTTTTAAAACAAAATCTGTAAGCTTATTTCTCTTTGAGGCTAAAGTGCCATGTTCACATCTTGACCATTTATAGGTCAAATTGTTCTCAATGCTTCCGAAAAGTCAATCGGAGACAAAATAATCCCTCAACAATGCTACATCTTTTATTGTAAAACCCAAAGACCAGCTTTTTGGTTTTCAAGAATCCTGAATATTGAGTTAATTGCCGAGGTGCTCTTTATCTTGACTTATTATTTATAGCAAATTTCCAAACTTTAATTGATATTGCCCAACAATTGCAACAACAAGCCATGATACATTCCTTTGATGCCAATACATTTTTGATTTACGACAATTGCAAGGAAACCAAATTTAAAAAAACCACCTAAGAAGGTTGTATTTGGTGCCTTCAAAATCCCATCGCACTAGAGATGCTGTAACATGTAAAAGCATCTCTACCGGTTGGCCGGTTAACAGACGCACCAGATGGCTTAGCGTGGTCATGTCGTGGTGAATTTGCTTGTGAAAAAATGGATGTGTCTACTAGATCGTGTTCAAGAGGACATGCTTCAAGGTTTTTATTTAAAGCATTGCCAAAATTAGTGGGTGCTCTTGCCATGGGAGCATGGAATTGTATGACAGGTTAGCAGTTTCAATAAATGCTGAGAAATATTGTGGGCCCAAGTTAGGGCCGTGGCTGTGAAATGGTGTAGGGCCGAGGTCATCCACCATCATGGCAATAATTAAACATGTCAAATCCCCAAATAAGCCTAGATTCAAGCGCACTAGAAAATCAAACAACTCGGTAGCTGAGAGTGCCTTGGGCTTTCTTTGGCAAGGCTGGGCAAAAATTTGCCATGAGCGTGTCAACACTAGACACTATAAAATCAAAAATGACCCTAAGGCCATGCTATGTAACAGGGGCTAGAGCCACCTAGTGGAGATGCTCTAAGAGCGCCTCTTGCCACCCACCAAATGTTTAGGCCTTGCTCCTTTATGGATGAAAAGCAATTAATTTTAGCAATGTTTGCCTGTACATTTACCTTCCCCCTTCAAATAAGCCATACTTGAAGGGGGCCTCTCAACCTTCTATAATTTATATTTTATGATGATCATAGCTTACTTTATTGCTTTTGGAAGTTCTTTGAGTTGTGATTGGTTGACACTATACTTAGCAAGTTACATTGTTGGGGATACAACTGGCCATTCCCTCGAAAACAGATAGAGAGGAACTGGAGGGACCCAAACATTTGAAGAGTTGCAAGAGATGCTCTAATACTTGAATGTGCTATCACATATAATACCTTAATGTGAAAGCCAACTAAGCAAAAAGACAAAAATACTTTCTCTCACCAATCATGTAGCATAAGGGCCTCCTTCCATGCTCACGAGGTGGGGATGGATTTATTAATAGCCGACCGATTATCGATCAGGAGGTGAGGGGTGGATTTATTAATAGCCGACCGATTATGGATCAGATCCGAGTTTCATTTCTTGAAGCTCCGATCCGACCGATAATCAGTCGGCTATATATAAATCCACCCCCCACCGGCTGAGCATGGAAGGAGGCCCTAAGTCCCATCATAAACAGACTACACCATTTCAAATATCTAGCCTGCTGACCAGACTGACTGTATTATTACATAAACCACAAAGCATTGAAATGGTAACCAAGATATGGGCATATCTGTACCATTTTACAAGAAAGAAAAGCTGAATAATTTATCAATTGTTTATGTTTACTCCTAACTAGGATCGTGCAAAGGTGATTTGACAAACAGAAACTTTGTCGACCTCAAATCCAGCGCTAAAAGAATTTGATGCCAACATTAAGTAGTGTCCTTCCAAAGTCTGCAAAGTTTGCCTTAATAACACTGCTAACAGGAGCTTTCCACTCTGGCAAGTGGCAACATTCTAGAATTAGACTGCCAGTGCAATTAAAAATCACAATAACAAGCAAACGCGTGTACACATACACTGAATGAGTCTGTTTTCAGGCCTAGTACCACCACTAAATTCTTTTCTGGAATGCGACTGCTGCGGTACAGTACATGCACTACGGTATCCCAATTAGAATACTCAGATATGCTCTCTGACATACACAGAGCAACGCGTACGACCAAGAGTAAGTGAACCAGTAAGCTTAATGGAGGTTGGCATGGCCCCAGATCAACGTTAATGATCTCCCATCTGTCATTCAGTAACCATTTCCGCGTGTAATTTCTAAACTTTGAGGACAATCCAGGCAATTACAATTAACCAACCTCATCAAAACAACAGTTGGTAATCAATCGGTCACAAACCAATGGCATTACAATTGAAACCTAGTACACCCCTCGAAGAATTACTGACCTCTCTCTAGAAGCTCATTAGTAAGGACAGCATTCTGATGCCATTGTAAAAGCCGCAAAAATGACGCTAATAGCTCGTCATGCAGGAAGTCCATGCCAAAACTCATGTGCCTGCACGACATCTTAGCATTGACTTTCCAGATGAATGAGGGCAACAGCGGTCTAGTTCAAAGTACCCAATAACATCATCAGCTCTATGAGATGACGATTTGTTCTTCACTCCCTAATCTCCTTTCAACAAGAGTTCCCACTCTCAAAAGATATTCAGCATTCTTTTCGTCTAACATAAACCCGGTAGATTGCAATTCCAGCGATTGTGACAGTCGTTCCAACTGCATTCACACACCATGTAGCCACATTCAGAACTAGTACACAAACCTACAAACAATTACGTGCATCTGAAGATTTTCGCAGAAGACTGCTCAAAACACTACATATACATCCAATTAAAACATCTGAGAAGGCTCAGATAAAATCTTTAAACAACCGACCAGTGAAAAATGTACGTAACAATGCATAAAAAGCAGCCCAGATGAACACACTTAATGAAACATCCGCTCAGAATTTGACTCCTTTCTATGCAAGAGCCCATCGGTAATCAGCTTACCAGCAGCAACTGTGAGGGACCGCTGAATCAAGCGTTTGTAGTGCTTGTGAGTCTTGCCTTGCTCTGTTTCCGGAATACTCAAGTGTGGACGTTGAGCAGCATCAACAATTCGTCGAAACAAGTTGCCGATATCTCCTAATTTCATGCTCGCTGTAATAGGAGCTTCAACTCCCATTTCAGTACAAACCTGCATAATAAGTACTGTGAGATTAGTAACATGCTTCAGGGCCGAATTTCTTAAGCCCACCAATCATAATAGACTCCCAAGGAGTAACGTCAGTCTCACGAACTAAAATTGAACGCGCCTCTTCTCTTCAGAAAATGAAAGCAAACAAAAAGCAAGAGATATTGACGAATTACTCCATACCCGTTGAGCTTTCTGTACACACGACATATCAGACTCAAGATCGTCCTTAGCAGCGATCAACAAGCAAGGTACCTCCACCCCAATAAGCTCTCCGTGAGCTGCTACCTCCACCAACAACTCATGAGCTCGGCTCCAAGATGCTGCATCTGAACTGCCAAGTCACATACCACTCAGATCTCATCCCAATATCATCTTGAACTGACCTTTCGTTTAAACCACCAACAAAGAAAGACTCAAAGTATGAGAGGTTAAACCTGTCGTAGACAAAAACAGCCACATCACAATCCGCCAAGGCATCCTTGCTACAGAGGAGGCCTGCAACAGATCCCTCATTCACTTCCCGCAAAATCAATGTCTTCTTGGAACCCTGCAAGGCAAACTGTTCAATGAAGCCCAAGGTACAAAATTCCATATCTGTGTGCTTCACATAAGGCAAAGATCCCTACAGCCTACCAAACTGTAAAAGGCTGACTGCGTAGGAATGAATCATCACAACTCGCACTACAGCGACCACTGCTAAAAGCTTCAAACATACCCCAATATGTTCAACAACATTGGCTGTACAGCAAACTCCTTTTGTAGGTTCAGAGGCTTCATTGTAAGGCCTGCAGATAGCCAAGAATCCAAATATTCGAAGTAATAAATCAATTATAGTTTCTAATGACTCTAATGCTGCTCACATGACGAACAATACAAGGATCTAGAAAAGAAGGTAGGAAACATCAGTCTTTTGCAAACAAGTTCATCTCCCTTAATGAAACTATCTCAAAAGCGGCCCACTCTTTGAAGCCGGACATTAAAATCCTCAGAAAGCTAGCTATTTGGCGTGCCGTCAGAATACGCAACCACAACAATGTGCCTACATACCTTCCTACAAGCGCGTTTAGTAACGCAGATTTTCCACTGTTGGCTGCCCCAAACACGTAGGCTTGAAATACAACCCGCTGCGAGCGTTGCTTCTTCCTGTCCTGACGACGACGACGAGTGATCCGAAAGGCTGAAGATGGGTCTCCAGGATACCCTATATAAATAAGATGAGCCAAACTCTTCTGAGGCTCCAGCAAAGTCATCAAAGCCCACTGCAACCAGCCCAAAACTGCTGTTTATGATTTCCATCCCAAACGCAGCACCAACAAATCACTCTCCAATCACGTGTTTCCTTGTCAATCACAATCTAGAGTCTATGACAGCTAAATCTTGTTTTGCATTGTGAATAAAGTTGCAAGAATTCTCATTTTCAGAATAACAATTATTGTGAAGACTCTCGTGAGGAACTAGAGAAGCCCATCTTTCCATTAAATGAACGAATAGGAAACAGAAATGAATAACTCATTCTGGGAGTCCAGTAAGTTTCGCTAAACTACAGCACACTCTTCTGCAAGTAGTTCAGAAGTTGTGATAGTAGTTCGGAATCATACCAATGATAGAAAACCATTTAGTGTTAATCCTCCCACACTATTGGTTTCTGCAGCATTGCTATAGATTGATTTCTCCCAAGGGCTGCACAGGTCACCGCAACGGTCAACATTCTCTCTACCGAAGCGACTTCCATATGAATAAGGTAAAGTTAGCAATTCCAATAAAACATACATGCAAGCGACAATCTACCTGGAAGGAGCAGTAGAGAATAGTTCCTCTAGCTCTTGCGACTTAAGTGCACCGTCCTGCACACAAAATATCAATATCAAGCTTCTAAATTCAAACTACTTTTATGATATAGATAACAGACACACAAAATAGATCTCAAACTTGCTGTTCAAAATGACGTCAAAGATCGTCAACAATCCGAAAACAAACATATATTAGTTGACACAGAAGAACTTGAATCTAGGAGAAGAGTAGTTTTTGATCCAATGCTTTGCTCACCCCATCAAGATCGAAAGCAGTGAACACTCGGTTAAGAAAATCTAGCGCATTCTCAGTTAACTCCACACTCTGCAAAAAATAAGGTGGAGATAAGCAAGACGCATCCCATTTTGCAATGAGACAGTTGGCATGATTTGAGAAAAAAAAAGTCCACACAGAGACCTAGCTCCATTGCAGAGGTAACGATTACAAAGGACCAAATATTGAACGTTTTATAATCACAGTGATGTAGTTACTTCATTGCGTTTGAAGCTCTAGTCTAATGCCATGTCTTGGAATTCAAACTTCCAATCCCATCTCGAATACCTGGTCAGAAGCCCGCTTGAGCGATGGGCACAATAGCACGTCATCCCGCAGTTCAATTTCATCATTGTAGCCGAATTTTCTTAATACAGTCCAAGTGGTTTCCAAACGACCCCGCTCAATGAACAACGCGTGGAGAAAGAGAAATCCAGTCAGCGTCAGCCCGTCGTTGCTGACACCGTCAGCCATCTTCTCAGACACTACCTTCTTCACCCCTACTATCTCAGACGGCTGCAAAGGTGCATTGAAGCATTTCACCTGATCCGAAACAACATGTCAGTATCCACACCCATCAACAGACTCCTTGCATCGGATCACGAGGAAAGGCAAGAATAAGAGTTAAAGGACAGTAAAATGAAGAAAGACCTGGAAATCGTTCAGTTCCATATCATTCAGAGTTCCATCTCTATCATGGTCGCACAGTATGAATATTCGCTTCAATGCTCGCACACAGCGTGGCTTCAAAGTCTGAGTTCCCTGGTCAAAAAGCGGCGCAGTCGGATGTAGAATAGCTTTCTGGGCATAATAAAACACCTCAGCTACCTGCAAAAGCATGGCATAAGAACTTTGAATCCCATTCATGCCATCTAAGATCTCAACACCTCCTACGACATTCACATCAAAATACCTACCGGATCCTTGAACCTAACCGTTCTCCTCACGTGTATACATCTATAGTGTCTGCACAGAAATTGACATAACCATCTCGCATTTTACTACACTACAATCCGATTCTGAGACCTGAGCCCGATTTGCAAACCTTTAATAAACACGCTTCCATGACCGTTAATGAAGCCTCTGATTCATTGCTAAAGGCTGAAATATCAATCAGTAAGTAATCAAGAATTGGCCCAAGTACCTGAATTTGCTTGATGGACGAACATTCTATACAGGTCTCAATTTCCCGAAACTCGTGCATAAGTGGAGCCATTACTTGCTCCAGACTAGGTTGGCGATCGTCACGAACATCAAGCTTACAACCGACAACAATAACAGGCACTTTGATCTGCAAGAAAATACAACATCAGCTTAAGAACTAATTTCCAATTAAAGAATCATAAATTGCGATTCTCATTAGCAGCTTTAGGGCAGGAGAGCACTAACCTCTAGAGCTCGAAGCTCAGGCAACCAGTAACTAGACAGGCGTTCAAGTGATTGCAGTCGGTCGCAAGCGTAGATCAGAACTATCGCGTCTGCTTTCTTGCACTCCATCATCGTCTTCGCCTTGTCTTCTTGCCTGCCGATAAACAACAAATTAACACATCGTCAATCAACACTTCAAAAACTCATCACTCTCAATTCACGAGTCCAGTGCTAAACCCTAATTTGATTCAATCACCAGTTAGCAAACTCCATGAGCAATTGCAAAAATACAAACCCGAGTCAAACCAATGCAACCAACACCTGCCAAGTTTAATAAGAAAATGTTACAAACAACAGAAAACGCCACCCTACTTCTAGTGTTCCAACCATTCCAAAAACCTCGGAACCTTATGCCCATGAATTCGCACTTCCACAACGTACTTCTCCTACTTCTCAACCAGAACGTTGACATGTTTTCAATCAACACGCAGTTGCCAAAAAAGAAGAGAAAGAGCAGAGTCGATGCAATGCAACAATGAGCAGCCCTAATTTTGGGATGGAAATAGTAGAAAACTGCAGAGAGGCGCTTGATTCAACTATTTCAAAATCTCGAAAACTCAGTGAAAGCTTCCCGTTTCTCACCCGACGATCCAAGCCGTTCCTCCGAAACCCTAAAAATCAAGAAAATGGTTTACGAGAGCGGAAACTGACCTGGACGAGGTATCAATGATCGTGAGCGGGACGCGATCGGGATAGAAGTCATGAGGCAGGCGTGTGGGCGGCAAGACGAGCGGCGTCTTCTCGGGGAAGGAATCCGTGGCCACGGCGGTGATGAGAGACGACTTGCCCGTGCCTTGATCGCCGACCACTACCACTTGGCAGCGGGTCCTCGCCTCGAACGACATGGCTGTCGTAGGAGGCCTTGCCCGTATCCCTCTGGCTCTACAGCGGAGAGTGCGAGCTTAGGTCAATCTGATTGTGAGGAGATGCGGCAGTGGCATCCGCAATGCACCTCCATCGCTTGCACACCAAGCCCGCAAACCAAACCAACGCAGAGGCGGCGACGACGACGGAGCTCGGTCCGAACTACCCCGTACAGCGTCTTTCAGTCGGTCGGTCCGTTGACAATGGACCCTGGTTGGTCGGCCTTGTACTTCTCCGACTTCGGCTCCCTTGGCCCAGGGTTTAATTTTTGTTTTTGTCAAGGTAGAGTGACCCGCACCCCAGAATGCAGGCAGGTAAGGAAATTTTGTTTAAAATTGGTACAAATGAATGTTATATGAAAGTTCATTCAAAAACATGCTAATATAAGCAACTTTCATCCAAAATCTGGTGCATTGGGATTTTGTCTCGGAAGAAGTTGGCAATTTCATCCATAATTTCACACAATTTTATTAGTGTAACTGTCGCCAGCAAGTTTTTGAGGTAAGATTTAGGCAAAATTTTGCCAAGGAATTAAACCCTGCCTTGGCCCCCAAGCACCCTACAGTCCAATGTAAGGTGTTTTTTTGTTTTCTAACCAATGCTTATGTGGCATTCTTTGAAAATGGTTTGTAGCTTTCAGGCTCCATCCTATTTTTGGTTGGAGTTGAAGGTGGCCCTTGTGCATGGATTTTTGCAGCATCATGGGATTTTTTTTGTAGGCAAAAAATATTCATTGATTTTTTTTGAAAATATCTGAATAACCATTGACATTACTTAGTTATTGCATGGAATTGGATTAGACAATGCCTCAAATAATTTAAAAGTGAAGGCATCAATTTTCAATTTGACAAGAATTTTATGGAAGCTTAGATTGCAATGCAATTTTCATTATTGCTATCTGGCATTTTTTGAGAAAAATTCTCCTTTCTTTTCTAAAGGCTTGAAGCTCACCTTTTTTTTTGAGGCAATTGAGCCTTAAATTGCCCAAAAAAAAACACTGCCTCGCAATCCAATATGGGGTTTCATATATCTCAAGAAAACAATAGGGTTTCAATTATGGCATTTTGCACCAAAATTGTTCTCGTGAATAAGATTTGTGAAAAATGTGGGCAAGTCACTCCGTGAACTAGCCATGACGACCTCCCGGAGGTCGTCATAGCATATTCACTGGTGAATGAAAACTTGTTCACAGCCATTCACTCATTGTTTTTTTGAGATATATGAAACCCCCTAATGAACAAATGGTTGTGAACGAGTTTTTGTTCACCGGTGGATACGCTATGACGACCTCCGGGAGGTTGTCATGACTAGTTCACGGAGTGACTTGCCCAGGTTTTTCACGAATCTTATTCATGTGGACGATTTTGGTGTTGAACGGCATATTTGAAACCCCCTAATGTGTGCACTATCTCTTGCTCACCAAACCTGGCATTTTCCATCCATAGAAAAATTCATCAATAATAAATTCATTGGTAAATGTCACTAAAGAATTTCATCAATGTGAGTTCCATCAATAAAAATTTCAGCAAAAGATTTCGTCTTAAAGCAATCTCATCAACAACAAAATCATCAATAAAAATCTCTTGAAAGGTTTTCTCTACTTTTTTGTCAAGTTTTTCTACATTTTTCATCTTATTTTTCAATCATGGATTTTTGTGTTTATTTGTGTTGTCATCATGTCCCAAGAATCCATAGCTAGTGTTATTGCAACCTATAATTAAACATCTATGCTCCTGGGAGGATTCTTTACTCTATGCCCTTCTCTAGAATCTTCTAAAACTTTTAGTGTAAGTTGAAAGCAACAAAGAATTTTCCAAATCTAAAACATCAAGAATCTTTTTCCAAAATATTTTAAAACTTTTTGGTGAAAATTGAAGTAATACATGCGCAAAAAGCACATGCCCATATACTAGCTATATAAGTAACATAAAATGCTTCTAAATACGTTCAAACACAATGAAAAGTACACTACTCCTTTATACATGCCATAAAAGTCATTTTGTATGACTATCAATTTTCTCAAGGAGCGCTTCAAAACAAATTTAAGTTGTTAAAATTGAACATGATTCAAACTTCTAGTCAATATTTTTATTTCACATGCTTCAAATCCTTTTTATCTCATTGCCTTCCAAAGAAAATGCATATATGAAATTGATGTATAATTTGAAATAGATAGAAGCTACCACCCCTAATTTTGGTTAGCCTTCAACATCGGGCATCATTACTCCAAAAACTCAAGCTCATGACAGCACCCTAACACAAATCTTCGTTTACAAGAATTGATACGCTTTAAGGTAACCACACGGATAACCGTTAAACTAAGGGTTTTGAACATGATGATTATTAATAAACGTCTAACAAATTATAGGATCCTATTAACAACAGAAAAATAATCAGTTTGCACTTTTAAATGCATTATTTGGATACTATGAGAATAAGATGTGAATTTTTAAAGAGCAAACTGCCATTGCACCCATAACCAACACTAGTGTTTCATGTTCAAATGTTGTACATTCTTATAATCACATCTATTTACTTCTACAGATTTTTCAACATTTTAGAGGTGATGGTTATGGGCACCGTGACGGTTATGGGTGTGGCTACCTTAATGTTATTTGATTTGGAGGTAAATGCCAAAGGAAGACATCACTACACTGTTAATGGTATTTTGTGTTATGGTACTAAAGTGTTACTTGCACTTTAACTTTACTCACTCTAAATCTCAACTATTTTGCATTTAGAGTTGCCTTCTTTTTGTGCACACCACTCTTTGTTGCCTCCTTTGAACTATGGGAACTTTGGGAACGTCATATGGGAACTTTGGGAACTTCATTGGGACATTTGGGAATGCAATATGGGGGGAATGTCATATGGGAATGTTGGGAACGTCATACGGGAACTTTGGGAACTTCATTGGGAACTTTGGGAACATTAAATTATAACATTAAATAAGAAATTTAACTTTTTTTTGAAGAAAAAAAGTTATGACATTTTTTAAGAAATTACAACAATTTTTTTTTTTCAAATTTTTGAATTTTTGGATATTTTTGGAGTTTTTTGGAGTTTTTTGGAGTTTTTTGGAGTTTTTTGGAGTTTTTGGAGTTTTTTGGAGTTTTTTGGATTTTTTTGGATTTGAATGGTGACAATGATTTTATTCTAATGGACAAACTCAATCCAACGCAAGTTTTTAGTTTGTGTCAAATAGTTGTCTAAATATTAACTCATAAATTTAATTTACATTTTTTTATTGTAATAAAAATGAACCAATTTCTAACACTATATGTAAACTTGTAAAAAAAATTTACTTCCAAAAATTTCAATAGTTGACAAATAGTGTATAGGTTGATATTTAGTGTTGATAACATCAAGGAAATTATTGACATTTAGTGTTGGGGTTTGTAATTAGTGTTGCCAACACTAAATACCATTATTAGTGTACCGTAGTATTAGAATGGGATGAAGGAGCAGCATCATTGAAAAAAAATTCATCGCCTATCCATTAGTGTCAGAACCTTCAAGCAACCTCTGCTGGTCTCGCGATTTTTATGAACACTTCATAAATTCGCACTCCCGGTACTGCGACTGAGCAAAGCAAAATGCTGCGTGTGAAGAGTTAAAAGCATTTCTGTCAATGCTGGAATTGATATGGTGTCATCGCAATGCTCTTTGAAAAACTAATTCCAAAAAAATATTTACATGAACTAGCTTTCTCAATTCGAAGTTTACAATAGATAGAATCAAGCAGGATATCTCCTTCTTCTGTGTCGATTGGTCACGAAAATGCTTGGTTTCGAGGACAACACGCTGCAATCATGTGATACTACAACTATTTGCTCTTCTTCGAGGAAGTTTTTTATTTTTTTACCTTTTTAGGGTTTATTGAGTGGAACCCTAAACGTGTTTAGGGTTTGAAGGAGCAATGGCGAATTCTCATGAAGGAGGATCGCCCTCGTATTCTGAAGCTGGAGCGACGTTGCAGCAGCTCCTTGATCGTCAGCTTTCCACCACAGGCAGGCAAGATGTGCCCCGTGCTATCGTTCTTCTCTTTTTAGATTTTTAGGGCACATGATGGAAACATGCAATTTTTTATTCTGGTCACGTGGCAGTGCTTTTATCTTCTCTCGGTCGGGCCTTATGCTTAAATTTTTAGCAGTTTTGGGGAGGTCGTAAGGTAGGTTTCTTTTATCTAATTTGATTTGGTTTTTCATCAACGTATGTATTGTTCTTTATTGATAAATTGTGGCTCTATCCGAGTTTAGTTGTATTCACGATTTGATCAAACGAAATGGCTGTTCTAAAACTATGAATCTTTGGTCCTTAACCCCTCATCAAATTTTAGTGTTTTATACACTAAAATTTGATGCCTTGTGCATTTAGGGGTTAAGATTTACAACGATTGTTTTGCATTTCATAAGCATTGTATTTTGGTGACTAAAGTGCTTGCGGGCAGGGGTTTTTTTTTTTGGTCGTCTGACCAATGGCTGTATGGCATTCTCTTGAAAATGGTTTGTTGCTTGCTGGCTCCATCCCTATTTTTGGTTGGAGTTGAAGGTGGCCCCTATGCATGGATTTTTGCAGCATCATGTCTGTTAATAATGAAATTAAGGAGAAGCTGGCACAATCAACTTTTTGACGTTGCCCATGGATCATCATAAAATGATAGCATCAATCCTCAATTTGATAAGAATTCTATGAAAGCCTAGGCTGCAATGCAATTTTCATTATTGCAATCTGGCAGTTTTTGAAGTTGTTCCCCTTTTTTTTTCTAGGGAAAATTTCATGGATACCTCTGAAGTTTGCAATAATTTCATAGATACCCCCGCTTTTTCAGAAATTTCACAGATACCCATGGACCAAAATTTTCAAGTGTTTTTTTTGTTGTGCATGCCACTTCCCTTCTCCCTTTGTGTGCACACTATTTCTTTGTTGTTATGTGTGCGCACAAAGGAAGAAGGGAAGTGATATGCACAACAACAAAAAAATGCTTGAAAATTTTGGTCCAAGGGTATCTGTGAAATTTCTGAAAAAACAGGGGTATCTATGAAATTATTGCAAACTTCAGGGGTATCCATGAAATTTTCCCTTTTTTCTATAGGCTTGAAGCTCACCTTTTTTTTTCGTGGCAATTGGGCATTTAATTGCCCAAATAAAAATCCCTGCTTGCGGGTGTCAATGTGAGACCCAAACCTCGTTTTTGTATTAAAATTTGACGTTTGTGTACACAGGTTGGAACTGGTGGATTTTAAGGAGGCTATAGAGAGCATGCGTTGCATTGGACATTCTTCAGGGGGAGTGGCGAGCTTGGCTGAGTTTCAGGAATACGCTGAGAAGCAACGGCAAGCGGACGAAAAGGCTTGGGCTTTGCGTGAACTTTTGCAGTCAAAAGGCTTTTCCGACTCTGAAATTAAGTATGATCATTTCTCACTATGCTTCGACGATTGTCTACACTACCAGTTAGTACTAACGTTATGTTTCGTAGAGAATTATCTTGAGATCATTGAGATGCTTTAAACTGCGGTTGCGGCCCATTAGGTGTTGATGAATCCTTGTTGGCCTTGCCTACCTTTGTTGTTTGCACTAGTTTATATATTTCCAGCCATCTTGTTGATTAATATCTTGTACAGTTATGAGACCTATGATTTAAAGTTAGGCCCTCTTTGGATTGCACAGTTTGAAGTACCAAGCTTAAAATTTGAATCAATATCATGTGCATCTAGGGGTGAGATAATGGGAGATAACAGACTTAAAATAATTCACTGTCCAATCCACTTCAATGAGGTAGCTTGAAACCTTATTATCTCAAGTATTTTTATGCCATATAGGAGTCATGTAAGCACCACCTTCTCGTGCTCATTCTTGTCATTTGGATTAGTGTCGAGTTGGCATTGAACAAAACAGGATCAAACAAATAAAATTTGATTTTGCACCAACCTGTGTAAAGAACTTCTTATCTTCTCAAGCTTATTGCTTCGACTTGCATAATCTGAAATGGCCCGTATGTTATCATTCCGGCTGCTAACATCAGTAAATGTCGTATTGCGCAGGGATCAAATTCAGAAAATCGGAGGAGACGAGGCTTCTTTGCCATTAGGTACTGCGGATAAGGTTTGGGCTTTTGCCTATGTTTAAACAATGTGAGTCATAGTTTCAAGCTCGTATGGGTAACGTATATGTCTCAGTTCCTATGAGATGGTTTGCTTTCACATGTGGATGTCAAGTGTAGCAACTCAAAAAGTTAGCCAAATGAAAGTCTATCACAGCTTGTTGCAATTGACTTTGAAAAATGTGGTTACCCTGTTGTAGGGCGTTCCAAAGCGAAAGAGGTATGGCGCACATCCACGGTTTATTGAAAAGGAAGAAGCAGAGCAACAGCAAGAAATGGATCGTTCCCGAGTGTCAGACATTGGCATTGGAAATGAACAGCAAAAAAGTGGACAACATACTACGGTTCCCAGTTCTTCAAGAGGAATCGACGTTGTGCCACATGGTAAACCGTCTTTTAAACGCAAAATTTACTCGAATCCTCGCCTCTTTAATCAAAGGAAGTATTCAGGTCATGTTTGATGGATGGCGCTACTAAGGGTAATCGATAGCTTTTGAGACACTCCCAACCTGGTTCGAATTTTTCGATTGCAAATTCTTTTCTTTAGGTTTTGACTGAGATACGCATGTGTTGTTTGGATTTCTTCCCAGAATTAATGACCATGGGCGGTCGTAAGGTGATGCTGAATCTTGACCGGGGTGAGCTGTATAAAGGATCCACACCGCAGGTATTGTATTTCAGTGCCACAAATCCCTTCTAGTTGTGTATTTTCCGGGTTCGAGTGTGAATGGGTTTCTGCAGTTTATGCAAGTAACGAAAAGGTTTCAAAATACATCCGGTTTCAAAAACGATGAGTGCTATTCGGTAGAGGTTACTGTTTCCGTCATTTTAAGCATTTTACCAGTACGGAGGAGTGTCCTTTCATTAGGGGACCACTTTTGAACTCTGGATCAGCCCCTTTGCGTACGAGAGCCAAATTCTCTTGAGCCAAATTTTTATTACTATATGAGGATATCTTATGCAATCATTCAAATTGGGAGCTTATAAATCACAATCGAAGGGACATTAGACATTCCCATTGGGTGTAGACATTCAGCCAAGTCATGTGTACACCAAACTAGCTAACTAAAAATTAACTAATTGTATGAATAGGTGAGCAGCAGCTGGTACTAGGGGTCGATATAGGAGACGGGATCTGGTCCTTAACGATTTTTCCCGTTTCTTGAGTTAACCCTGGTGTCTAACAGTGATTACCCTCATTACCGACTCTTCTTCATCGCCGGTGCACTCATGCTAAGCTCTTTGATTTCTAGGAACGGGCGCGTTTGACAGAAGAGAATGGCCCCAGGAGTGTCACTGATGTCTTTGCAAGCCCAGCCCCGCCTGTCCTCGACATGTACACATACCTTGAACAACGACGACAGGAAATGAGTCTTGGACCTTCATATTCCGACAAAGTAGCTCGTGATGACTTGGCACAACAGAACTCAGTGGAAGAAAAGCGAGAAGCCGTTGACTCAGCTGCTCTGATGGTGACCGAGGTCCCAGAAGA
The DNA here is from genome assembly GCA_963920765.1 of Ulota crispa. Classification (NCBI taxonomy): domain Eukaryota; kingdom Viridiplantae; phylum Streptophyta; class Bryopsida; order Orthotrichales; family Orthotrichaceae; genus Ulota; species Ulota crispa. Next base: position 10,542,222 of record OY987250.1, read on the forward strand.
AGTTATTGCAGCTAATCGAATGACTGAAGAGGAAATTCGTGAGCTTCCGGGTGGAAAGTTTTCGAATTATGCACCCGGCAATCCTTCCAATGTGAGTATTACGATTTCAACGTGATTACTACCTACACTGTATATGACACTTACTGAGATTTTTTGTCATTTTTAGTGTGTTTATATCTCCTTTAATTAGTGTCAATAAGTTTAAAACTTGATCTCACATATAACACTGTAAGCTACACTGTATATTGTAACAAACACTATTTGATGTTATCAACACAATAAAAGCTATACCACTAAATGGCATGTTTGGTGTAGTTTCCTTCTCACGGTTTTGACTTTTCAATTCTGTATATGGAGAACCAAATAAGTGATACTATTTGCGTCACTTTAAGCACCTTAGCATATGTATGACTGATTTTCAGGATATTTAGATTTGTGGAGAGATTTTTGAGTAGAAGAGCCAAATTTGTTGTTGAGATTGAATTGATCAACATACGAAATTGGATCAGGTCCTTGTCCTCTTCCTTGCTGGTAATTAAGCCAAGCTTTATCTGGTGATTCACAAGTGCGGTTGTCTCTGTTTTTTCTATGATGCAGACTCTTTATATCAAAAATCTTGCACCAGGTTTAGCAGAGCCAGATTTCATCGGTGTCTTTGGCCGATTCGAAGCCAGTAGGGAGCCGAAGCTGGTATACCGTTTGATGCAACGTGGACGAATGAAAGGCCAGGCCTTCATAACCTTCGCTGGTAAATGCCTTGGTCACTTACTGAAATATTTCCCTCAAAGCTATTGAAAATGGGGTGCTGATCTTATTTCAGTGAAATACTAGGGCTCAGTCTAATGAAGAATGCCATGCATACGTATTAACAAGCCCTTTTCTCAGTAGTTTACTTACAAATCTGAAATAATGCTCGTTTTTAGGGATAAATTCTTTCAGTGTAATGAATTTACTAGAGACTTTCTGATGCAGATGTGGAAACTGCTAGGAATGCCTTGAAGTTGGCAAATGGGTATATGCTGAAGGGAAAGCCTATGGTGATAGAGTTCGCTAGGGGTGTCAAACCTTCTACTTGTGTTCATGTGGAGGGCAGCGACCCTGCTCCAGCCCGGCTTAGAAGAAGGAAGGCCATCAAGGACAAGCGTTCTGTTTGAAAAGATACCGGAATTCAAGTGAGGCTTGAAAGATATTGCTGTAGAAAATTTGTACACTACCTGTATGTTCTGGTAGATTCATCACTTTTGTGTTGGATATGTGACTGAAACCCTGCATCTTTCAATTTATCTGGAACATTTCAAGGGCACTTGTGAAGCCTTGTTTTCTACTTAAACTGTCACTCTAAATTTTTGTGAAGGTTTATGTGAAGGTTTAGGAGGAAAGAATTGGAATGGGGCTCCAAGGTCAGTGCATGACATCTTTGTATTCATTTTCAACAGGTGTCACTTGACAAGTTGAGAGGTGACATCTTTTGACAAGCTAGAGACTAGAGAGGTGATATCTTTGCACTTTTGGATAACTTTGACGCCTTATATACCTTGTTAATTTTTTTGCTTTTACAGGTTATTGATAATATTGGTTATACTTGTGGTAGATTCGATTGTGTGGATATGATCTATGGAGCATACTTTGCCAAAGAAGTTTGTCACTTTTATTTGAAAAATGTTGTTTCATTGTTTTGTTAGCTGCATATTGAAATACATCTTCACACTTATTTGGAAATTCAAATTATCATTATACACTTGAGCCACTCTCTTTGTCCTATAGCAACAAACAATCTAGATTCTTTTTGCACATCTTGATCCCAAACTTTTGTATACCATTTATAGTGAGCGACAAAAAGAGAGATTCCTTCCTCAAACTCCATATAGTCAGTTCCTCACCAAATTTTAAACTAGCTACCTTCAATGGAAATTGCAAATAGAAGATAAATAGAATTTGTTAGAGATGTATAAAATAAGGAATATCAGTAGTAAAAATAATCTGAATAAATCCTTCATTTGTTATTAAGAAGTCCTTGAAATTACTATAAGTTCACCACCAATCTATCATCAATCTACTCTCAATCTATGAGATGTTTGCTTGAGTAGAACTCTTTCAAGTTCTAAGAATTAGTTGAAAACCAAAAAGGTGATGGTAAATATTGATGAATGTGGCATACTATAGGTGCAAAATTAATGGCATGCATGAATGACATGGTAGAGCAATAATCCAATTCTCAAATTAATAACAACATTTGTCCCATCTTCTTAGTTTTTGAAAAGATCTAAAGTTTTATATCAACTAGAGGAATCCATTTTCTATGAAGGGCATGAGTGAGGAGTGGATCTTTTTGATTGGATTTGCATGTCTGCATTTTCTTTTTTTTCTTTTTGAAATCTTCTTGATTATTGGCATCTTTAATCCTTGGATGCATTGAAGGACCAAACAAGATCTCACATGATTTTACAAGCCACTTTGAGGCATCAAATCTAAGTTTTTGACCTTCCTATAAATTACAATATCAAGACACTCAAGTGCTCCATGCAAGTTGAGTAATGACAAGGCAAGCCAAATGTCACACAAGTGCCTCAAGAGCCTTGATTGAGTAAAACACCATACATGGCAGGGTTGCAAATAGCATCTTACAAGCTACAAGTAATCAACACATTTAGCAAGCTTCCTTGCATGTAAATTGTGATGGCAAAAGATTGGCCAATGAGGGTTCAAGCATGTTTCAAACCTTTGTTGTGGTAGCCCTCACCATTGTGCCTGTCATTGTTTTTTATGTAGTAGTAGTTTGAAACCGCAAAACTAAATATCCAAAGAAGTATAGAATTTAATAATTTACAGGTTTATGTCATTCACAAATAATATTGCTATTCACAAAATTTGAGGTGAAATAGGGATTTTTAGAATTATATAAAACCAACATATAGCAACTACATATTAAAAAATGAGATTTTGCCATCACATGTTGTTTGATCAAATATTATCATCTCCCATCTTGCATGGTCATTTGTTCCCAAATTTTGCATACTATTTTATAAGTAGCCGTCCCCATTTTTATAACTATCATTTTTTGCAAATCATTCAAATGAATGAGATAAAATGCATCATAGTTGTAGGTCTCCCAAGCCCTAATTTTGGTGAAAACGGCTTGGGCGTTTAGGAGTTAAGCAAGGTAGCAACTTTATTTTGAATAAGTGTTTCAAAATCTCCTTGTACTAATGCATAGACATTGTTGTCACCATGTGTAAGTTAAATCTCCAAACATTCATGTCTTACACAAGTTTGGATATGATTAAAAGACAAGACCATCCCTTCATTTTCCTAGTTCTTAAAGGCTAGAGTATGAAATGAGCAATTTGGATTCACAAATATAACTGACACCTTTCAAAATTCTAAAAATTGGAGGTTGTTACAAGAAATAAAATTTTCTCAAAAATATTAACTGCAATCTAATTTGTGTTTAATTGCATTGTAGTGTAAGAAAGAACATGGAAACTATATTGAAAGTAGTATTGAACTCCATCTCCAAAGAATTATTGATTTATTGCTACCATGTCATGTTCTATGATTATAAGCAATTAGTATATGGGCATGCGCAAACTTGCTCTTTGTGCAAATTGGACGTGCATGAGTAATGCAACATTTAACTTTACAAAAATCAATGTCTCTTAACTCAATTGGTTTAGAGCTTACCCTTGATGTATTGCCATTTTGGTCTCTTTTTGTCTTATGAAGGAAAATCCAAAAAATAATGATTGTCTTCATCACAATGCTAGTTTCAATTCTTTGCTAGGGCTTTTTGGCATTTTGTTGGTTTTTTAGAACACAGTTGAAAGAAACTTAATGTTCTATATTGAGGCTATTTTTTATTATTTCAATTTACACCAAAATGTTCTATAAGATTTTGGAAAAGAACATGGTTGGAGGGCACTTGATGTTTTGTATGCAAGGCGTCCTTTATTGCTTCAACTTGCACCAAAATGTCATAGAAATTTCTAGATAAGGGCATGAAATGAGGAAAGAAAGTCCTCCCGTTTTGTAATATAGTATCAAGGGTCTTGATACTACCACCCCCCTCTTTTACATCATTGTTCAAATTTTAGTGGTTTTTGGGGACAATTTTCTATTTTAAATTTAGAATTAAATATGTATAAAACCAAGTGATTTTTTGTTGGTGTTTTTCAAAATGATAAACAATAATAGAAAAATTGATAAGAAAAGACAACACTCTATTATCACTACGGGAGATACCATGTCAAACCTACAGAACATTGACAATTGAATGTCCGGCTTGACAAATGCTTCAGAAATGACTGTACTTTTGTCAACTTTAACTCAAACTTTCAGCCCGGGTCCCACTCTCCTTGTTCACGATCTATTTCAGTAAAATTAGAAATTTCCGCAAAATTCCAAAGTCGCTGGCAATCTAATCCGGGAATGACAGTCCAATATTCACATTTCGAAAGTTCATTACCCATATATTCTTTTACCTACGGTAATACCAATAAGTCATGCTATTTTTTCCTTTCGGTTCTTACCACTCATGTAAAATTGCAAAGGGTGGTGCTGCGCAATTTCTGCCAATTGGACCAACTAATCAAAAAATTGCCATTATTTTTGGAATGAAAATTCATAGAAGACTTAATTTGAGACTTAGTAACTCTAATTACAGTACAACCCAAATAACTAAGTTCCAAACTAATATTTTGTTGTATTATCATCTTCACGTAACTCTTACATACATCCGTCTACTGTAAATATAAAACAAACTTGTTACATGATAATCTGTCTACGTCGATGGACATGACTATCTCGCATAGATGCTAATTCATCCATGTCCAGGTCTGCATGAAATATAGTATGCCTTCCAAAATGTGCCTGTTCTTTTTTTGACGGTCTGGCTTCCGTCGATCCGGTTTAGGGTTTGACGCTCTCAAGACTAGGTGTAAAGGGCACGTAGGCAGTGAATCCGGTTGAAAGTGAAAGTTGCCAGCTCAACTGGCGGAATGCTTTCAAAACCGATTCACTTGAGTAAGATAGAGGATAGTGGAATTTCGTGTGTAGAGATAAAATTCACAGATAATTCACAGATATACAAACGATATTCCAGATTGTTTAGTAATAATAAATGCAAATAAAAATTCTATGGCTATACTTGAAGCCAATCAATTACAAAAACCTATCGTATCTTTGGTGGATTCGCTTACGAGGACTTCAGTCCTTGCAAACATTAGAATTTTGGATTAATCTAGCTTCTAATTTGCCGAGAATGGGCGTAATAGCAAAATAAAAGAAAAGCTATGAATTCTGGGGTTGCCATTCCCATGTGATGATTGAGAGTTTGCGGGACAATATCGCGCAACAGGGATTACACCTGCATCCGACAAGAGTTAGAATACTAAGTTCCGGCCAAAAAAAAAACTAGATTTTTTTCAAGTGTTTTTAGGTTAGCGATAAAGGAGATATTCGTCGGCTAGGTTATCGGCCTACTCAAGAATCCTCCGCGAGTCTGCTAGCGCTTGCCAAATGAAATCTATATATAAATATATCTATAGATTTCATTTAGCATGAGATGATAAAACAGAATCGCAGTTCTTTTCAGGTCAGCCGAGGAGAGAGAGCCCGAAGAAGTATTTTCCGTGGTCGGCTCTCTCGTGCTTGAGCTTGGCAACTCTACCGAGGACTTAAGTCCTCGTCATCTACATCCTCCTATGCACTATGAGAAGGTCCCTTTCCTGTACTACCTTCTCCATGACAACGTCTAAGTTCTGATGATTCAGTAACCACACCACGAGGGCGCACACGTCGTTCATTGTTTCCTTTGGTTCCATGGTCTTCCTCCATCTGCTGCTGACTTGTACGACAACCTCCTCCTTGCCTAGGCATAGACCTGTTTTGTCCTGCAACCATCATTTCTTGCTAGAAAATGTTTTGCCTAGTCAAGGGGGGAGGGACCGGTTCCTCTCCTACCTCCCTCTCCGGCTGCAACCCCACAAAGTCTTTGCCACTTCCCATGTCAAACAGATTAAGATCTGATTCTTTTGGCATGTTTGGTATTATGCGCTTGCCTCTTATGTCTTTTCTCAACACAATCCTCCATCTCGGTGCTTCATTCGCTTCAGAGTAGAACACCGTCTCACATAAGTTGGGGAAAGCAAAACTGTCTAGGTAGATGTAGCCCGGTCTTCTACTGTAATTAGCTAAATTGAAGCCCCATTTGTCTTTTCTAATAGTTGCATTATCCTCCACATAGTTTGCCCTAACAAAGTCACAAACAAGAACTTTTAGGTTATGACATCTGTAGTTCAATTCTAAGATCTCTTCAATGTGTTCCACATATTCAATGTTTGCCACAACTTGATTGACATCTGCTCTCCCTATACAACCAACCTGCCTGAAGGTCGCTGCGATACCGTTGTCAGTTGTTCTCAGTTTCCTCTCCACAATTAATATACAAAAATGGTTTCCATAGGCAAACATCGATTTATACGCCGTTCCCACCAAGAGAGGACCTCTAGCAGTGTCCAACACTTGAGAATCGACATGGACACTTGCCCCTTGCTGTCGCACAACCTCATCAAAAGTCCATTGAGCAAACTCAAGTAAAAGACGTAATTTGTCTGGATAAGAAAACCGGATTTGGCTTCGACCCCTCTTGAATTGTTGTTGATAAAATTTCCTTCTAGCCTCTCGATTTGCCATGGCAATCTCATACCTCCTGCATTTCACGTTCATAAAATTACTTAAGCACTTTATAACTCTGTCTAAATCCAAGCTCTAGTCATAGCAAAGCATTTGAAGAACAATATGGAAAACTAAGTAATCTTTTGCGGTTTACTTTACAGTCATGCAATATGAACATATGAAGTTTAGACTTAATTAACTCCAAATCCATTCTTTCTCTTCACGTACAAACCTACTTACCATACAAATTTTTTATTAGATGGGGTACCATTTACATACTTGTAAAAACTTTATAATGTCCTCCGGAATTCTAAGATCCCTTGATCCAGAAAAACATATGTCTCACCTATTTCATGAATATCAATTGAAATATTCCGGTCCATTGCAGCATGACTGTGTTATACTCTGGTTTATGTTTTAAGAAGCCATCATCACACGTACAACAATAAAGATACCTAGTACATTACACATGTACCACTTACATATTCTTGTTTTTCCATTATGCTCATTCATACCGAGTTTTACTGTAACCAATTTTGTCTTCACAATTCTGAATTTAAAAAAAAAAATTATACAGGTATGCGGTTCACTTCATCAATATTTGTTTAGAATCTTTAGAAAACAGCTCAAATACTAGCCAGAATAGAACAATAAGAATGGAGATTACCACTAATACTAAATTCAACCAGTCACCCACATAAGTCATTCAGCATCCTAATAAAATGACTGATGACACCAAATATGTTAAACATTCCCCATGATAAATATTAACTGAATCTATTCTTGAAGGCAATCCTTGGATGAAACTGGGCCACTCATTCCTCTTAATCTGTAATGCCCCTTCCTACCTACATGTTTGAAAAGTAATATTTGGACCCTTTTCCTCATACTGTACTTATACATGATATTTTTGAAAAGGGGATTGATATGTCAACCACACCCTTTCAGCTATTATACCACAACACATGTTAAATTTTAGATTTCTATCCTCAAAAAGCTAAATTTGATAATTTGGAATTCAGATTTGGATTTAGAGACCGTGATTTAGTCTTGAATCACAAAAAGGTTGTACTTGAACAACACTCAATTAAAAAAGCTTATATTTTTTTATGAACAAAATTAAAATTAATACTTCTCCCTTGAACTAAGCTTTTTCATTGGGTGTTGTTCAATTTTTTTTTTTTTTTGCTACATAATATAAAGGTCTGTAAGTCCAAATTTGAATTCCAAATTCTCAAATTCAGCTTTTTGATGATAAACATCTAAAATTTACCCTATGGGTGTGGTATAATAGCTGAAAGGTTGTGGTAGACATATCAATCCCCCTGTGAAAATTAATAAATTCTTCTTCTTCTAGTAATAATGTCAAAGTCTAGAATTTTGTATTGGTGAGACTGCATTCCAAAAATACGAGCACCACATGCATCTTTTCTTATTTAACACCTGCATACTAAACTCCGAGTACTCACTCACACTTTTTGCATAATCAATATTTAATCTATTATAATATTTAATGAAATAATTATAATAATGTACTTTGACAGTGCAATTGGACCATGCTGCATGAGAAAAAAAGAAGCCCACTTTTCGTGAATAATATCCTACACCTTGTTACTATTTTTCTCCCTTGTCATATTTCATTGTTTCAAAAAGTCCTCCGGAAATTGACCTTTCAGGGAGTGGATTTTCAATGAAGAAGTAAAAATTCAGAGTAGTTTACCTTCTATACGGCTCCATGTGGATAGAATTGTCTAGTACAAAGTTGTGCACACTCTTCTAAAAGTCAATATCCATATGGCGATCACGTTTTCCATGTTCCATGACCTCATCATACATGATGGGCTCCTCTTTGTTGTCCCATGCTCTTTTTGATGTAGGAGTATACTTCCACATGTACTTAGTCAAAAATCCAACTGACCCTTGTCTTGTGTAACCATTGGCCATACTCCCTTCTGGTTTACATTTATTTTTCACATACCTCTTCAATTCTTTCATGAATCTTTCGAACGGGAACATCCATCTGGTATGGACAAGACCACAAATAAACAACTCCTCTACAAGATGTATGGGTAGATGCATCATGATAACAAAAATGGATGGCTGAAGCTCTTTCTCAAAGGAACATATCGTCTCTGCTATGTCCTCCAACATCTTGTGCTTCTCTCCATAGTCAACGACTTTTGAACAAAGTCTTTGAAAAACCCTGCTCATCCTCATGATAGCTCCAACTATTGCCAAGTGCCCTAGGTTTCTTAAGCACAAAGGTAGCAGCTGCTGCATTAAAATATGATAATTGTGGGTCTTCAACCCTTGTAACTTACCATCCACAATATTTTGGCCAAAAGAAGCAACATAGTTTGATGGAAACTTCAAGTTCCTCAGTGTTGATAGAAACTTCTCTTGATCGTCTTTGGATAGAACATACGGTGTGTCTGGTATGAAGAAGGTTTGTCCATCGTCATTAGGCTGCAGATGTAGGTGCTGACGGATATTCCTACTCCGCATATCTTCTCTAATTTTTGCACTGTCGTTCTCTCTAAACAAAGTTCAAATTAAATTATCGCACAAATTCTTCTCACAGTGCATTGGATCTAGTGTATGTCGTATTGGGAGATCCTACAAACAATCAATCACAATTACATATTGTTAACAACATGTTCCAAACTTTGTAAACAATGCAAAGCCACACTTCCCAACTGAGAACGTCACAAACTTCAAAATACACATATTCAGCTACTCAACATTAATCATACTTTAAAACATCTACATAGCACATACATGGATCATACTTGCTGCGACAATGGATACTAATAATGGAGCAACATACTGGTATTTAATTGATAAAACCAGGCTCATGTAAGACATATTTTGACTACTCCTTCACAACTTCTGAAAGGAAATTAGTTTCTTCAAGTCATCATCAATACATCATGGTTAGCATTGAATGCAGATCAAAAAATCATGAAGTTAAAATTAACCATCTCGTAGGAGGTCCTGAAACAATCTTACAGGTTTTAGTTATAGGCTCATAGCCCTAAATTCCTTCAACATAATATTCACACATTAACTCTAAACATGAATGATTTACTAAATACCAAGATTGTGTTTATGTACAAACTGAAAGATTCATGTAACAAGTTTGGACATTGTCTTTGGTATTACGTTTAAAATCTTTAATTCTTACAATTACATATTACGCTTTGTTAATTACCATCATAAGATGAAAACTCTAAGCTTCCTTTCTTTTTAGAAAACATGATTCTATTAAATACAACAAAACACTATGGTTGTTGATTACATGTTACTATAATGTATCCAAGGACATGGCTTACTAAATTATACACAATTGGCTTATTGAATTACACATATTCTCTAATTACAAAATTGAGCATCTAACACTGTTCCAGACGAACACAATCCAAGTTTAATTTATTAAAAGCCACACCAAAATGCATGAACCGCAGTCCCTTTTTAGACATGTGCATCACTTATATGGGAGACCATCACAATCATTTATTAGTAATTATGTTTAGCTAAGGAATACACTCATTTCCAAATTATGAAAAATTGGCCCCACCTTCTCCTACATTTCTTGTAACTTACTCTTTCGCTAAATGAAACTCATATAATACATGATGACAATGTTCAGAAATATGGTTTCCTCCCATGCATATGCTACTTGCCAATTTCAATAACACACAACAAATTTTGAAGTTCTAGAATTGAAATTCACATCCATAATCTTCGACAATTGCCAACTGGTTATGCAATGACTGATGGTAATTACCTCCATTTGTTCAAGATAAGGCCTGACTGTAATGGTAATTACCTCCATTTGTTCAAGATAAGGCCTGACTGTAATGGTAATTACCTCCATTCATTTAAGAGAAGGCCTAATTGTAATCTTCAATCCTCAACTAGTATTCAGAGTCAACAGTAATTCATCTATGTAATGGGTGACATTCTCAAATTCAATTATTTTGGTACATGTCTGTATTTGTGGGTTTCTTCGATCTATGTTTTAGGAGGTGAACCATTTTATACAGTGTTGGCAGCTGTATTTGTACACTGTAAGCATTTTTGGTAGAATGTCAAAAAATTACAAGACAACATTCATTGCAAGTCCGTGACTGTACTATTTCAGTGAGGTTATTTCTATGAGAAATTTCAAGACCCACAGAAACCATGAACTTCTGTTTCATGGTTTAGGTCGTTCATGCATGCATCAAATATAATCACTTAACTGCTCTGCATTCAGCATTAATAATCTATTTTAACTGAATGATTCCTGTCTACTTAAGTATCACTAAGATTAGTCGGTTTAGGGATTCAAATACAATGTGCTCAGTTGTTTCAATTACGCAACCAAACATTCAATATCTCAACCAAATCAGTTCATGAAATAAATAAACAAATTAGTGAGGAAATTGACATATCAAGCATGAGTCGTATGATTGTCACATACATTCATCGACATTGACCAATCTATAAATACTAGGTACTCTGTATATTGACTACTCGGTCAATGTTATTACTTTCACACAACAGGCTATGTTAGGGACATGTCGAAAGTAAGCATATCCTACATTGAGACTGACATAGTAAAGGGTTAGTATGTATTTCATTGTACTTCTTGACGTCTTGTATTAGTATTATGTATATTACTACCAACTTTCAGTTCTTTTATCATAACTACTTTGCACATAATTATAAGAAGGAATGCAAAAAACTCTACTAAAAACTATCACTGATCGGTTTAACCTTCTTCAACACATCATTGATATCGACATAAATTGACTCATAGAATATAGTAACGACATTCACATTTCTTGTGCAGATGTCTTCTATTCAATGATATGAGTAATTATGAATCTTGGTCTTTGTACTACTTCATTGTTAGAAGACAATTAGTTTGCACATGAAGGCAAACTTCATACTTTCCATACATGAAATACAAAATTCACGAAACATTTTCTTCACTTCTGCATGCCAATTGAACCTATCATTTTCTCCACACTGAACACAACCCAACATTACAAAAGCACATAATCACATTCATTCTCAAACAACATTCACCTTTTCTTTACTGAACTATAGTGAATTTGTGTCCTATAATTCAACACTTGCATAATTTAAGTCACACAAATGTTTTTTTTTAGTAATTTAAAAAGAGATGATTTCTATTTGATGTTTGCTATATCTTATATCTCAATGTCCTGATTAAATACAGCCTGTCCTACTACAAAGCAACCTTTCCTATTCAATTGCATTATAATATCAATGCAACTGGGTTCAAATTATAAAGCACTACTACAGATTGAGATGTGTATTGCTGTCACAATATTATTATTTAACATTTCTTCAATAAAAGCAAATGGCAAATACAAGGACATGGATTTCAAGAAAAATAAAATGAATAATATAGAACATTTACCATCCAGTAGGGAAGCTTGTAGAATAAGCTCACCCTCTTAACACTCGTACACTTAACATGATCACGTTGTGAATTCAAACAACCACCAAGTCTTAGAAAGGACTCTCTCCATGCCCCGTCCTACACTATCGTGAGTCCTGTCTGGCAAGGGGGGGAACATCATGGTTGCTATGACCATCGAAGCAGCTTCAACATTCCTCCAACAATGAGTTTGAAGCAACCACCATTGATTACCCTGGTATAGCATCTTCCCGGCCTCTTTAGAATACTTTGCGAATGTCCCCTCTCGACAAACTGGGCAAGTAGCATACCTTTTACCAACTTGACTAGCTATAAGCGTGTATGTAGGGAAGTCGTTAATAGTCCAAATGAGCATACCTCTTAACTTGAAATGCCAATTAAGCCCTTTTGGTTCTCACATATCTAAGGTTGAAACTTCCACCCACAATTTCTTCAACTCATGCACAAGGGGTTGCATATACACATCTATTGAATTGTCAGATGGGAAATGCGGACCAGGAATTATCATGGTCAACAACAAAAAGAATTATTTGGTAACCAGATAAGGTGGGAGGTTATACATTACCATTAAGACATGCCACACTGAGTGCTTGGATGACTACAGGCTATAAAGATTAATCCCATCAAGTGATAGCCCTAACCAACATTTTTAGGGTTTTTACTGAAGGTAGGATATTTGTTGTCTATATATTTCCATTGCTCTCCATCAACTACTAACCTCATCTTGCCATCTTCTGAATGATTAGAAGCATGCCATCTAAGATGTTTTGCTATCTTTGGACACCTGAATAACCTTTGCAACCTCTTGATAATAGGAAAGTAGCATAACACTCGAATAGGAACGGTTGCAAACCCTTGTATATACCAAGATTTAGAGCATATGGGACACTCTGTCAGCCCAACATTGCCCTTCCAGTAAAGCGTCTTCCCACAATTACAACAATGTATATTCTCATGTGAAAGTCCCAATTTCATCATAATTGATTTCAGTTCATAGGAATTTTTAGGGCATAGATTGTTTGGAGGCAGTACATCTTCTTTGAAGAATGTGAGGAATTCATCAAAGCATTGACAGCTCACCAAAAATAATGTGCAAAGTGACATGAAAATGACGCTGAAGTGGAGGCAACTTGAACTTGATCCAGGAAATAGTGGTTGTGCTGATTTCTGTAAAAAAGACTGTAGATGGTTCAGGTCGTCTGGTTTGTCATTTGATGAAACAGAGATGTCATCAAAGTCCACAGCCAATTCCACATTGTCTCCACTCTCAGAGTGAATCTCATTAGCTCTAGAGAAATAATCCTCCGCCATTCTTTCAAAGTTCACACTTGTGTTTGGTTGCCATCATCAAAACTTTAAAAATCATTGTCACTTGCATCGGGAGTATCTCTTGGGAAATTTTCACCTTTGTCTTTGTCACGCATTGGCATTGCATCACCATCTTCCATGACGTAGCTACATGGCTGTGCAAATTGATTGCCAACCCGGGTCATGATACATATACACAGTTATAAGAGTTTGCCATTGAGAAGGAGGAATTACAGTTTGTGGCATTCATATACTATGTGCAAATCGCAACATGACTCTCTAAACAAATAATCCTTTAAGTGGTTGTAATGAAAAAAATAGTACGACTAAATATTTTCTCACATTGAAAGAGGTTGTACTATATGATATTGTTTGCGTTGATACTATTGAATGACAGAAAGCCAGCACATGTTTCTCTAATTTGCAAAGTGCTATTTCATTAGTAATTGATAAAAAGGACTGAATTTGGTGAACGAGAAAGTATCATTTTCACAATTAATGAAGAAAACTAGAAGTATCAATAAATCCATAATGGAAGTGCTAAGAAGATTATGAATTTATCTTTCACGCAATTTTGGTCAAGTGTTTGGAATATTACTAAAATGAGGTAAAATGAAAATTACTAGATATTAATTTTAGCGTAATATTTTCATTACATTCAAGTTGGGAGAAGACAATTTACTTGACTTTTTGTTCAAAATTTTCATTACCAAAAAACAAAATACTAAACCATCATGTCGCGGACTTATGTTCAAAAGAGGTCTGCACTTACCAAAATTATTCATGTATTTTCTAATTACTGCCTTAAACCGATGTAGGAGTCAATGACAAAGATGAAATTTTAGTACACATTATTTTGAATATTGATTAGCATTGTTAATCCATTCAGACCAGTGATACATTCAAAATACCAGTATAGTCACTATGAAAACAAACGTTAAATCATTCAAACGAAGGAATTTTGCAACCAAATTACCAAAAATTGATAGAACTTTCCAAGAGAGGTTTCACTAAAGTAACATCTCGTTCATGTATTTGGTAATGTCAAAGGACGTTGTTAAATTGAGAAGAGTGTGTCTTGGGAACACGTAAAGTATCTCGCTGCAATTATGCGTCGCTGACTAAAAACCGTTATTGATTTTCATTTTCATTTTTCAAATCTTCAGTCTTCAGTCTTTTGTTGGCCTATCCTATGATTGGATCTAGGGATATAAGGGTCAAAATAGGGATAAGAGTCCACTAGATACGAAATGGATAGATTGGGATAGCAGACAAAAGCTGCCGTCCATATGACGGGATCTTAAAATCAAATTCACGATCTGTTGGCCAAAACTTCAAATTGTGAGAACAGAGCAAGTTTTGACCATGTGGATGCTCAATTCCACTTTGTCATCACAACAATAAATGAGGTCAAATTTGGTTTAATTCAAATTGCTTGCAATAGGGTTTTTAAAAAGAATAGAAATGAATTGACAAACAAGCTTCCAAAACTGGCTAAGAATAACAAAGTTACATTTCACACATACATAAAAAATAAACCTAAAATATTCTTCTTGAAGTCTTCATATCTTCAGATCTTCAAGTCTTCATATTTTAATAAAAACAATGGGAAAATTATAAATAACAAATCTTAGAAAAGCTGTAATCTTCTATTTTGTGCTACAAATGGCTCAAAGATCCAAATACTAAGTATAATAGCAATTTGAAAACCTTTTCTAATCTTCTAACAAATCTCTAAATTTCAACTCAATCTAAGCTACTGTCTAAAAGTTACGCAGGTTCAAACTAAAGGCTCTTCTTCCTTCTTGCAAATTAAACACTACCTCTATAAACCTCTATAACTTTTAATTTACACATCATCCATAAAAACGTGATATTAATTTGAAAAAGTGTTACCACTAACTACAACTTGTAATATTTTCACTTTAAAGTATAACTCTGTCTGAAAGTTCTAGTTAATCAAAGTGTGGGTCTCAATTTTTTAGAGAGCACCCAAATCCAAACTTCTACTCATTATAACTTCTTCAATAAGATTTCAAATGGAATGATTAAAGACAATTCAAAAAGCTATGACAATAAACTATGATTTTTAAAAATTCAAAAAAAAAATTTCATACTATTCAAAAGCTGTAGTTCTTCAAAGTTTTGGCCTACTCCTAACAAAAGTGCAGCCACCCTCCAATCCTTTACACCTTTATAACTTTCTCTTTCCAGCTTCAAATCTCAAGTTTAAGAACTTTTTAAATAGCTAAGACTAAGATAAATACTCCTTTTAAATCTTATTGCAAAATGATATACAAATCATAAACTATGGCTTGTTGAAGTCTCAGCCTATCTTCATAGTTTGGCTTTTTGACTCCAAAATTCAAACACTCATAACTTTTGCATCACAATTTTAAATCAAATTTGCAAACTTATTTTAGAAAGGTGATTACATAAAAAATAACTTCTTCAAATTTCAATTCAAAATCATATATATAAAAAAAGTTCTCTCAGATCTAAGTTTGGGGATTTCTTCCCTCTTCCCACTAACACTCATATACTAACTTCCAACATACTAAAGAATCTCTCCTCCTTAATATCGACCCTATCTAAGGTAGGAAGATGAGGCACATCAGCCCATGCTCCTCTCTATTCTAATCTCACCATAGATGCCAAACCCCTTTTCCTTTCACACCTTTCCTATTCATTTCTAAATCCTTAATATTTTTTATTCAAACAAAAACAAAATATATGTGCCTTCCAAAACACCTAGATAAACATATAAAATGGATTAAATTACAAAATAAACACTACCGTAAAGTAGCTACGTGCCTTTGTGAGCATATAATAGCGTCAAACATTTGTTTTCAATTGCCAAATTGTGAATTTGGTTAGCTGAAGAAACTATTGTCTTTGGTTGCCCGCCGATCCGAGTTCAAACCCCATCGGACTCGTTGAGCGGTGACAGTGGCTCTCGACTTGGCAGCTAGTGAGACAAAAAACTGGTCCAACTAATCCGCTATCTACTCTCTTTGAGCTGTGCATGTGACAAGACGGCGCAACGCACTAGAATTTATGGTTGCTACGCTATCACCAAACCGTAGTTTTTACTATGACCACCCCTTTTACCTCAACTATTGATTTATTGAAATAAACACAAACACAAATAAATAACAAATATCTATATGATGAAAGAATCTCCATCATGACAACGTTCATGACGGTTTGATTTTGTAATCTATGGCAAACTTGACAAGCGCACAAATATTGTTTGATGCCGTGTCTGGCGGCAAATGCTCTCTCCAAATAGTAAGCATTTTTCAACAAATTCATTGCCATACTCAAATCTCCGTAAAAAGAAAACCATGTTAGTTCTTAATAATGTAGACATGTTTCTTTCAATGACCATGTGGAAGGAAGTTCATCTCATAAATTGCAAAATTGCAAACTTTAATCGTGAGCAGCCACTGCAACATATAGTATTTGAATACATAAAATTTACAGAAGCATGTAAGCGTACTGTATAATATAGTAGAGGTGAACAAAATTTTCTACAACTCTTGCTAATCTGTCTTGAACAAATCACACACACAGTTGCACTGACATTTACATGAAATTAAACACCAGCATTATGCAGGTACCGCAATTTCTAGCTACAATTGTACACTAAGATATAGTAACTATTCTAACTAGCAATTCAATGGAAATGTTTTATGAAAACCAAAATTTATAATGTCTGCAATACCTTCAACTGAATTCTTCCTCTACAGAGTTCTCAATTTGAAAATTCATATCAATGATAAATTCAAATGGAAAGAGTAACATTGTCTCAACATTTGTGCTTGATATAAGACCAAGTTAACCTAAATATACAGTGAAACCAAGTAACAAGTCCTTTTTATTCATATTTTGAAAGTAGGAATAAAGCTTAAAAAACAGCAACTCTGAACAACAGTGCTTTGCACACATTCAGACTAGCAATTGTTGAAAAAAATTAGTAATTCTAAGCAATTTTGAACAGCTCTGTTAAGCTTAAGCTTTAGTGAAACAAAAATAATGTTATAAATATTTGTCCACCTAATTCATTGATGATATAGTCGTTGTCTTCCGTGACAACAAAATGAAGTGTTTTTCATAAACCATCACATTTAGAAGTGACTAATCATAACGTCTACAAAAATGACTAGACTATTATTGATTGAACAAGGCTACTATCATTGTCATCATTAATGGCTAATGATGAACAAGTCACATCATGAGGACATTCATAATTATAGTTGAAAAGTGGGTCTTCCGGGGATAATGCTTTCATTATTTTCTAGCACAAGTGTTTCACATCATAATTGAGTTTGAGAATTTGGGGCTTACCTTTTGTTCAAAGTTTTGATAAAGAATGAAAAATGGCAAAGCTAATTCAGGCAAACAGTTGTTTCCCTTGTACCACTCAATTGTTACTTTGAAAGCTCTCAATGCAGCAGTGAGTATAGACGCAGTCTGCACTTTGCATTAGAGAGTAAGAGTAAAATGTTGCAATGAAGAGTGAAGAGATCTAGAGTATTCATAGAAAATCCTAGTTTCAGAGCGCACCAATGGCAATCGTTTCAAAGCGTGGCAAAGGCGGTAGTTTTAGAGCGGAGCAATGGCGCCAGTTTGAGAGCGAAGAAGTGGCAGACGAGAAGAAACATCAACTGAAGTTTTTGTGAGTGACGGAGCCTAAAAAACCCAATTGGAATTCACCTTTGTTTTACTTTGGTAGTTTGTATGTAATAGTTTCTGTTATTTGTTATTGTAGAGATTTTACCATGCACACAAACTTTGCCATTTGTGTCGGAGATTTTTGCAACGTAGTGGCAAAAAGTAAGTGGAGGTCCAGTCCCTTACTTTAATATGTAAGTAAGCCAAAATATATGTTTACCTTTTTGTTGTTGTAGGCGTCCACGTTATGTTGTATACTTTTGAACCTACTATATGCAAAAATTAGCTTTTGTGGAAGCAAACATTTCTTGGTTGTATTAAAGAGCCATGACTAGGATTTGCTTGAATTATAAGTCGTAGAATTAAAGTCGCAGTGCAGTCCATGCAACATGATTCATGTGGAAGGATGAAAGTTGCAGTAGTTGCATACTATATGCACATGTAATTAATGGATACAGATCTAAGAAGTTGTTTTTAGAATCTTCCTTCTTGCTAGCGGCCACGTTGTTTAGTTTGACGAGTAATGTATGTTGCGGCCTTGTGTGAGTCAAAGGAATGTCTTATGTTTGGTAGGGTTTTCTTAGTCTGTGTTGTAATTGTGGAATTTGTGAGGCCTTTGAGCACTCAGTACTTGGCACTGTTGAATTTCAAAACTATGAGGAAATAATATTGAACTTCCAGGAGTTCTCCTCAAAATGAAGTGAAAGAAGACAGTGCAAAAAACGTGGTATTTGAAGAGGAGGTTCTCTCTTTGTCACAAGGGTATACATGAAGTACGGGGTACTCGGAATCCTCTTTCAACAATTCAATTAATGGTTACACAGTAGCACCCATTCTAGTTGTCGAAGTTCAAGACTCTCATGCAGAAAGAGCCCAGGGAATCAAAAAATAGGCCTACATTGCAGCTTCAAGCGCACATGCAGACACTCCCTTAGAGGAGCCAAATTTGAGGTTAAAATTTGGTAATCAAGAATAGACTGTCTATTCATGCCACAACTTGTTAGAGAACTATCATTGGCCGAAAGTAAAACATTTCAACAATGCAGAGGAAGAAAACATCCATTCTAGAAATCGAGTGAAAAAAGAGCTCATAAAAGGGGAACCTGTATTCAAAGTTGTTGAGGACAACTTCAATTGGGTATGTGGTTTTAACAACTTCAGCAACTCCAAGGAGAGAAAGGTATGTTACTGAAGTACTCTCAGGTTTAAAAAAAACATATAATAAATTGTTACCTAGAGAATTGTTTTGTTTGAATGATATATGAAATGCAAAGAGAACTTCTATAAAAAAGGACAGACGATTAAAATATACTTATACCATTCTTCCTATAGAACTTGTCAGAAGAAGCAAAAATCAAATAACCATTGATGTAGTTTAATGAATCAAGTATGTCTGAATTCTATTTGACTGTACAGAGAATGTGATGTAATTTTTTTTTACAATGGTCCACTGGAAAGATTGTACAGATTTGTGTTGTCTCCCTCCTCCAATACAACAAAATATATTTTTAGGTAAAAATCTAATGCACCAAAACATCACTAAAACAATGACATCTTTTAATAATCAGATTCATAAAGTAAAGAAGGAACATGTCTATGTTTCTTTTACCCTAAATGACCTACCAAAAGATGTGAAATAGGAAATGCGACTGTCTTTTGAAGAGACTCATTGTAATTGTTGAAAATAATCAATTGATTGAAAAATGGTAAGGACTCGGAACGTACTATATGAGAAACAGATTACTGTGGACGTCATATGTACTCAATGATTTGACAAACTTAAATTTCATAAAATTATACTGATGCTACTAGAAAACATTTAAATATGAGAGGGTGTGGAGTTGAAGAAGGTAGATGACATAGTTGAGGAACTGTGAAACTTATATGTGAAACCAAGTTCCTTTAAAATAAAAAATGATCGTCTTTGCAAAAAGTAAAATAAATGTATGAAGGTGATATGTCATCTCACTATGGTGCGTCATCTTCTCTCATAGCATACTTGTGTTTTGGACATATGTTTCATACCATTTGAGTGTTATGGTACTACCATGACATATTACATTATGTAGTAGAAAAACAACAAATTATATGCATGTACTATGTTTTTATTCTGATAACGTAATTGATATTTGGTGGTGCTCATTAGCATATCACATTAAGCAATACAAAGGTAAAATTATCATGAGAGGAAGCAAATTGAACCATCTTACTGCTATATAGTTCTGCCTATGGAAGCATCATGACAATAATTTTTAATACTAGGCTTTTTGTAAAATGCATGTACATTAACTCCCTATGTGAAGGGCTTTTCTATGGATTTGCAAGGAATGGTTATGGCCACGCATTGTTCAAAAAACTTTGGGAACTTTGTGGGATGGAATGGACCAAGAATGAGTAATATTGATTCCAAGGCTGCGTTGACTGATGGGGAGATTCAAACTAAAGAATTGGACCAAAACTTAGAGAATTGGAGTTCGGAAGTCAGTGTGCAGGCATTACAAAGTGTTGTTGATGGCCCAATCCTTAGCAGGGGAATAGGCTCTAGTGAAGAAAGCAGTGCAAGAGCACCCCAAGGAACACATGCGCATTGCAATATACATCCTAGCCATGTGTTTGATGCGTCAATGTGCAGGCCTCCACAAGTGACTCATGCATTTCAACATGTTAACCACAATTGCGGAAGAGCACGTGTTTGTGAGAAATCATTGACCGTCATGTTGGCTCCCATGGAAGGTAGAGATCTAACAAAAACAAAGGGAAAAGGTGAGTCATTTATCATTGTACTCTTTGACGTTAGTATACAAAACAAATGTACATTGTCCATATATTTTACTATATCTTAATTGGTAAATATTAAACAAATTGTTACATGAGAAATAGAGTGGACGTACATTATGATGTACATGTTTTTTTGTTTAGACGTAGATGGATTTTTTATAGAAAGTTCTATGTAATACCAGAATACATGTGTAAAACATTTTAGTAAATGCGCAATAGTACAATAGTTGAGTATTTGGATAGTGTGAGTGCACATTCAAAGAAGAGTGAAGTGATTATAGCGTTTGTAGTATTGTACTCACTGTGAAGCAAGAAAAAAAACATGAAATCACGTGCCATGTCATATAAGATGTAGTTATTTGTGTCTCCATAAATGTTGTATGTACAAAGGTTTGTATTTTGTGTTGAACTACAAGATTAGAAGTGAGTGTGCAAAATTTAATGCATTCCGGCTTGCAGTGAATTTATTCTTCAGCGTGTATGTCCCGCTCTTGTGTGTGGACAAGTTCTAACTGTTCAAGAAACTGACAAATGAATTTACTTATTTTGAGAGTACTCTTGAATTAAGTGACTTTATTTGTGTATCTTGACAAGTGCAATGTTTCTTGACAATGGAAGGTCGACAAAAGTTAGAGTTTCAGGTGTTTGCATATTACCACAGCAACCAACATTCCAGCCCGACCAATTTCGTGAAACAATATAGTCACAGAGAGTAAAGAATTCATCAGAAGAGCATGTACAGGCTGATATTTGAGGCGTCAATACGATTCAACCGCGGCATTTAATTGTTGCGCTCACTGAAGATCAGTTCGGCACCTATTAGGGTTACGGTAGCAACTTTGATCCAGTGCGTTCTTCACATACAACAAGCAATGCTATGATTATTGGAAACAAGAGCATGGTGTACATGAATCCATCCACTCAGTACCAGCATGGACAAGTAATATTTTGGTTTTGAAAATGTGACATGTAAAGTAGTTGAATTACAATACATGTGATGCCTATTCACAGTTTTGAAGTTTGTTCATTATATTGAGGATGCCGAATTTCAGTGGCGGGTTTCTAGTGCAATGAAATGTTTTCCAAATGTTTTCAATAGTTGAATGACTTAAAACAATGTAATGTTTACATTTCAAGAGTGTTACTAGGTTCAACAGTACCCTGCAAACAATATTTCACTGCAGCAACTGCCTTTCATTCCATACGTAAAAGATGACGGAGTAGAATGTGACCTCAATAGCGGCGACAAAGACGATGTCAACAAAGATGGGGGAAACGACTTCAGAACTAGGCCTCTAGAAATAGCCCAAGAGCAAAGACACCATGTGATGCAGATCGAGAGTGAAATAGACAAACAGAAGGAGAGGAGACAAGCAAAAGCAGCTAGAAATAAAGAAGCAGTCCTACGTATCTGTGAAGGACTGAAACGCAATGAGCTCAAGATAAATCCAGACACAAATATTCCATACGGTTATCAAGTTCCAGAGTGGGAACAAGAGATAAGGATACTTTCAAAGACACTAAACCCAGCCATTGGTGACATCAAGAAACAACTAGCTTCAAGTTGCAAGAGAATCACCAAATGGATTCAGCATACCTGGACTTACACAGCTCTTGTGAAGTACTCATGTGTGAAGAAGGCAATAGCAAGAGGCATCACCCTTAAACGTGTAGAATTATGGAACATGATTGCAGCCAAGAAAGAAAGGCTAATGGACATTAGCGACAATACATTGCGAAGTTTGGCAGAGGAACTGCTTGCTCCAAAAACAATGAAGAAGAGAAAGGATTGTAGCAAAGCAAATATTAGTTGACAAAACTTTGGCAAAAGTGGTTCCTCATGACAAATCGGTGTTTGCAGATGGTTAGAAAATAGACTACGCAGACCACCTCATCTTGAGGAGATCCAAGTGGAAATGACTAGAGATAAAGGCTATAATGGGCGTTCTAAGAGGAAAGTTCAATTGAACTATGTAATGCACGGCAACAACAGTGCTTTCACTAAGGCATATGAGATTGAGGGGGGAACTGGGCAAGCATCAATTCAAAGCGCAGTAATGCAAGATGCCAATGTTACTAGTGATAGTGGTAATGAAGCTTTTTTTTCCGTAGATGCTACTGTCAAAATTCCGCAAACAAAAGAATATGTGCAAACCGAATCAGGTGGAGAGGACTAGCTCTCAAGGGAATATTTTGCAGCACTTGCAAAATTGAAGAAATTGCAAGACAAGATAGCGGCAATGGAAGAAAAGCGCTTGACCTTGGGTTTTAGTGAAGGCACCATGTCACTAAACGCCAATGGTGGCTTAGTATCCAGGTGTGTAGAAGATGCGATCATACATCAAACTCCGGAGGCACCAAAAGAGCTGCAATCGCTTGTGTCACATGAAGTGGCATTCCAACAGCCAAGAGAGGCGAGTCAACAGTCGAACATGGGAGAGGGTACAGTCATGTTGAATGTCACGCCATAGGCGATATTGCAACTAGAACTTGAACTCTGCCCAGTAAATGAGCTTCTCACACACTAATGACATAATGCATAGTGAATATAATCTTCTTCTGTGCTTAGTTTTAAGCAAGTTTCTTACACTTTGAATGTTAGAAGAAATAATGTTGTATAAAAAAATATTAAAAATGTGATGGGAATCATAGTTTTCTACTAGTATTCTAAAGTTTATTATTTTTTATTTATGAATATGGTATGTGGATGACTTTGTATGTCCTATGCTAGATTATGGGAGTATGTATAGAATTACTACTTATATAAATAGATTGTACTTTAATGAATCAAGTATAATAGGTTATGTGATAATGTCCCCTGCATGCCTTGACTCCATTTCAGATATGAAGTGGAGGTAAGCACAGAATTGCATTTATGAGATTGTAGTTTACCATCACAATTTTGTCTATTATTTTTGGAACTTCTTATTCCCTAAGGTATATCCATTACTTCATATGTATTATGTATTGAGGTTCAAGTTGGGGTTGAGAACCGATGTTGCATGGGTATAAACCAAATCTAGGTAGGGCATGACACATTGTCTTTCCACTCTGTCAGTTCTTTCTCCATGATCATATTGTTCTTGGGCTTAATGTTGGCATGGAGGGAAAAGGTAATGGGTACACAAAGTGATTGTTTCCAGAAGCAGTCATTATCTAATGTTGCAATGATAGGATAAGTGCATGCGTCAGTCAATTTGGGGTCGGATTCAATGGTAAGACACATGCCTAAGGGGTAGATGAGGTCATACTAGTCTAATGAAATGTTTTCATTTTTGAATTACTGTGATGTGGCCATGCCTTGATTATTTTTTGCATTAATTTATTGGTATGAAAGGTAGGTAGGAGTAGTTGAATGAAGTGCACATCTGTGAAGTTCATTATATTATCACTAATTAAGTGGAGCCTATATTTGAGCAACCTTGGTTTTTGGAGTTAATCTACAGGTTGACGGAGTTTGTAGAGGAAGATATGAGCGGACTTTAATGTGATGGGACGTTTTATGTTATTTATGTATTACACAGTGTGTATGCTTTGTTTTGTTTTGTGTGGTATTTGTTTTTTATTTTTGATGATAGAAGTTCTGGTATTGTAGTGGACTACGGTATTGTTAAATTCATTGTAGGGGGCTTTATTCTCTTGCTCTCCTAATGCATTGATTTCATTATTGGAGGACATTGAAGAAGAGCAGGAACTTTTGAGATTGGTTTCTGAAGTCATTTTGTCGTTTTGGTTCATATGTTGTAACCATGTCTGCGTGTTATGTTAGGATGTTTTCCGGGTTCAAGTGGGATTAAGGAAGTGCAACGGTCTATTAATGTGATTAGTAATTTGAGTTTCTATAAAATTATTGGGGAAGTCATGAATTTTGGAGTTTGAGCAGTGATTATGGGGTATGGGAGTGCGTTTCTGATAATTCATGTAAGGTGATTCAACATCCATGTAATGTATTGAAGATATAATTTATTGTAAAACTGTAATCAGCAAAAATCGATATGAATTACATAAAAACGGCCTTGATAGGTATAATCTTTTCCAACGTAACGAATAAAGCCTTTCTAGATAGGAATGACATTGTCGGAATGAGTTCAATGCAATTATTGTCGATTATACTCTTTGATTTTTTCATAAACGCTATATCAACACAGCTTCTTTTTTAAATGAAGTTAACATATGCTAGGTTGCTTTACTTGTGTATTTTTTTTGTACTCATAGTATGTTATATTGTTGATGTAGACATTAGAAACCATGCTGGAGTCAGAGCAACATGTGGAAATCCAGGTATGATACACTTACATGGAATGGGAGGTTTCTTTTGGAACATTGGAAATATAGTTGCTATTTGCTCCAACTGCTTACTAAATGGCATTACATTATTGAAAAGTGAAGGTAATATTGAATGAATGACATTTTGCAGGCTGAATCAGAGGGGGAGAAGGCTATGGTAAGAAGTCATATTGTGTTGGTGATCATTTATATCTCACAAACACATCCTCATTATTTTCTAGTACCATTATCATATTCCACTAAGTAATTGACCATGTTGTTGCAGTTGAGTCGTGTAAGTCTTACTTAGACCTTACTTGTTTAAATTTAGTGACTGAAATGCAAATTTTGGCTCATAGACTGTGACAAATGACATGGATCATGGAGGCATGAAGTCAATTTGAAAAAGGGGAAGACCACGCAAAAACCCATTGTGCAGATGATACAAAATTACACATTTGGTGGTTTACAAGTGTTCTACAGGTTGAATAAGTCCCAAGTGTAATATCTTGGGTTGACAGAGTGCTTATGTGTCATAGCATTTATTCAAGACTAGGTAGTTTATTAGCAATATTTCCGTTTATTGGATAGCAGAGCCTAGTGAAACCGTCATATTTTCTAAACGTCCATAATAATTTTTCATAGTTCAGTGTGTGCTGGTTGTGTGTAGATGATTATATCTAGGCATTGACAGGTGCCCTACAAGCTCATGCACTTCCAAAAGTAGAATATTTTCATTCTATTCTACAGGGATGGTGTTTTCTATATAAATGATATTCCGGTTTGTGCATTTGATTGAAAAAAAGTCTGTGGTACTGAATTTCTTTGAAGTGGATGAGATGCAAGACAGTGGGTGAGATGCTTCTAACCAAGTTAGTGGATGTAATTGACAGGTTGATAATACACACATGTCATAAGTCCTTGAACCCACATGTCAGAAAAATTATATTGTAATATAGAAAATGTAAGTGTGGATAAATTATCCTAGTTTAATGTGGGCCATCTTGGAAAAAGTTGAGTTACAGCTACCCTAGAAAAGCCAAGAAATTTGCATGGAATGAAGGGAAAACCAAAGTATTTATGTACTAATTTTTTATAGATATAAGATTACTGATGCAATTAACTCAAGTAAACATTTGATGATGTGTACAATAGACAAGGATAAGTAAACCGGATGGCAGTACACATAAAATCAAGTGGGACCCTGATCAAGTCAACAAAAAGATGACAATCACTTGTCAAAAAATCGTCTGAATCAGGGTGTCCTAATTGACATCCTTGTTGACAAAATTTTGTCATCTTTCTGTAAATTAAGACAGCCAGCCTCTCGTAGTGTATCTTTTCTAATCAAATTTTTTTGATGGATGTTTATCCTTTTGAAACATGCCAACAAAAAATCACTTGATTTTACACATATTTAATTCTAAATTCATAAAAAAATTGCCCCCAAAAACAACTAAAAATTGAATAATGACATAAAAGAGGGAAGTGGCACTATTAAGACCCTACATTAACCCTTAAACAACCAAGCTACTATAACACATTCTATGTACGCTATTGTATAGTTGGTATTTGCTACCAACAAAATGTTTTAATTTGGGATCTTGACTACCTCACTAGAATATTATTGGTCTATATTCTAACTTTTTTGTTGATCTCAAATGTAATAAAGGTGTGGATGCACTCCAAATACAAGAAAAATACCTTGTATTGTACTAGTTGCAAAGAGCTGCTCAATCGTTCAAGTGTTAATATACACAAACTCCATATAAGGTAGGAGCACCTTAAATGAACACAATTTGTTCTCGAACACCTATAAAAGTGGTCATATAAGACCCAGTAGTTGGGTAAATGAGACACAGACCAGAGGTATGAGATCCAGCAGTTGGGCAAATGGGACACCAACCATGAGCCATGGGTATGAGTGGTCATAGTGACCATTTTAAGCATTAAAGTGATTTATTCTTGGACTCTCATGTTCACTCATATGGTTTTCTCTATGTTTGTTTTCAGAAGGTTCATGACTGATTTACAACAAGTCTAGTGTCTACAATAGGTGTATCTACAACCTCATCTTCAAAAATTCATATTTTATTCATAAAACTGCAAAATAATATGAGGACAATTTTCTGCCCATCTCAACCCATTTTTTAACAAATATTTGTATTCAAAATCTTAGTGCACCTTCTTCTTGAATTGATTTAACCCCTAAAGGACTGTTGTCCCTTTGGGGACAATGGGGCTTTTGGGCACGTACCTATGGCTAAACTACTTTGTATAATTTTATGAAACTTTTATGGAAGATGGGGAATTCAAAGATTTATGCAGGCATCTAATTTTTTCCTCATTTTGACATTTGACAAAGAAATTACGCAAGAATTTCTGCTGCCCAAAGGTGGGAGGGCAATATGGGTAGCCCAAAAACTTCTTTAAAATTTTTGTTTTTCTAAAATTAAAATTTGAAATTGGTTCTTTAGATTCTTTTAGACATGGGAAGCTTTGAATCATTCCATTTCAATCAATGACATGAAAGTTATGAGATGTTTTAGTTGTGGGCAGTTATGGATTCTTCACTCTAAAATAAACTTTGAAGTCCTATATTTTTCATAGTTTTCAATATTATGGAAATGAAACTAAAACAAAAGAAGTAGACTGTTTATTACAACATTATAACTGTTGGGATTTGCATGTTTCATTTCAATAATCAAATTCTTAACAATTTAGTGATTTGACTCATTCTCTACTTCTTCTTACTTACTATTTTTTTCCCATGTGTTGTATAGTTCCAATTGATTTGAAAATTCTCCCACACATGCCTAACTTGGTCTTCTACATGGAAAAAATAAACCTCAACTTTGTGTAGAGCAATTTTTTTCATGTAGGAGTGGTCAAAGGCTTCTAAATTTTTTGGACAGCACATAAAAAAACCTTAATTTTCTCTTTAGATGTAAATATCTCCCTCAGCTCTATCTAAAGTGACTTGGTTTTTTTTCCACAAGTACCTCTTCTAGTCTAAGGCAAGATCCTATGGTTGGATTTCCCAAAAAAGAAAAAAGAACCTATCTTCTTGCTCATCGCCTAGAAGTGGCAGTTTTTAGTGATTTTGACAAAAAAAAAAAAAAAAAGGCTCAATCCTTTAGGGGTTAACAAAAGTGTCCATTTAAGGTGCTCCTACTTTAACCCCTAAAGGGCCCTTGGGCTTTAGAAATACAATATCAAATACGACCGCAACCAATATTCAGAAGTTTGAATTAGCTGGAAATTAAGTGTTACAACCATACATATTGAAGGGTTGTACGTTGGTGGGTGCATAATTTTTTTGGAAAGCCCTCAGAGCAACTCAAATTTGGCTGTACATACGGCCGCAGATGGCTGATGGGCCGTTCAAAGGTTAACTTCTAAAGGACCAAAGAGCCCAATATGGCCAAAGGGGGTGCTTGGAGGTGTGAAAGTACACAAAAAAGGCATTTTTAGCTCAAATTTTGGTCTGCCACTCAAGTCCAAATGGAATTGCTAGTTCAAGAATTTTTTTTGATCAGCTTGTTGTTCCTTGAAGCGCCTCCTTTGCTCTAGATTCTACATGGAATATGGAAAGTATTCTTTTTTTTCAACAATTAGGAGAAAAATGTCTTTGGGAAAACAAAGGGAGCGGCTTAGAGAGCAGATGGGATGGGTGCTCTCATGTCTTGTATTGTACAAGGGAGAAATTTGGTGATGTGTCACTTTTTTTTTTCTTGATTTGAGAAAGGTTTTTATAGCTCTAAAGTAAGGAACTAGTGGAATTTAGCTACTTTGAGTGACCATATCTTTTGGAGTTTTGTTCCATTTGTGGAATTCTTTTTTCCATCAAGTATAGCTAGACATAATCTCATGGGATTAACCATTAGGTAAATTCTTTTTTGAGAAAATATTACATGAAAGTCCAAAATCCATATTTTGAATTGTTGCCCAAATTGGAAAGCATGAGATTCTCAACGGTGGGAATTTTGCAGATTTACTTGGATTTGAAATCAAATTGGTTTAAAACATTTGATTTATAGCTGGATATAGAACAACCGGTTTAAATTATGTGATTACTTGCTCAACTTTCCAAAAACTCAAAGAATATGTTGAAGATTTCATGTTGAAGGTATGCTGAATTTTCTTAGCAAGACGCTTAGGGGTTAAACCTCCAGAAATTGGGCCTTTCCCGATGTACGTATGTTAAACTGCATACAGTCACGTCCCATTTACGTCCAGTTTTCGTCCCATTAACATCCCGATTTCGTCCGATATTCGTTCAGTTTACGTCCAGTTTTCGTGAAACGAAAAAAACATGTGAAGACCTCCGACGTCTACTGACGTCACGATCGTCCAACTTTCTTCACCATCGTCGTCGTCGTTGGCGTGCAGCTCCTTGCCTGTCCTTCCTCCTTCCCTTTCCAGAGGACTCTGGAATCGAAGGTTTTGCGCGATTCAGCAGGTGCAGAGTAAGCGTATTCATTTTGCTCGAGCGAGAAAAGGAAAGGAAAGGAAAAGGAGGTGTGTTATATCTGTCACTCTCACGCGGTTCAAGATGAAGGGAGCGCCGCCTTCGCCTACGGGCAGCGGCAGCATGAACGCCAGCGGAGGTTTCAACAGCGGAGGAGGAGGAGGAGGACCGCGGTATCGTCACCGGAAGCGCAACAGCAGCTTTGATGAATCTCGGGTGAGTAATTTTCTCTTAAAAAATCTCTACTTATTTCGAAACAGTTCCATTTTCTCGTTTCTTTCAAATTTCGACTTAAGTTAAAAGTCCGGAGAATAATCCGAAATATCCTTACGTTTTTTATGAAAGAAAAATCGTCATCGCTTGTAGTGAAGTTTTCGCTTCGAGCTTCGCCGCACTCGCGCTTGTTCAAACGAAGTCTTGTTAATCACGGTGAGATCGACCTAGAATAAAATAATTAGGATTATTTAATCAGAGAAATGTAATTGTTGAAGTTTCAGCTTAGAAATAGGAAAAAGCCAATATGCACCGGGACCTGACTGAACCGATAGTTAGCCTGAATGTCTATGCAATAAAATTCTGGACGCACAGGTGTGGTGAAGAGCAGGATACTCGATGCATTTGAATTTAGGGTTAAGAAATGGCACAAAGCTTTAGCTTCAGGCGTGCGTTCTTTGGTTCGAGAATTTCGTGCTGCCAGATTAGACTTCCTGATGATGATCTCACTTATTTGGATTGATTTATTTAGATTTTGTATGGTTGCTTTAATTGAGTATTGTCGGTAAATATGTTTATTTATCTCTTATGCCTTTTTGAAACGTCTTTTCGAAAAAAGATAACTTTGTCAGGCTACATATATTTCTTTCGATTTTCGCCTTTGCTGTTCGGGAGTGAGAGATCAAGGGAAATCATGAATTTCTTGAGCTATGAATGGCAGAATTGCCATCGCGTAGTGAAGTTCACCTTTCGACCATGCCATGTCAACTGAAAACTTACTGAAAGGAGAACTACAGTTCGGCAACTTGAGATCGACGTAGAGTCAAAGAATTAGGGTCCACGAGGTAATTGTTGGAGTTCTAGCTTGGGAAATAGGAAGAAACCAAATGCACCGTACTCGACTAAGACCATAGTTAATCCGAACGTTTCTGCAGTAAATAATGGTCGCATAGATATTGCGAAGACCAGATACTCCATGCACTTGCAACTTAGAGTTATGGAGTGGCACAAAGCTTAGCTTCAGGCTTGTGTTATTCGATTTGAGAATCTCTTGCCTCCAAATTAGGCGTCCACATGGTATCACTCGGCTTGTTTATGTTGTTAAATTTTATTTTCTGTGAGCTCCTTAAGTGTTTTATTCGCTGTGCACATGGTTTTCGTCTTGTATTTTTGAGAACGACCTTTCGCTAACTTTGTCGCAATTTGCATTGTTGTGAAGGGAAATAGCTGGTTTCGCATCCCAAGACCTGCGCTCTCAATTCCTCTTATGATGAAGAAGGTAACTTTATTTCTTTTACTCTGCATTTTCAAGTGTTTTTTTAATTTTCCAGCTGAGTTTGTAAAATGTTTTCAAGGGATTGCGGTGTACTTGATAATGATGTTTTGCGGATTTGTTGTTGGAGCGTCTTCTTCATCTTCTGGAACTTTTTGTGTTTCTGTAATTTATTAAACAGAGTATCTCTCGCGATGAAAGCAAGGCCGGTGGAGAAGTCACTCTGGAGATTGATTCTGCGAGAAAGTATAAGAGCATGTGGATAAGAACACTTTCGGGGGCCTGGATGATCGGTGGATTTGTCTTGATAGTATACATGGGCCATTTATATATATGGGCCATGATTGTAGTTATCCAGCTGTATATGGCCCAGGAGCTTTTCACTCTTGCAAGGGCAGCACAACGGGAAAAACAGCTCCCTGGTTTTCGTTTACTTAACTGGTATGTACTCTTGTTTTGGTAGATTTTTTTGTAGGGAGATATCTCAGTCTCTTTCCCTGTCACTTTATTAACAACTAACACAGCAGAAGTTTTCATGAACTCTTTCACTAGTCGTACTGCTGTAGCTGAATCCTAGTCTTAGAACCTCTCTTTGACTGCTTTTGTCAATGAAATCGTACTCCAGGTCTCTGTAGTCGATGAAGGCCTGTTGTTGGCTTCAGGACACTATAGAGTCATTGATGCTCGTTTCTTACCCTCTTTAACAGTTGGTGTGTTATTTCTCGCATATCGAGTATGATTCGATGATTCTTGTTTTTTGTTCCTCATAATGAGTATTTTCAGTCTCTTTTTCTCTTAACGATTTTGTCGTTAGTTTTAGGGCATTCTGAGAATCCTATGGGAAAAACTTGATAAAATATTGATTTGATCTGTTGTCAGGCATTTTTTCCTCACAGCAATGTTATACGTCTATGGACGTTTTTTGAATAAGCATTTGGTAAAAACAATTCATAGTGACCTTCTGATCCCACGGCTTTTCAAGTATGGCCTGATTAAATATCACATGCTTATCTGCTATTCACTATACATTGCAGGTAAACTTATTTTCTATGCCTACCTCCTTTTATTTGTTATTTTAAGCAAATTTGAGTGCAATTCTCTTGTATTTATTTGTACTTGAGTTCTATTTTTCAAGTAGTGAACAAAGTTCTGTGGCATTCATGTTTTGTGATGGTAATTTTATCTGTATACCATCGATTGGCATCTTTTGTTCAGTATCTGCTTTTTTGTAACATGCTGAGGGAATCCTGAAATGGTTTTTTGTGTGATTTACGTTTTTGTAATTTATTTGTGACTAAGAGAGGTTCTAGCCGACTCTATCTTCTTTTCGCGTTTGTGATTGGACTGGTGATCTCACAAATATTCTTGCACTGTGTGCAGGGTTTGTGTGGTTCATTCTGACATTGAAACGAGGCATGTACAAGTATCAATTTGGCCAGTTTGCCTGGACTCACATGATTTTATTTGTCGTATTTGCACAGTCCTCTTTTACTGTAGCCAACATCTTCGAGGGCATCATATGGTGTGTCCCTTGAGCATTATGCTTTATTGGTCCTTGTTTCTTGGTATCCTTGGCATTTACACAGTTTTACGTAGGGCTAGTGAATTTCTCATTAGTTGCTTTCAAGAAATCGGGTTTGTGCATTAATCTTTAGTCAATTGGTCAAGTTTGACGGATTAAAACATAGAGATGCACTATGGTTAAATCTCCTCATCTTGCATTGCTACCATTGTGAATTTACCTAATTTTGTTTAGGTTATTGCTATTGAAGCTGTGTAGTTCTTGATATCAACAGCCAAACGTGGAAGACTTACATTGTTTCGTGGCTTTTGTGCAGGTTTTTATTACCAGCCTCCTTGATCGTGATCAATGATATTATGGCTTATTTCTTTGGTGTTTTCTTCGGCAAAACTCCTTTGATTAAACTCTCCCCAAAGAAGACTTGGGAAGGGTTTATCGGAGCATCTTTCTCGACTGTTCTCTCTGCTTTCATGGTAAACTATACGTCCAACCTTGAATTTGTTCTTGTCTATGATGGTATGGTATTATGGTGATGCGATGAGATTTATTAAAATTTCTTGTATGGGGTTTTTTTTGTGCCAACTTATCTAATAGATTGCTCCTATTTTGGATGCCTTTCATTTGATTAACAACGAAGTTCTTGAAAGGTAACAGAGTGAGTTGATGGAATAACCAAAATTTTCCTCATTTATCTGCAGCTTGCATATGTCATGGGCCAGTCGGAGTGGCTTACTTGTCCTCGAAAGGTATGTACCTTGTCTATTTTCTGGATCACACTTCTGTCTATTCTATTCCACCTGTTTACGGGGACACTTCGCAGTGTCAATCTACATATTTAATTGACTCGTCTAAAGTTTACCGAATGCCAGATATCTTCCTTCTGATGATAGTTTGTGACGGAACGTCTTCCTTGTAACTTAGTTTTGCACGTTTGTACTCAGGTACCGACATTGGTCAATTGAAGGGTGAAATCAAGTGGGATAGTATGGTCTGCGACTTTTTAACTAAATTTTTAGGGCTGTGGATGTCCAGGATTTGTCAACTGGATGGCTCCATTGTGACCCTGAACCTCTCTTTAGGCCAATGTACCATCCTATTCCAGCGTGGATGCCTCAGTGGGTACGTTCTCGTTTCAATCCTGTTGGTTTATTACAGCTGCTAACAAACGTTAAAATGTCCATTTCTTTCCGGTTATTCGCCTGAAATTTCGTCTGTATATATTTATTGCAGTGTAGCATAATGCCTTGGCTGAAGGAGATAGTGCTGGAAACTAGTGCAGTGCTTTACTCCTCCATCTGTTGCACATGACTTATTTTTGAATTCATGGTACCTGAAAGGTTGTCCTCTAAGGTTACCATGCAAGCCATATAACCCTTTTGTGGTGGATTTCAGTTTCCTATGAAAGAGTATGGGGTGATGCCGGTGCAAACACATGCAATGGCCTTCGGATTATTTGCATCTCTGGTCGCACCATTTGGGGGTTTCTTTGCAAGTGGATTTAAGCGAGCCTTCAATATCAAGGTATCATCCTTGTAGCCAGTTCTCATGTAGATGATACTTTTTGTACGTGGTGTCTGTTCTTAGACTTTTCTTTTTGGCTCAGCTCCCTGTCGTGCATATTAGACATTTACAAGATCATAATCATGGATGCAATCTATGCTCATTATCTAAGATCTTTTAATTTATTTGCATGACAGGACTTTGGAGACAGTATTCCTGGCCATGGCGGTATAACTGATCGCATGGATTGTCAGGTACATTTTACTACAAAGATAATTCATACATAATAATTTCGTAGGATGTTGAAGCTGAGCTTCTTAGGAGACTGACCCTCATCCTTTTCCACTATCCCTTGCTCTGAGTAGGCATTGTGAAGGTTAAATATATAGCAACTTTTCTAGCTGATGCCTTTGGTCTCTTGCATCACGTGAGTAGGAAAGGTGCTTATATGATGTAGGGATGGTACTTATATGAGAATTTCAGGAGTGTTGCAAATTCTGTACGTCGTTTTCATTACCTTGAAAGTGCTGATTACAATCGAGGTCACATTCATTTTTCTCACATTTACTACTTTCCAGGACCTGATAATCAATTTCATATGATTCTTGCCTTGATGTTTTCTCTATTCAGATGGTGATGGCGGTTTTCTCATACATCTATTACCAGTCTTTCATTGCTCCGCATCATTACTCAACAGATGCTTTCCTTGATCAGGTTTGAGAGTCTCTTCTATTATTTCCAAGGGAAAATTTCATGAATACCCCTGAAGTTTGCAGTAATTTCATAGATACCCCTGCTTTTTCAGAAATTTCACAGATACCCTTGAACCAAAATTTTCAGGCGTTTGTTTTGTTGTGCATGTCACTTCCTTCTCCATTTGTGCGCACACTACTTCTTTCTTGTTATGCATGTGCACAAAGGAAGAAGAGAAGCGGCATGCACAACAAAAGAAACACCTAAATTTTTTGGTCCCAAGGGTGTTTGTGAAATTTCTGAAAAAGCAGGGGTATCTATGAAATTATGGCAAACTTCAGGGGTATCCATGAAATTTTCCCTATTTCCAATAATAATTCCTTTCTCGGACCTAATATTTATCTAAGTTTTTCTCACTAGTAAACGTGTCATCATTCTTCTTTAGTTGCCACACAGGTGCTGAGAGCTCATGTATTGTACAATGGCTGTTTAAACAGATATTGGTGAACTTGTCTCTAGAAGAGCAAATGGGTCTTTACAAGAAGCTTGGCGAGGTTTTGACCAGAGGCTTACAGTAACGTGGTCAAATTGTTTGGCACATTGACGACGTGGGGAATTTACCCTTGTATGCACATTGGATACCATCCTCTATCTTCACAGTAGGTTGCCTTAGCTGACTCAGTAGTAATTGGTGTTCTGCCAATTTGCCTAATCTGAACCTCGTGTGATCCACGAGGTACGTTCTTTGTGTACATTACTAGATGAGGCAGCCTGTGAAATAGCCAGTGAGAGGGCAGAGTGCACTGTAGTTAAGTTACTAACAATACTTTTTCAGCATGTAGCAGGCTATTTTGTAATTTTGTCAGTTTACATAGGCAAAGTTCAAAATTCCTTTCTGAACCTGAGCTGTAAATGCGCTTTCTGGTGAATGTCTTGCATTGTTCTGTTCTTGTTGGGTGTCTACACTAATGCATTCTCTTTGTGGAAGAATATTATTTTGGCGTTGTAGTTTGTTAACTCCAATTTCTGTAGAAGTGTGGTTTGCTGTGCTATTTAATACAGGGTTAGTGTCACTATTGTTGCTGCAACCATCTACAGGTTTATATTGCATCCTGTAAAAGTTGACCCGGATAGCTTATTTTACTGGAAGTCCTTCATCTTTAGTACATTTTGTAAAGAAGTCAGCTGGGATTCGTGGAGCTGGTAAATATTTTAGTCAGGTTTTAGATGGGCTATCGAACGTTGTGTTGGAGTCATAAAACACTTGCAATTATATATTTTAGGCTTAAATGAAATCACGTTGAATCGCCTTGTAGTATGTAAGAACATTGTCAGTTTGGTATACAAGAATTAGGGTTAGTTGGCAAGAAAGGGGTATGTTTCCTCATGTTTTCATGTATTTTTTGAATTTTTTTTCAAAAATACTAAGTTCAACCAAATTGCCTAAGAGTGTCATGCCTACGTTCCCTTTGTGATAATATAGTATCAACAATATGTGTTTACTAGGGTCATGCCCTTTGTGGGAACCAAGTGGTTGAAAATATCAGATAAGAAGCATTTGCAACTACTAAAGAACACCGTATTTTATTTTTTTATTTTATTTTATTGTGACTATAGGGTAAACTATGTTATATTTACTAAAACAAAAATATTATTCATACCAACATTATCCCCTAAAGGACCAAAGAGCTCAATATGGCCAAATGGGGTTCTTGGAGGTGTAAAAGTAGACAAAAAAGGCATTGCATGCTCAAGTTTTGGTTTGCCACTCAAGTTCAAATGGAGCTAAAAGTCCAGCAAAATTTTTGGATTTGCTTGTTGTTCCTTGAAGCCTCTAGATTTTGCACCCAAACATTTGAATTTACTATTTTTAATATTAAAACTATTAGTGGCAGTATATATAGGCATTGTACAATACTGTCTCAAAAAATTTTGTCACCTTGTTCTGTCGATTCAAAAACTTTGCATCATATGGAACATTATTAGCACTTTGTTGATTTGAATCTTATAAACTTGATTGTTGTGCAATCCCAATCAAGCATACCAAATTTCGATTCCTAAAAACCAAAACTCTATTTTTGGTGAATTGTTTTGTTATAAATTCATGGTTTTACAAAAAAATTGATTGAAAAATATTGGTGATGAATTTCTAAGATTTGATTGCATGTGTAAGTGGAAAACATCCATATGCACATCTTCCATGCTACAAAAGACCCCCTTAAGTAACAAAAAAATTATCTTTTTTTTTTCAATGTGATTTGTGACATGTCCAAACTTTGTAAAATAGATATTCCTTTGTTATAATTAAATTTTGTTATTTGATTCATATGTTGTAACAAAATCTATGCTTTTAAACATGGTGTTCCCTTCTTCTAGTACCAGGTCATCATCCACGTCACATCTAAAAAAGTTCAGTCACAGTAAGGTAGGAACACCCATAAGCGTTAGTGTCCCCATAATCGTCACCTCTAAAATCTTGAAAAATCTGTAGAAGTAAATGAATGTAATTACAAGGATGTACAACATGTGAACATGAAACCTTAGTGTTGGTTATGGGTACAATGACAGTTTGCTTTTTAAAAATTCACAACTTATTCTCATGATATCCAAATAATACATTCAAAAATGCAAACTCATTATTTTTCTGTTCTTAGTAGAATCCTATAATTTACTAGATGTTTATTAATAATCTTCATGTTCAAAACCCTTAAACTAACGCTTATGGATGTTTCTACTCCTAAACATCATGATTCTTGTTTTCTCTTTTGAAGCAAACCTCATCAGAGTTACAATTTCCTTCTTCTAATACCACGTCATCATCTACGTCATCATCCACGTCACATTAAAAAAGAGTTCAGGCACCGTATTAGGAACGTGTGAACAGGGATCAGGGAACTCGCTCTTTCTATTGATGCAGCAGACCGGTTTTCTGGAATCCAGAGCATCGACTCTGAAACGTGCGACTGAAGATTTTTTTGCTTTGGCACATTTTGATTTTCTTTTTCGCTCCAGCACTGAAGCGGATTGAATCAAAAAAATTGGCGCTCCTCAAGACTCTGTAGTTCGGTGCTAAGATGACGGAACGTAGTGCACAAACGGTGATTTCTTAGGGTTTTGCAACGATGGCGAAGAAGAAACCGGAGGTGGCGAGTCAGACGAAGGAGGACAAGGTACTAGAGAAGGAGAGCAAGAGGTTGCGGGAGCTGGCATTCTCGCGCGGGTTGCTCTCGGAGCAGAAAGCTGAACCGGATGTGGCATTGCATCCACATGCAGGTAAAATGGTCTTCTGACTGGAAAATACTTTACGGATTCGGGAAATAGTTTGCTTCGTATCAGCATGAATTGTGCTCTGCAATGCTAGCTTGTTATCGATATTTCATAATGTCTAACAGGAGCCTGCAGGAGCAGTGGTATCAAAAATCGGAGTAAAACAGAATTTATTCGTTCTCTGGTTTTTAGCTCAGTAATAATTATGAACTTTTAAAGCTCTTTTGCAATTTATGTATGTGAAATAAAAGATTAAGAACTGAAAGCTGAACCGGATGTGGCAAAATGGTTTTCTGACTGGAAAAATACTCAGATTGTTTACGGATTCGGGAAATCGTTTGCTTCGTATCAGCAGAAGTTTAGTCTTAATGCTAGTTTGTTATCAACAACTCATAATGTCTAACAGGAGCCTGCGGGAGCAGTGGTATCAAAAATCGGAGTAAATCAGAATTTGTTTGTACTAATCTCATTTTTCAAAGAAATATTGCGATTTATGTATGTTTAAGAATAGATTAAGAGTAGAAAGTTGTACCGGATGTGGCATTGCATCCACATGCAGGTAAAATGGCTTTCTGACTGAAAAATACTTTACGGATTGCTTACGGATTCTTGAAATCGTTTGCTTCGTTTCAGAGGAGTTTTTCTCTGCAATGCTAGCTTGTTTTTAATATTTCACAACGCCCAACAGGAGCCTGCGAGAGCAGTTTTATCGGAAATCGGAGTAAATCAGAATTTATTCGTTCTCTGGTTTTTAATTCAGTAATAATGTGAAATTTTGAAGCGTTTTTGCAATTTATGTATGTGTAATAATAGATTAAGGACAGAAAGCTGTACCGGATGTGTCATTGCATCCACATGCTGGTAATATAGTTTTCTGGCTGGAAAATACTCGGATTGTTTACGGATATGGGAAATCGTTTGCTTCGTTTCAGAGGGAGTTTTGCTCTGCAATTCTAGCTTGTTATCAACATTTCACAATGCCTAACAGGAGCCTGCGGGAGCAGTGTTATAAAAAATCGGAGTAAATCAGAATTTGTTCGTACTAATTTGAATTTTTAAAGATTTTTGCAAATTATGTATGTGTAATAACAGATTAAGAACATGACTCTTCGAAACAGAATCGGGAACTCGCAGTCGAAAGCAATTAAGAACGATTGAGATGTTGAGGACATGAATAATTATCATTTGTACTAATCCTGACGGGAATGGTTTCTTTTTGTCAAGTTCATCAATCTCGTTTAGGGTGGAGTTAAGGGACCATTATCCAGTTGTTTTCACTTGTTTTAGGTGAAGCAACAGTTTTCTTCTAAGTTAATTGACTGGAATGTATTTGTTTCGTCCGATTGCAGGTATTCTGCGATGTGATGGGAAAGATGTTTGTAAGAAAGGGCACAGAAAGAACAAATACCTGTTTTCTTTTCCTGGTCTGGTTGCACCTGTAGCAGGTGGCAAATTCGGTGATCTGACTCAACTTGACTCGAGAAATCCAGTCCTGTACGTGGACTTTCCTCAGGCAAGTATTACTTCCTAGAGACTATGTATTCTGGCTTACAGGCTACTTTACATTTTCTAATCATGGATTTGGTTTTTTCGTAGATGAGGACTTACACTGTTGTCCTGCAAAGAGGTGGTAGCTTATCAGTTATCGTGTTTTTTTTGTGATGGCAGGGACGACTAAAACTATTCGGCACGATTGTCTATCCCAGAAATAAGTACATCACTCTGAACTTTGTTCGAGGGGCAGGGAACATACAATGTGAAGATATTTTCGAAAGTCTGGTACATGATTATTTCGACCCTATGCTTTTCATTAACACTTGAATTGCAAAGATAATCGTTGGATGTCTTGTAGCATGAATTGCGATGCTAGCAATGCATGCATTGATATTTCCATCGTTTAGCAAGCATCAACATGTAATTGAGTCAGTATGTTTTTATCTTTTTTTCACGTGTCATTGATTAGGAGTGCATCTGAACACTTGTCTTACAGCAGCTTGTCGGTAAGGAATTGTAGAAATTAGATTGGTTTTGTTAATGAATTTAACAAAGATCTGCTCTGGAATTAATCTCTTGAAGACTCAAGCTGAACGTTCTCTATTACGTTTATATTGCTGCATTCATCAATCTTGTTCCAGCTAGCAACCTAAGACATTTACACATGTTTATAGGTGGTCTTTTCGGAGGCTTGGTGGATCGGTACAATAGAAGACAATCCAGATGAGCTGCGACTTGATATGCCTGTTGAGCTTCAGCAGGTATGCCATGCATGTTAGTCTTCATGTGTCCGTCAGAAAAATGGCATATTAGAAGATGATGTTAAATGACAACTGAATTCATATTTCAGCAATTTCTCATGAATCCAATAATCGTGTGAAGTCACAGCTCATTCCGTTTACAATTACAGTACAAGATCCGACGCTGCTTATTGGTAGGTTTTTGAATCTTAATGCAGCTGTGCATTTGTTGCCATCAGTATACGCAACATGGAATCTGCTAAGACTCTTTGATCTGTGGCACTGTTAAAATTAGGAAAAGCATTCAGTTTACGAATTTGCAGGTGGAGCTGGTAAGCCAAGAAATCCCAACGACAATGCTGATGTCAAACCTTCACAATTGGAACCAATCTTAGCATCACAGTTGGAGCCTAGTAAATTGAACACACCGAAGGCTCAGCTCAAAATGGACCAGTGGCTTTCTCATACGAAAACGGCAGAAATCAAACCTTCTGAGAGCAATGCTAAAGCAAAGCAAAAAGTCCCAAATGAATGGGAGTCAGATGAAGATGATGAAGGTTTTGTCAACTTGGGAGATACGCAAACCCCCTCACGACAATCTGCTCGTACTGCTGGGAAGAAATACTCGTAAGCATTCAGAACCGTTTCTAATAAATCAAATTACATGTTGTGCAGTATAAAAGCAGAAGGTGCTCTTTGTGATTACGTTGCTTGCAAAATTCATTTATATCACATATCTCAAAATTTCCAACATCAGATATGCGGAGTCGTCCTCAGATGAGGAGGCAGAAGACAGTAGTGGAGATGACGATTTAGATGCTGAACAGAGAGAACCTGAAGGCAAGACTACCAACACTCTTTACAGAAGCAAGGACGCAGATGATAGTTTCTTGGTTCCTGAATCACAAGCATCAAAAATGGACATGCCAGGTGACATTTTTCTTTCATGTATATGCTTTTATTGATGCAATGAGCCACCATGACCTACTTAACCTTCTGCTTGTCTCAGCCTGAGAGTCTCAAGGAGTGGTCCTATGTTAGACAAGCTGGTGCGATGAAAATATAATAGAGTTCTTGGTGTTGAGATGTATTCTAGCTTCTATTTATCCTTGTATACTCTGTCCAGATCCGTTGAACGGAATTCTTCCTCATGACTTGGCCGTCACAATGGATGGAAATGATGATGAAGAAACTAGTGCCATCGATCATTTAGCCGCTTCACAAACTTCAGCATCATTAAGCACTGCAAGTGGCATGCTTCTTTCAAGCTCCATTCAAGCCATCGCAAATGCAAGTACAGCAAGGGCAGGGTCCAAGCAAGCCAGTTTATCTTCATTCTTTATGAAATCAAGCGAGAAGGTCAGTTTCTCGTTTCAATAAATATTTCTGGATAACTGCTCGTACCATTTGTCAACAAAGCTTTTTCTGAGTGTATGTTTGATCATGTGGCTGCCTTTCTGTTCAGGATAATGGTAAAAATGTTGAGCCGCCCCTTTCAGTGGTGGAAGTAGGTTAGTACCTTTTCCGACATGCGACCTTGCATATGTGCTTTTGGTTTGCAGTTAATTGAGGATGTGAAGTCGTTCAATCTGCAAAAGATAAACTGGTTTGTTATATGTATTATCATTATATTTTCAAATTTTCTTTGTATTTGTTTACTCGCATCGTTTAGACGGAGCCACGGCGATGAAGGTCCTAAGCTTTTTATTCATGCTATTGCAGTTTAATTTTGCAGTCAAGGCCTTTGAAGTTCTTTGTTTTGAATAGAGACTGTTGTTTTTCAACGTTAACATATTGGGCTTTATGCAGGTGCCACTAGAACATACCAAAGAACAAAATTGAAACAGGTGAAAATTGACATTACGAATGCTTTCTGCATACTAGAATACAAGGATTTTAA
The DNA here is from genome assembly GCA_963920765.1 of Ulota crispa. Taxonomy (NCBI): domain Eukaryota; kingdom Viridiplantae; phylum Streptophyta; class Bryopsida; order Orthotrichales; family Orthotrichaceae; genus Ulota; species Ulota crispa. The sequence continues at coordinate 10,584,451 of OY987250.1, forward strand.
TTATACTTATTGAATGGTTCTTTGAGTGCTAATATTTAGGGTTATGATCAGAGGTTGATTATTCTGGAATAATGGAAATGAATTTTGGAAACTTGAGTGTTTTAATTCCCACCAAACAATCTTTTCACTTATTTGTCTTGGTGGGTGCAGTCCATCTTGGACGTTGAAGATGCTTATGAAGAGGACAGAAATCTGACATCAAAAGCTGAGGTAAACCCCTTATCCTTCGACAATTTCAGGCAAAACGTTTCTTCAGCATCGTCACCTGGCAGGCTATGACTTGAAATTTGTTCCAACACTATCACTGACCTGAACATTTTCAAGCAGGGAGAACTGTATGTAATGGTCAGAATTTAGTGTATACATGTTGACTGCAGCACTGCGATGCTTAATTCAATCTAGAATGCAAAATTTCAACTTCCAAGGCGTCTTTTGATACGTATTGCATTTTATTGCTTTGTTTGCAGATGAAACCCGTATTGCTAGATACACCCTCTGAAAGCAACGGCTCTAAGCGCAAAAGAAAAGCTACTGCAGAAGGAAATCAAACTCCGAAAGGTAGCAATTTGAGGTGTTTAGGAACAAGTTGTGTTTCCTTCTTAGTGTTTGTTAGTTACGCCTGTTCCTACTGCTTTTGTACACATTTTCTTGAGCAGGCCTGATCGGTTTCAAGGCTTGGTGATTTATCGCTGCGTTTCTTTTCATTAACACTGCTTAGCAGGAACGGGGAGAAAAAGCACGTCTCCAAACAAAAGAAGAAAGAAGACTAACGAGGTACTTGGAAGTAATTAGTGTGTAGCTACACAAATTGTACTCACTATACTGTTCCGTACAACTTCTGTGGGCCAAAGTAATTATAATAAATTTCTTAACTGTTTGCTATAAATTTGAATGTAAGATATCATCTGTAATTCAGCTGAAAATAAAATGGGTCAGTATAATGCATGACTTAGTCTTTGACGCATTTAATATATTGTTGCAAGTAAAATGCTACACCAAGAAATAAAACCTGATACAAATTTTAGTGTATCCCTCTCAAGTTGCTCTTAAAATTGTAATGTAAATTGTGTAACAAATAGGAAAAGTGATGATGTACTGAGATTTCTTGTGTATGTGTGCAGGATACTCAGTCAAAGGAACAGCCAATTCTGGTACAACACCAACCAATTAATCTTGGAGTTGCGCATGTTTCGTTGAATTTCAGAATAGATCTTGCTTTTGAATGTGAAGTGAGATTGTGTTCTATACATCTTTTATCGTTAACATTTTAGTTCACTAGTTTTGATCTCGCTATCTTCTGTGCTCTCTCTGTTTGAGGATAGAAAAAGGTAGTATGGTCGACACTAAGGTAGGAGGCTCTAATTCGGACCAGGCTCTAAAATGGACCACCTCCTCAAATGTACGTAGCTTGTACATGTTGTTTTTCATACCCCTTCAACAATGTACATGTAGTGTACATTTGAGGAGGTGGTCCATTTTAGAGCCCTATGACCTTTCGCCTTCAAATTTTCATAACTAATTTCACAAAGCTTCAAAAAATATGAAACAATTTGGGTTAGATGTTAATTCCTCTTGTCTTTCAAGGAAAATTTACTGAAAAATATTTCAAAAAGTTTCTTCAGTTTCAGCCTATGAGCCTCCTACCTTAGTTAACCAAAGTAGTTTCCTTCCGAAGATGATTCGAGGACTGCAGGATGCGGCTCTTTTACTAGTCGGGAATTGTGTTTTTTCTTCCACTCAGCAAGTTCTGCTTTCTTTTCTTTCCTTTTGACAGGTTTCTGATGATAGTGATGCGGGTTGAGCACGAAGGCTTGGTTGCAGAATTCTCAACTTCATTGTTTACGTACATCAGTCGCCTATTTATGGCAGTTCAGCTGCCATTTAAAAGTCTGCCAGGAATGGCGGCTGTACGAAAGCACAAGGTTCATTCAATGGTTTGTCAGCGGGGAACTGATTATTGGACATAAAGAGTGCCAAGATAATAGCATGTCTGTTACACGTGCTGCTATATGACATGACATCTGGTTCTCTTGGATTGACGGCTTGCTCATAAACAAAACCAGCCGTGGCTTATCAAGCACCTCCGACTCAATTTCGTATTGTTCTGTTGTTTGAGTCAGATGCTAATGGTAGATTATGAGTTCCTTTCACCGGTTTCGGTCATATTGCGTGTATTGACAAAATCGTGTTGGTATGCTTTCTTTCCAGGAACTTTGTGCATTAAAGTGCACTCCTTTGTATCTGGAATTCATTAAGGTAAAACGCCCAGAACCCTCTGAATTAGGGCGTTGGTGTTTGTGCAGTTGTGCAAATAAAATCACTCGTTTTGATGCGAAGCCGTTGGTTCCAAACAAAAGAGGCTTTCCAATTAGATTTATGACATTTTGCAAGTATATTAAACTAATTTTGAGTTTTGAAGTATGACTTCCAGATATGCCCACCTTAATACTGTAGGCTGTGGATTTTGTTGGCAAACAGTTTGAATATGTATAAAAAAATCCTAGTGATGATATTTAGATCCAGAGATAGAACTTGATTTATATAAGGTCCATTTGTCAACTTTCAAGTGGCCATAGGCTTATTTTCAGTTCCCTTGAAGCAGCACAACTGAGTTTTCGTTAATTATTGTATCATTTGTTCACTTGCTCTTTACTTTCACCTTTTTGCTTGTGAAGGTTGGAATTCTTCTTTTGCTTCAAATCTTTTCATGCGAAATAAATAAAATGGGCATATGGCAGATAAAATACAAGAACAAGCACATAAAAATGATATTGGTTAAATAAAATCACAAGATTCAAATAAATTATCCAGTGATTTACCTCACTGAATAGGAAGATTTAAAGTAGAAAACATATGAAAAATAGGCAAAATCAACAAACTATGAAAAATATATGATAAATAGGCAAAATGAGCAAACTGGTTAAATCATTTGTGTGACTTATTTGAAGCAAAGAAATTCATTTAACTTTTGATATATAGATACATGTGTGTTTCTTTCTTCACCCAAGTGATTGGTAGCACATTTTTTTTGGTGTCAATAGTTTTTGCAAGTTTTTGTTATCCATAATCCATTGGGTAACAAATGGAGAGATCAACCACCATTGGTCCAAATCTATCAAATATGTCAATACTCTAGCGACATATTGCCAAAAAAAAATGCCTTGGTGATTGGAAGAAGCAACCTTTGCCTTTGAAAGCAAGGTAGTTGAGAAGGTTAAAAGCTAGAATGCAATCCATACTATATCCAAAGTCCCATTGATTCTCAAAATTTGATTGGTTAAGAGGTTGAAGATTGGGACTTACAGCTTCAATCTACATCCTAGATTATTAACTTCAAATTCATTTCAAAACCCCCTTACATGTTTGAAAATCCTGACACTAAACAAGCAAGCCTATGCTCCAAAAGTCAAATTTACTAAAATAGAAACCCTACTCAAGAATTCAATTCCAAAAAAGAGTTAATATAAAATATCCAAACTTTGTTTTGAATGTCTTTTTATCCCTTTTCCATCCAACAAAATTGCAAAAAATGAGATCAAACTAGCTTCAACCTTAAGCTAGAGTGAATCCCATTTTTACAAGCCAAGAATTTTATCAACTATATTGGCAACATTGAAAAGAATAACCCCTTGGTTTGTCAGCTAAGTTGCACTAATTCTCCAAAAACTAATCCTTTTCACTTTTCAACATGTAACTCTCAACTAGAGGCAAGAACACATGGCTAGTTACTAATGAGCCAATTCCATTTCCAAGCCACCTTTGCAAAATCAAAAGTTTAGCCAAAGTGCCAAGCAAGTTGTCAAAAAAAAGAGCTTATCCTAACCTAAGTAAACTAACCTAGCCTTTATTTTTTATTTTTTTTGTTGGTTGCCCAACAAGCACCAAACAATGCAATCAAGTAAGAAAAAAATTGGACAAAATGGATAGAATCAACAATATGTGCACATCTATCCATAAAATAAACTAATTTTAGTAAATTTCATCCTAGTTTTGGCAAAAATTGTGTTTGCTTGGGAAGGAACTTGGCAATTTCATCCATTTTTTTCACATGATTTTTCTAGTGTTATGGTAGCCAGTCCAAATTTGAGGTAAGATCAATACCTTAAATTAAATTGTTTGTTTGGATGCTTGTTTGTAACGTTGAGATCTCCCAGAGTGTGTGTCCCCCTATTGTGTGCTTGGTACCATTGGAAAGCTCTTGGCAAGGAGGGGTGCACGGGCTTGGTTTTGTGGCATTTTGGCCCTATGGTGGGAAAGTTATTGAGTTCCAAAAAAAATCATGAATTAAAATTTTAGAAATTTATTGATTGGCCAAAGTAAAAATACAGATTTAACCAAAATAAAATTTGGATGTCCACTTAAAAATAAAGTAGAGTACAAATTTTACTAAAGTAAAGTACAAGTTTAACCACAAGTGGCATGAAGAGATGACATGGGGTGAGAATTGGGCCAACAATACATGGCCATATTTAGGTGAAAATTTGCCAGGAATTCAGAGGCTACTAACCCAAACATAGCACCAAAAACATAGTAAACTTATCGAGAACTATGGGTGGGAGTTGATATGGTGAAAATTAGCGAATTACCTCCCCAGGCATTGATGACACTCAAACTTCTCAAACACTCACAAACTTCTTATGTTAAATATTCACAAACTTCTCAAACACTCACTCACAAACTTCTCAAATTAATGCTTGGGCTCTGATTTAGGGGGGCTTGTTGTAGCCAGAACTCAGAACTGCAAGCTGCATTCTGTGTACGGGGATGGCAAATGCGCCGCCGGTGGTGATGCGACACGGGAGTGCCGAGCGCTGAACTGTATCATAATGAACGCGACGCGACGCAACGCGACGTTCGAGAGTCCCGGTGCACTGGAACTCGCGGCGCTCGTCACGCATCCCCAGCGCTTTAAACTCGAGCGCTTGTCGTCGTCTGTTTTGTGAGCCCAAACCAGCTGCGTCGCTCGCCCTAAAGATTGCGATCAGGGCAGGGATTGCACCGGAGCCCGTGGAGGCAGAGAAGTGGAAGGATTAGGGTTTGAGGCGCGCTATGGCGAACAATGGAGGAGGAGGTTTAGACCCCGGCGCGGGGTGAGGCAGGCGCGATGGAATGGACGCACAGATGAGCGTTTCTGCTTCCGCGGCATTGGCATCGTCATCGTCCTCATGGAGAGCCTGGCGCAACTGAGCGTGCTGTGCGAGCGCCTCTACACATCGCAAGACCCGGCGGAGCGCGCGCACGCGGAGAGCACATTAGCGTGCTTCAGCTTGAACACGGAGTACATCCAGCAGTGTCAGTACATTTTGGACAACAGCGCCAGTCCTTACGCGCAGCTGCTGGCGAGTTCCAGCTTGGTGAAGCAAGTAACGGAGCACACACTTTCACTCCAACTTCGGTTGGACATTCGCAATTATGTCGTCACGTTCTTGGCGTCCAAGGGCCAGGAGTTACAAGGTTTTGTCACCACGAGCTTGATCCAGTTACTGTGTCGCATCACGAAGCTCGGATGGTACGACGACGACCGGTTTCGCGACATTGTGAAAGAGGCGATGAAATTCTTGACGCAGGGCATGGTGGAGCATTTTCTCATCGGGCTGAAGATCTTCAACCAGCTCGTGGCGGAGATGAACCAGTCGAATCCGGGGCTGTCGCTGACGCATCATCGGAAAACCGCGTGCAGCTTTCGCGATTTGGCGCTTTTTCAGGTTTTTCAAATTTCGTTGACGTCGTTGCAGCAGTTGCAAGTGGACTCGGCCGATGAGCGGCTTCGGGAGCAAGCGATTGCATTGTCGTTGAAATGTTTGTCGTTTGATTTCATTGGCACTTCGTTGGATGAAAGCTCCGAGGATTTGGGAACTATTCAGATACCGTCTTCGTGGCGACCTGTTTTGGAGGATACCTCGACAATGCAGCTCTTTTTTGATTACTATGCTTCTACTAAACCGCCGCTCTCGAATGAGGCGCTGGAGTGCTTGGTGCGATTGGCGTCCGTTCGCCGATCGCTGTTTTCGGGCGAGACTGAACGGTCGAAGTTTTTGTCTCACTTGATGAGTGGCACTCGAGAGATTCTTCGCACGCAGCAAGGCCTTTCCGAGCATGAGAATTACCATGAGTATTGCCGTCTGCTGGGCCGCTTGAAGACGAATTACCAGCTGTCGGAGCTTGTTAGTGTGGAGAATTATGGCGACTGGATTCGTCTGGTGGCGGAGTTCACCATCCAGAGTCTTCAGTCGTGGCAGTGGGCGAGTGGGAGTGTGTACTACTTGCTGGGATTATGGTCTCGGCTGGTGTCTTCTGTGCCTTACTTGAAGAGCGACTCTCCTAGTCTTCTTGACAGCTTTGTTCCTAAAATCACTGAAGCCTATATCACCTCCCGGCTGGACTCTGTACAGGCCGTCTTGCAGAACAACATTGCTGAGGATCCGCTTGATAACGAGGAGCATCTGCAGGATCAGCTGGATAGCTTACCGTATTTATGTCGTTTTCAATATGACAAGACCAGTACCTACATTATTACCCTCCTTGAACCCATATTACAGGTACGGTGTCTCCATCTTGATGTCTTGCTCTGAATTGGGTAATGTTTGCACTCACTGCAAGTTTGGATGTCACTTTAAAGGTATAGACTTCACAATGTACGAGTAAGTATGCGTTACATTCTGTTGTTGTGAGGACGTTTGGTCCTGTATTGAATTTGAGTGTATTTGATCAAAATGTTTCAATGTTTGGAAATAGTCACGGGATTGTAGAATGATGACAAGGAGTTGTTGCTCTTGATAATGCTGACTAAACTTTTGATGAAGAAAAGAATTAGGGTTTGTCCTCAAGAAGCCCTAAATGTGCTTCATGTTATATTAGCAGTTTTTAGTAGGTCACTTGTGAACTTTCGTTTTTCTATATCGATTTCTTTACTGGCCAATACATGCAGTGTTCGTCATTTATTCTGGTGGATTTAAAGTTGCTCCCATCTCAATCTTATACTTCCCAGTGCAATTGAAATGGCTTTTGTAAGACTATGGACTTTTAGGGGCTGAAGAGAATGTTATTTCGAGCTTTTGCCTCGGTGCCGTTTTGAAGCACTCGCATAATTAGGACGCTCTGGAATTAGTTGAGCGCTTCTTTTCAGCCCATGGGGTCCTCAATGACGCATCTTTTCCGTTGCTATATATTTCAATGTCTATTGTGAGAAGAGATGTTTTTTGAAAAAATTTGGGCACTTATGTAAAAAAACCGATCTTATGACCTTCAATGACGTTTGTTCTGTAATTTGACCGAATGCCAGTACTCGCAATAGTTTTGTGTTGATTCATTTATGCATTTGCTGCAGACTTACACGGAAGCTGCAAGAGTGCAAGCACCAGTGGAAAGCCAGCAGTTGCAGGCAGTCGAGGGTCAGCTCACATGGCTGGTGCATATAATAGGAGCCATCATAAAAGGTCGTCAGAGCTCCAGCAGCAGTGCAGAGCCGCAAGAAGTGATCGATGGAGAGTTGGCAGCCCGGGTTTTTCAACTCATTCAAGTAACAGACACAGGTTCTCATGTACAACGATACTCACAGAGTAGCAAACAACGACTGGATTTGGCTATTCTCTCGTTCTTTCAGAACTTTCGGAGGGTGTACGTGGGTGACCAGGCCATGCACTCCAGTAAGCAGCTCTATGCCAGATTGAACGAGCTTTTGGGTCTGCAAGACCATCTGATGGTCTTGAATGTGATTGTGGGGAAAATCGCCACTAATCTCAAGTGCTATGCCCGAAGTGAGGTAGTGATTGAGCAAACGCTCAATCTATTTCAGGAGCTCGCGGCAGGTTACATGAGTGGCAAATTATTGTTGAAGCTGGATGCTGTGAATTACATATTAGAACACCACACCAGGGAGTATTTTCCGTTCTTGGACGAGTACAACAACTCGAGAAACCGGACTATCTTCTACTTCACTCTCGGGAGGCTTCTTTTCATGGAGGATAGCTCTGCAAAGTTCAAGGCGTTCATATCCTCTTTACAACAAGTGTTTGTGAGCTTAGAGGTCACACCAGAGCCAGCATTTCGATCCGACGGAGTCAAGTTTGCGCTGATTGGCTTGATGCGAGATCTTAGAGGCATTGCCATGGCCACCAACAGTCGGAGGACATATGGTCTTCTTTTTGAGTGGCTCTATCCTGCTCACACACCCTTACTACTACGAGCCATGGAGCAGTGGACAGACACCCCCGAAGTCACCACACCTTTGCTGAAGTTTGTAGCGGAGTTCGTCGTCAACAAGACACAAAGATTGACCTTTGATTCTTCCTCGCCAAATGGGATCCTCCTCTTCCGTGAAATCAGTAAGCTGATTGTTGCGTACGGGTCTCGTATTCTGGCCCATCCTACTCCCTCTGACCCCTATACATATAAGTACAAAGGCATCTGGGTGGCTCTCACGATTCTTACAAGAGCTCTAGCTGGGAACTACGTCAACTTTGGAGTGTTTGAGCTGTACGGCGACCGAGCTCTAGCTGATGCATTAGACATGGCTTTGAAGATGTCGCTGGCGATTCCTCTGGCAAGTATCATGGCCTTTCGGAAGCTGGCCAGAGCCTACTTTGCACTGCTGGAGGTTCTGTGCCACAACCACACGTCCGTCATCGTCAACCTTGATACAGCCACCTTTGCCCATTTAGTAGGGTCCCTGGAGACGGGAGTGAAATGCCTGGATGTGAGTATTTCATCCCAGTGCGCGTCGGCTGTGGATAATCTGGCTGCTTTCTATTTCAATAATATCACAATGGAAGACTCTCCGACGTCAGCGGTCGCTCTCAACATGGCCAGACACATTGCCGAATGCCCGACTCTCTTCCCGGAGATTTTGAAGTCCATGTTTGAGATCGTTTTGTTTGAGGATTGTTCCAACCAATGGAGCTTGAGCAGGCCCATGCTATCTCTCACGCTAATTAACGAGCAGATCTTCACCGGCTTGAAAACCCAGATTCTCTCCACCCAGCCTCTGGACCAACAGCGACGCCTGGCGGCATGCTTCGATAAGCTCATGGCAGACGTCACTCGCACCCTGGAGCCCAAGAACCGGGACAAGTTCACTCAAAACTTGACTATTTTCAGGCATGATTTCAGGGCAAAGTAAGGGTAGTGCATTTTCCAGGTGAGAGATTTCGTAACGACCCAGGCAATTTTTGATGGCGCAGGATTTTTCTCTGCCTTCTCAACCAGCTGTGTTTTTTTTCAATGAGCGGAACAGGCAGAGAGAGTACTGCGTCCATAGCTTGGGTGCACAGGGGCTGACTTGCATTCATGAAGCCGTGGTGCCCAGTTCATTCGTAACTGGGACCACCTTGAACAACATCTCTCTTTCACCCCTCTTTTGCCTTCATGTCTCTTTTGTCCGTCGAGATGCCATGTACCCCTTTTTAGGTCAGTGTCTCAGGACTGCATACTTTTTTTCATTTGTATGTTGGTGATGGCCCCTTGAGAGGACCCCAGATCCGAACAAATGGTTTGTGAAGTGAAACTGTACTACGTGTTGGGGGAGAAGGTACTAGTTTCCTATCAAAACCGTGCCTCACAAAAATTGTTTTTCTTGCAACACTCTGCTATGTTTTGAGACTATTGTCTTGTAACTTCTGCTCGTTTCTGGGATCTAGCTTGTCCTTTGTGGTATCATAATCGTCTCCAGAAGTAGTACTCTCGAGTCTCGCCAACGTGGTGCAATCTGAGTGGTTCCTAGCATACTAGTTCTATATTGATATCCAATGCTAAAGGACAGCTTTGCCATGACTCTAAACAAATTTGAATTTAAAAAAAAAAAAAAGATTAATGGCTGGATTAGCTGATAAACTGCTACCGCTGAACCACTTCTGTGACTCGTCATCAATTACTTTTGTGATCTGTCGGTAATCATTTTGAGGACGCCGGTTTTCAATAGAATCTGGTTTCCAGGAATTGTTGCCATGAAGAGAATCTTTGCCTGACAGCCTTGATCCTATCGACGACGCCAGTTTCTATCAATAATTAGCGTCCTCGAAACGATCACCAGCATCCTCGAAACGATTACCTTATGGCTATAAGATAGGAGGCTCCAATTGCGTTGACAGTCTAGGAACTATTTCCTAGTGACATGTTCTTCCAAATATGTATTACTTTTATCGATGAGTCAAGTAGACCTAACTTGGGTATGTTCACACTTGGTCTTACAAAGGGTAGTAGCAAAGGAAAATTAGATGCATTTGGACACACCTTTAAATTACATTCATATTGCTAATACTCCTAAGAGCAAATTTAAACATACCTTAAGCCTACCTAACTCATCAATAACCCTAATAGATATAGGGAGTGACAAGGTGGACACCCCCCAATTGTTACATGGACACCCCCCATAGCCAAATATATTAAATTTGAGATTATTATTATGTTGAAATATGAAATAAATCAAAGCAATACTTTAGCACACATCTGTGTCTACAAGCATTGTAAACACACAACAAATTTGCCTCATTTGTGATATGGTTAGGAGTTAAACTAGTTGCTCCCTTCATTTATTGGCTTGATTCTTGATCGTGTCACAAATGAGGCAAATTTGTTGTATGTTTGGAGTGCTTGTAAACACAAATATATGCTAAACTATTGCTTTGATTTTATTTCATATTCAGCGTAATAATAATCTCAAATTTAATAAATTTGGCTATGGGGGGTGTTTGCGTGGCAATTGGGGGGTGTCCACCTAGTTGGTCCCTAGATATATGAACATGTCACTAGGAACTAGATTGTGAATGGCAGTTCACAAGTGAGGTAGGAGGCTCCAATTCAAATCAAGGCTCTAATTTGGATCACTTGTAGGAAGGGCCAACATGTTCCTTCATATATCTATTACTGTCATTGATAAGTTAAGTGGGCTTAGCAAGTTAACCTAATTTGCTAATCCCACCTGACTCAACAATGACATTAATAAATATATGATGAAACATGTTGGCCCTTCCTAGAAGTGATCAAAATTAGAGCCTTGGTCCAAATTAGAACCTCCTACCTTAGGGCTGCTTCACACTATGACAGGCCAAATTGAGAGGACCTCAAATTGAGTGGCCAAACTTTGCCGAGAGGCCAAAAAAATCTGTTGAAAATAGACAATTATTGTTGAAATTGATGGCCTCTCACTCATGGTTTGGGTCTCCATTTTTGCTAAACCCAAACTTCCCTTTGAGAGGCAGTCAACTTTGGATAATAAAATGTTACCATGTAAACAAATGGTGGATGACGGCATTTGGAATTTGACCTCTATTCTGAAAGTTTGAGCAGTCAGACTCTTGATTTTGTGCAATCTAATGGTGCAAACCGACAGCCTCTTGACCTTCAACCATAATGTGAAGTCGCCCTTAGAGCCCAAACGCAATTAGAGCCCCCTCCCTTACATAACCCGTAGCCTTGTATATTAATTTAGAACCTCCGAGACTAGCTTGACCCTGACTTAAGTTATAATAGCTTTTGACTGAGTCTTTGCTACTGGAGTACTGGTCTGACTATCTAGAAACTGACGACTGGTAGATCATTGCGACATTGGGAGTCTAGATTGGATTATTTCACGCCTCTTCTGGAGGATCCTAGTGCTGGTTACAAATTATATCCCTTCGCTTCTTCATCTTTGTTACTATATATATAAACACCCATATCTAAAATCAAGGAAACAATGTCTAAATATGTAATGTCTAGGTTTGAGCAGGTCCTTGATACACCCTACACCAAATACTGCATTTAGGTTGCCCCATACTAATTTTTTGACATTTCACACTATGTAAATATTATAGTCACTTTTGTCAACAATTGATAAACACTGGAAGAAGCAAGTAGAGGTTGGCGCAACAACAAGTGTCAAAGTCAGGGAGGAAGAAAGTTAGAATTTTACATAAAATTTGGAATCATTGTAGAGTAAAGGGAGTTGCATACTCCTCCAAGTGACCAAGGGTGAGTCATGAGGTAACTTTGGCAAGGTAAGGCAACCTAATTGTTATGACAACTTGAATGCACTATTTGGTGTAGTCATTAGGGGGTTTTAGACATCTCAAAAAAAAAGTAAACAAATGGTCGTGAACAAGTTTTTGTTCACCAGTGAATATGCCATAACAACCTTAAGAGGTCATCATGGCTTGTTCATAGAGGGACTTGGCCCGATTATTCACCAATTTCATTCATGTGAACAAAATTGGTGATGAATGGCATATTTGAAACCCCCTATTATTGCGCAACCTTTCTAAGAGCATCCACATACTTTCACATACTTTCATGTAATTATTGTCTCGCTAAGAGTTTACATTTATTTTTGAAAAGTCTTTGAAATTCTTATCCCCAATTCTTGCTATTCAAACATGTCCCATAAATAGTCAATTACCAATCATCAAGTGCAGTATAGGGTATAACGTTCACTAAATTGGATGAGTAATGATTTCAAGGGCTAGTGGTTAACACATTGGATTTGAATGTCAAGAAAACATTTTGAGGTGCCCAAAACACTTAACATCCAAGTATTGTAAGTGTCACGCCTTGGGCGTGTAATGGTTCGAATGTTCTTAGATATGATGATTCTCAAAAGACTATGACACTGGTGCTCTCAAATCATTTATAACCTCCTTGAGCTATGATGATTACCGAAATGAATGTAAGTTAGTGGTTTTAAATCAATTACGTTTGCCCAAATACCGTTGAAGCTTTTAAGTGTGCACGCATTTTTTATTTTGTTTACTGGGGCATTAGGAATTTAGGATTACTTCAAGAAAACCCTGAAATTACTTTTTATCTAGTAGTTCCGTATGTTTTTAAATATTATCTAATTAATTTAGAGGCACGTTCTAAAATTCATTATATCAATGTCAGAATAAGAATGTAAATTGAAACTCTGGTGGGAGCCATTATTTCAATCAAATCATTTTGGTGTACGACATATCCTTAAGGTAAGAGGCTCGTAAACCGACCATCTAAGAGCTGAAACTGAATTTTGGGGTGGTGGAACTTCTTGATATATTTATCAGTAAATTTTCCTTGAAAGATAAGAGGAATTGGCATCTAACTTAAGTTATTTTTTATTTTTTTTAGAGCAATGTGGAATTAGTTAATGAAATTTTGAAGTGAAAAGGTCATAGGGCTCTAAAATGGTGCACCTCCTCAAATGTACGCTCACTGTACATTATGGAAAGGTCATGAATAAGTCATGTACTGACGGAGATCATTTAGGGAGGTGAGCGAAATTAGTGCCCTAACAAAGTTCAAGCCTCCGACCTTAGTGTTCATTATATCCACAATTGTATCATCATAAAAGTGCTAAAGATATTCAAAAATTTACAATTTAGGGAAAAAAATTGAAACCACTATATTAGCACTAAGAAAACAAATAATTAACAAGAACTGAATTTTTTGTTGTGAACCCCCTTTCTGGCACTTATTCGCCAATCTATGATGGAATTTTAGGACAAACTTTTCTGGATACTTTATTTATAATTGATAAACCTTTATTGAATATTTCACCTTACTTTTCATTAGGTTGTTATTGGATGTATTGATTTTAACTCCTACCGAACTAAGCCTATTTTTTCTGGAAAAAACACTCAAAACTGCCATTTCTAGTCCTTCGATCCCAAAAACATTTTTACTTCAACAAAGAGGTCCCTAAAATTGTCTTCGTTGATTTTTTTTATTCAAGTTTAATTTGGAGAGGCCTCTAAGTTTTTGTAGAAATTAACTAATATTTGGAGTGATGTATCTAAATCAACAAGTGTTCAAATCAAAAATTTATTGCACTTTCACCATAAAAATTTCATACCCTTCAAATCATATAATTTTCATGTCAAGATATTTGACTATTAAAAAATCAAGCTTGGTATACCAAGCTTGTTTGCCGAGTGAACTAAGAGTCATGCCATCGACTAAATGAACCCAGATTCAACTTGTAATTGCTTCCTTGTTTCAAGTCCCCAACAGCAATGTACTCGTTGATGTGCATGTGTGGAGCCTTCAGATTTGAGCCACATTCATGACAAATTCTAGCTTTGTATAAGACCATTCATGACCTCTTGCACGCACACAAAAGCAAAAATAAGGAAATTAGGGTTGCAATTCCCTTGAGCTTTGAGTACTTGACACTAAACTGAATGCAGTTCCACACCTAGACTCAATTTTTGACTACCTCAATATCCATGCCAAATTGTATGAGAACTTCATGCCTTGCCTCACTACTTTGTACTACCACCTCCTCGAAACCTTGTCGGCAGGAGCTTGATTGTTGAACAGAACTTTGATGTATTGTTATATACGTATTATTCGACCACTTGAATTTCTCATTAAAAGCATAAGCAAAAAACAATGATGAATTCTTATTAGTGTGGTAAATACTCAAAAGTATTGTAAAAAAATTGTACTGAATATATTCAAAATTGGATGAAACTATTCTAACCGCTTAACGACAATAAAATAATGCTAATTATTATATACCTAAAAATATAACTGTACAATTTATTGTATATGGACAATTTTGTGGCTAGGTTCAAATAAAGATGTATAAATTATAAATCTTGTATTAACCCCTAAACCCCTGAGTGTCCCCGCCTCGGGGGACAAATGGGATTTTGGGCAGGTACCTCCGGTCTCAAATTTTGTTCTTATTTTTTGAAACTTTTTCCAAAGATAGAAAAACACATTAGCTTTTGAGGAATATAATTCTTATTCCAATATATGCCCGGGAGAAAAAGTTATGTTTAGATAAGCAAAAATATATGGAGATTAGTCAGAAATTAATTTTTCCCTAAACTTTTCTTTTTTGAATTTTTCTACTTATAGGTTATAGTTTTGTCTACATCTGAAGCTTTGATCCAATCCATTTGGACTAGTTATGAGAAAGTTATGGACAATCTTGTTTTTTGGGCACTTGAAGCATCTTCTTGAAAAAATAACTTATAAACTTCATTTTTGAATGCAATTTTAACACTTTTTCAAAAAAATTGTTGGAAAGGGTGAGGTTTTCTTTCTAGAACAATCTCACCATTGGGATTATTGAGTTTCAATTCCATTGCAAAGTTATTAACAATTTAAGTTTTTGTTCAATCATATACCTTCTTCTACCTAATAATTTTTTTAAGAATGAAAATTAAGTATTTTTTGTTTTGATTTTTTCCAAAGATTCTCAACCCAATTTTCCACCATTGAAAAATAAACCCCAAAACTCTATGATGCAAAAAGTTTAAGTTAAAAAAGTTCAAAGTCAAATAATCTAGTCATGCAAGGTGCAAAAATGCTTGTTTTTGACACTTTGAACGCAAATATCTTGCAATCTATGCGGTCAAAGTTTGAATTTTTGTTTCCACATTCTTATACTAGTCTTGTACAAGATCCTACGGTTAGATATGCAAAAAAACCAATTTTCAAACTTTTTTACTCTTTACAATAGAAATGGCAGTTTTGAGTGTCTTTTGACAGAATAAAGGCCCCAAGGATTTAGGGGTTAATGGTGTTGGTCAAGCAAAGTTTGATTTAAAAATTTGGGATTGGCAAGGGCCAAAGGGTAAAGTGATGAACATGGGCGTTGAGTGTGAAAGGACCTCTTTGGTGGAACCCATTGAATCTTTTTCCAACTTGAATTTGAAATTCATATATAAAGAGGTGGGGGGATGAAGAGGCAAATTGATTTAACCCCTAAAGGACCATTGTTCCTTAACCCCTAAAGGTACAACTGTCCCCTTGGAGGACAAATGGATTTTGGGCATGTACCTTTAGCTAAACTATTTTGTGTGATTTTTTGAAACTTTTATCGAAGGTGGGGAATTCCAAGACCTAAGCAAGCATCTAATTTTTTCTTCATTTTGACATTTGATGAAGAAGTTATGCATGAATTTATGAAAATTTGGGGAGGATTGCCTGTACAAGCAGCCCAAAAGCTTCTTTAAATTTTGTATTTTTTAAAATTAAAGTTTGAAAATGGTTCTTTAGATTTTTTTCTATGTGAGAAGCTTTGAATCATTCAATTTCAATCAATGAGATGAATGAGATGTTTTAGTTTGTGGGCAGTTATGGATCCTCTACTCTAAAATAAACTTTGAAGTCCTTTATTTTACTCAATTTTCAATGTTTTGAAAAAAATGAAAACTTAATGAAGTAGATTGTTTATCACAACATTATGACTGTTGGGATTTGCATTTTTCATTTCAATAATTAAATTCTTAACAATTTGATGTTCTGACTCATTCTTTACTTCTTTTTACTTACTATTTTTTTCCATGTGTTTTCTAGTTCTACTTGATTTTAAAATTCTCCCACACATACCTAACTTGGTCTTCTACATGGAAAAAATAAACCTCAACTTTGTGTAGAGCAATTTTTTTCATGTAAGATTGGTCAAAGGCTTTTGAAATTTCTAGGTAGTAGAGAAAAAATCACTTTTTTTTCACTTTAGATGTAACTATTTCCCTCCTCTCCATCTAAAATGATTTGATTTTTTTCTCACAAACACCTCTTCTAGTCTAAGGCAAGATCCTACGGTGGATTTGCAAAACAAATTTTATTTCCTACTTTTCTACTCATTCCCCCCAAAGTGGCAGTTTCAGTGATTTTCACATAAAAAAGGGCTTGGGCCTTTAAGAGTTAAGGCATTATAATTTTGAGGCTCTCTATAGCATTGGATGTCTCTATGTCCCTCAAGTTTTGAAATTCAAGAAAGGAGAAGGGAAAAGAAAAGGTAGGGAAAGGAGGATTGTTTGAGTGGAGGTCCATTTTTTCAAATTACATTCATGCATGAGATTGTTTTTTGCATAACCCTTCAATACAATGGGTAAGAAAGACTTGTTGATCATAATTGCATGATTGGATGTACCATTATATTGAACCTTATTTATGAGTACAATATGAAAATCTCTCGGGAAGGTCACTCTCCAATTTTTAGTAAACTACATGAGATAAAAAATAGGGTCAATTTTATTCATCAGAGATAAATTTTATATCTTTTTTAGAATTAACATAGCATTGGAAAAATATGTCTTGCTTCATTATATGTAAAATAGGGCAATGTTTAGTCCTTCATTTTAGAATAATGTAGAAAAAAAATAGGGTGGGAATTATAGAATCATCCTAAAAGAGTTTAGTAGGATGAGTGTAGGGTTTAGAGTTCATGAGCAATATGGATGAAAAATGGTTTTTTTTGTCTAGATCTTGAGTTGTAATGGTGTAGGGTTTAGCAATAGGCTGAAGGATAATTGAAGAAGGGTGAGGCGTGTTGGTAAAGGCTGGCATTGTTGTAGAATCTCAAGAGTAGGGTTTATACTGGCAAACACATTGGATTATTTATTCGTTGGCTTCTTTACACGTTGTTATGCTTAGCTTACCGTTGCTCTTGCTGGCACTTAGGATTTTCATATTTGAGATTGTTTTCTTGATGTTTGCAATTTTTATCCCTCAGATTATCTGAGTGCGCTGAAAGTGGCGGCGAAGGTACTATACAATTGAAGCTTCTCATCCTCCTTACAATTTTTTTGTCACAACGCTATACTTGCAAGCGCGGGAGTGTGAGCTCTGTGGAATTTGCATTCAAAGATGAATTTGTTTTCTTTGTTGGCGCGTTCAAGGTTGGAGTTCTTATCTTCAGCCGCCAATAACGGTGGTGGACGTTGGCATTACCGCTCAGTTCTTTCTGCAGTTCTTGAATTAAGAGCTTGGGTTCACACTCAAGCATATTTGTTGTCCTCTGCTTGGTTTTCTTTCCTTTTTTCCATTTTAGAGTTCAGTGCTTCAAAACTCATCATTTGTCGTTTCTTGAGTATGCATGTGGTTGAGGGTAATTTGGATTTTTAGGAATGAATTAGGGTTTAGGAAGGTTGCTTTGTAAGTATGGTTTGAGGGACTTGCTATGTGTTAAATTCTTATGCTATTTTCTTGCGGGCCAAAGTCTTTTATAAACCCATTGTATGCACATAATTTTTTCTTATGTTACTTTTGTATTTGTAAAAAAGTTAGGGTTTGAAAAATTAGGTCATATAACCATTTAGAAATAAGCATAGCGTACCCTAAAATACACTAAAGTAGCTTTTATCTAAAAAAAGGGAGGTAAAAATTACCTTATAGAATCTAAATACCCTCCATTTAATTACCCCATTATCGCAAGTGGTATCCAATTGTAAAGGGATGTGACCCCTGAGGAAAACCTATGATTCCAAGCCTTCCAAATTAATTGCAAATCAAATACCACAAAAGAATTCAAAGATATTTTTGCTATGAATTAAGTATATACAATTTCCAAACTATGTGAAATTGTGAATTGTTTGGGAGTTATGCATTATTAATTTATAAAAATTATATTTAGAGTGTCATTTATTGAAAGTCATAGGGGCATTTGCGAGATCCACAATAAATTGTTTAGACGTGTAGGAGTGAAAGTATGTACTCAATACCCACCTCTTCTCATTCTATCTCTAAACCCAATACAATGAAGGGAGCCAAGCAATTCCAACACAACACTGGTCTGACCTTTAAAAGACTAAGAATTACTTTGGAAATATTTCAAATTATTTCAAGTTGTAACTTTCTGAACATTTGTTTATCTTTTGTGTGTGCTATTTAACCCCTAAAGGACTAAGTGGTTGTTCAACAGTCACTTGAGAACTTGGGTAGGGTCATACAGAGTTGATTTTTATTGGATGTTTTTAAAATTGTTACACAAGTTGCAAATATGTATCTCCCAACTGGAAATCTAATTTTTTCCCCAATTGGATGCTTGGTTCAAAAATTATGTTGCCCAAAAGAAATTAGGCAGTTCAGGCAATTTGGGCAGTTTGAGCATCTTTGGAGAATCTTATGCTAAAACTCTCACTAACTTTTGAAATTTGGCAAGTATGTAACTAAAAATAACAGTGTATAATTGTTAAGAAAAAAACACAAATTGAGAACTCACATCACATTCTAAAGGGAATCAAACTTTGTTAACTATGTTCAAGCAGCTTCAAGAAAAAAAATTCCTCTAACTTCAAGCCCTATTATCTTTCAATCTATAAATCTAAAGCTCTTGCAACTTTTTTTCACGTATTCCAAATGTCTGTCTCCAACTTTTCACCATTTAGATTTCAAATAAAAGACTTCCACATTGCACAAGAAATCATGAAAGAATGACTAATGTATTGCCAATTCACTAAACCTCCTTGCATTGGAGGGTGATTTAGAATAAGCTAGACTCTATATTTGCATTTGAAAATTTTCATGAGTGAACCAAACATCATATACTTGTGAATGGTCAAAAAGCTCAAATTTGTGTAGAGCAAAAATTTTACTCTAGGAAGGGTCAAAGTCTGCTGACCTTGTTTTGCAAAAATGAAAAGAAGCAAATTTTCTCACTTCAAATGTTATAATCTTACAATCCGCATAGTCAAAGGGGCTAATTTTTTTTGCACACATTAACTTATCTATTTGACACACTTCTGTATGGTTGGAATTGAGAAAAAAGGTTATTATTTTAAAATTTGGGCAATGCACTAAAAGTTGACAGTTTTTGAGATTTTTTCTCAAAAAACACCCCTAGTCCTTTAAGGGTTAACATGCAGGAATTGATATGTGTACCACACCTTTTCAATTATTGTACCACATCCCAAAGTAAATTTTAGATTTCTATCATCATAAAGCTGAATTTGAGAATTTGGAATTCAAATTTGGACTTAGAGACCATGATTTAATCTAGAACTACAAAAGAAGTTGCAATTCAACAACACCCAATGAAAAAGCTAATCTTTTTTTACAAACAAAAGTAAAAGTAACATTTTTTTCCCTAGTTAAACTTTTTCATTGAGTGTTGTTGAAGTGCAACTTTTTTTTATGGTTCTAGACTAAATCATGGTCTCTAAGTCCAAATCTAAATTCCAAATTCTCAAATTCAGCTTTATGATGGTAGAAATCTAAAATTTACTCTGAGGGTGTGGTACAGTAATTGAAAGGGTGTGGTACAGTAATTGAAAGGGTGTGGTACATATATCAATTCCCTTAAAATGCTCTTAATCATTGTATTCTCAATGCAAAATATAGTTTAACCCCTAAAGGCCCAAGTGTCTTTTCAACAATCACTTGAGAACTTGGGTAGGGTCATATGGAATTAATTTTTATTGGATGTTTTCAAAGTTGTTACACAAGGTGTAAAGATGTATCCCCCAAGTGAAAATATATATTTTTTCTAATCAGATGTCAAGCTCAAAAGTTATATTAACCAAAAGAATTTGGGCAGCTTGGGCAATTTGGGCATCTTTGGATAATCTTATGCTAAAACTCTCATCAACTTTTGAAATTTGGCAAGTATGTAACTAAAAAGACATGGTGTACAATTGTCAAATAAATAAAATAATTGAGGTCGCACATCACATTGTAAAGGGAGTCAAATTTTGTGAACTATGTTTGGGCAATTTCAAGAAAAACGTTTTCCTCTAAACGTCATATTAGGTAAATTGGGAAAATGGGGGGTCCCAATTTGTACATCACCTGGATCCACAGAAGTCACCTTAAACTAGATTCAAAGGTATCAAATTCAATTTGAGCCACTAAGATTTTTTCCCTTGCAAATTCCTCCTTTCAGCCGACAACACGTGTACCCAAAAAAAAAGTTGAGCTTGGTTTTAGGCAATCACCCAACACTTTCAAAAGTCCCAAAAAGTACTCTTTTTCCCAATTTACCTAATATGGTGTTTCTAACTTTAGGGCCTATTATCTTTCAATCTATAAATCCAAAGCTCTTGAATTTTCTTTTCACATATTCCAAATGTTTGTCTCTAAATTTTTGCCACTCAGATTTCAAATAAAAGATGTCTTCAATGCACAAGAAATCATGAAAGAATGAGTAATGTATTGCCAATTCACTTAACTTCCTTATACTACAAGGCAATTTAGAGTAAGCTAGATTCATAGTTTGCTCTTGAAACTTTTCATGAGTGTATCTAACAAGATTTAGATATCACCGGAAAAAAACTTTAATTCATGCCAACCAAAAATTTGACTCCAAGGAGGTTCAAAGTCTGCTGACCCTTTTGGGAAGGGACAATTTTTTTTTTATATAAATTTTGAATGTTGTAATCTTTCAATCTGTGTGGTCAAATGGGCTAAATTTTTTTGCACTCAATACTAAAATATTTTACTATAGTTTTGTATGGTTGAAGTTTCAAAAATGGTTTTCAAATTAAAATTCACATGAACATATTGAAAAAACAGAAATTGGTGAAAACATTCCTTGGGCCTTTTGGGGTTAATATGATTCTACTAGTGGACTTGTGCACCCGCCGTTCCGGCAGTAGGCTATTGTGCCCATGCTATCCTCATGTCACCTCCTATTCACAAAAAATATTCCATGGGATAATATAAACTCAAGTTCAATTTTAGATTCAAATCAATTTGCCTCTTCATCTCTCTCCCCACCCCTTTATATGTGAATTCCAAATTCAAGTTGGAAAAAGATTTAATGGTTCCACCAAAGATGTCCTTTCACACACAACGCCCATGTTCATCACTTTTCCCCTTGACCCTCAACCAATCACAAATTTTTCATTTTGCCTCTTGGCCTTTGACCAATCACAAAATTTTAAACCATACTTTGCTTGCAACTACCCAACTAATAGAGATAAGACTATTATAGAGATAAGACAAGTCTTAGGAGTAAACTGATTGGTTTTCTGGATTCAATTATTTATTAAAATCACTCTTAAGGCACATAGCCAAAACACATTTTCATTGAAGTTTTGGTATTAAATATGCTTATATCCAAACAAAAACATTTAAATCACTATGTTTAAGTAGATGAGGTGAAAATTACAGAGTTTCATTTTGCTGGCAATGTGGTGCAAGGAATTAAGGATACAAGATTGATTTGTTTAACCCCTCAGCAAATTGCAAAGTATACGGGAAATGAGGACAGATTTGTCCACTTAGGCAATGAGGGATTATTCCAGTTTTTGAGATTAATAATTGGAATAAAATAACACGTCATGCGTATTACAGCAGTCTTGCTGTTGAAATTGACAATCCTCTATTTCACGTTAATTGATTACAAGGTTTAGCCCTTGTACAATGCCCTCCAACAAGTCCTCATACACCCTACTTTGTCTTTGAAGAACTTTGTTAATATGAAATGTAATTGGTATTTTTTTGGTTTTGAAGCATAGAAATTTGATTCTTATGCAATCTCAACCAAACATACCAAATTTTGATTCCTCGAAACCAAAACCTCATTTTTGGTGAATTATTTTGTATTAAATTCATGGTTTTACATGATAGTTGATTTAAAAATATTGGTGATGAATTTTTGAGAATTAATTGCATGGGTATGTAGGAAACATCCATACTCACATGTTCTATGCTAAAAAGGACCCCCTTAAGTAACAAAAAATGATCTACAAATGTTTCAATGTAACTTGTGATATGCTCAAATTTTGTAAAATAGATATTTTTCACTTTTAACTAGCTTTTCACCAAATATACACAACATCATGTTGAAAGATACAAACTTAGTCACAATTTCTGAATCAAATAGCAAAATTTGATTATCATAAAGAAATATCCATTAGCAAAATCCTTTGAATGACAAACAAGATGTATGAGGACTTGTTGAAGGGCACTGTATAGTACTTCAATGGGATTAGAGTTGATTTCCATGGTGGCCCGGAATTGAAAAAGCAAGGAAACAACCGACAAAGTTATGGAACTATTCATGAAGGCGATTTGAAAAACAATAATATCACAAATTGGAAACATCATTTTAGCAAGTTTTCACAAGAAGCGGAAATTACAAAAATTTGAGTTTTCCAAAGTTGGAAAGCGCTGAAAACTATTACCAATTCTAGGCCATCATGGAAGTTGGCCCCAAGCCTAATGTGCAAATTGGTGTGATGCTTAGAGCATCCGAATACAAACTGCAAAACACTTGGTTGGGACCTGTGGATGAATGGGGAGTAAAATTTATTATATTTTCTTCCACAATTCTTAGGTTGCAAAATCAATGATAAAGAATCTATTTGTTTTTGCAAACAAGGAGCTTGTTGTTGGTTGCAAGTTGACGTACCTAGGTGAACAAGTGGGAGAAACACATGGTCAACACTAGAAATAGAAAAATATTGTATTTTCTAATGACAAAAACATTGTGTTTCTTGGTGACAATAGACATTGTGTTTCCTAATGACAGAAACATTGTGTTCCTTGGCGACAAAAAAAACGTAGTGTTTTTTGGTGATAAAAAAAATTGTGTTTCCCGGTGATAAAAAACATCATGCTTCCTTGTGATAAAAAAACATTGTGTTTTCCAATGAAGAAACTTTCAAGATTGGGTGGAAACACCCTTACAAATAACTCAAGCGTCATAGCTCAGGAAGGATTGATGCTGCGGGGCTACAGTTGTGTCACCACTACAAGGGAACTTGTCCAAAATGACAAAAATATGTTCAAATCAACATGGCTAAATTTACACAAATTGTCCAATTTGACAGTTTTTTTGTCATTTTGGACACATTTAGTCAATTCAGACATGTCAATTAGGACACAATATCTTGTAGTGCACACACACCCACAATCCCACACCACATCCATATCATGGGAGGATTAGGTCCACCCTCGTGTTCCACACGGTCTTACCAATGCAACAATAGTCTCTCACCCTCGGCTAAAGCTAAGCTTAGAGCTAGTTTCCATGGGTAGGGATTGAAGGGTATCTTGGACCCTCCACCCCTTGCCATGTGGGCTGGACTTCTAGGATCCCCTCCAATTGGGGGTCTAGGCTTTAGTTCTCTAATTTTGGCTTTGCAAAGCTAGAGGGCCTGAACCCCTATCTTGGGCCCCCACTTTTTCTAAACTTTTTGAAATTTATCCACTTAAAGACCAATGTGGACCAGATTTTTTGACACATGTAATTTTGTTTTCCCTCAACGTTGGGCCCTCCGGTTTTGCTCATGGAAAGCTTTGCAAGGTTCAAACCCTCCAAGAGCCTCTGATTTTGTCCAGGCGCTGGATGTGCAGGGAGCCCATGGGCCCTTAGATAATACACAGTTTTATGGGGCCAGGATGGAAAATCTTAGCTTCTTCACTGGCTAGACAATGTAAGGCCTAGATCAGACTAGCGACCGGCTAAGACACAAAAATCGGCACCTCGTCCGGTGTTTTGCTTGATAGAAACTTTTTTGTGTAATTGCGTGTCATCTGAGAGTGTGCCTCTGCCGGACAAGTTTGGTACCACCCTTGGAGCAGGCCCCAAAGCTTCACTATCTTGGCCGCTAACGTGGCTATATAGGGTGGTCCCCACGGTGGTGAAGATGGATGTAAAAGTACCAGACAAACCCGCACTTTGAACCCAACGGCGGAGAAAAGCCAAATTTCAACCAATCATGTTTGAGAAATTTTTGGCTAAACGCTAGTCTGAACCGGGCTTAAGAGTGTAAATATTCTTCTATCAGGAGATTGAATTTGAGAAATTTGAATCAATATTTGGATTTAGAGTTCCTTATTCTATTTGAAACCACATAAGGAGAAAATAGCTACTTTTACTTTTGTTTGTAAAAAAGTTGACACTTTTCACCCTAACCCCACAAATATGGCACCTTAGTCCCAATTGGATTGAGGTGGATTGACCCCCTCATTGCCTCCAACTTGGATGAATGGGGCTAGGAGCTTAGTCAACTACTTTATGAAGTTGTGGGGTCAAGGTGAAGAAACCTTGCCTTTTCCCATTTAATTTTTTTGAGATCTTAGAAATTTAGTGTTAAGAGATTGAATTTTGGAATTTTGAATACATACATGGATTCAAAGACCCTAATTTAATCTAGAACATGTTAGGTGAGTGTAATTGAACAATGTCAAAATAGGGGACAAATTATTACTTTTACTCTTGCTTGAAGAGTTACAAAACTTTTTCACCTTGACCCCGGCCGCCTCAGCCGGCCAACCTCCAAACCTCATCCTACTCTAACTCCTCTGGCTCATATCACTACACATACGCTAATGTGGAGCTAGGATGGAAAAGCATTATTTTTTTCACCCGTCAAAAAATGTGAGAATTTAGATATGTACCATCAAGAGATTGAATTTGAGAATTTTGACTCATATTTGAATTCAAAAACCCTTCCTTATACATGGACCCTAAAGAAGGATACTATTAAACAACAAAAAAATAAGGACAAATTATTACTATTACCCTACTTTAGAAAAACACCTGAGCTTTTCGGCCCTGGCCCCACATCGACGTACGTGTAGTAAACTGAGCCAACTCCCCCTCCTTCTTTTCAGGCGGCAATCCATGGCCTCCACCATGTGATTTTGACTGGCAAGTCCCTCCTCAGCCCCTTGGAATCTCCTACAAACATGCACCGCCACCTACAGTGATATTGCACAGACACCACACAAAAAGCAGATTACTACAGTAGTAACAGAAGCCCAATCAGCAGCCATACAAAATGCAGCACCGCATGAGAATGGGCAAAGCAAATGTTCTCAACTTTGTTTCTTTTCATGAGAAGGGAAAACATGAGATAACTTAAACTAAATCGTGCATTTAGGTCGCCTTAACAATTAGGTTGCCATACTTTGAAAACTACCTCATGATTTACCACTTGGTCACTTGAAGATACATGCAACTCTCCAAATACTAAAATGTCAAAACATGGACACTATATATATTTTTTGTAACTTAGTTGTTGTTGCTAGACTAGCTCTTCAAATTTTATTTGTTACACTAGTTATTGATGATTTTTTTATAATACCCGTACATATTTATACATTGTAAAATGTCAAGAAACTGGTATGGGGTAACCTAAACGCAACATTTAGTGTAGTGAATTTGTCCTACTGATACCAGGGCCACCCACACCAAAACTGCCAGCTTGAAACGGATGAAGAAATAACTTGTATTTCTAAAAAACTAGGGGACAAACACTTTTCCATTATTTCATCTATTGTTCTCTTAAAGATAACGTCTCCAACATTTTAGGAGAGAAGGTTTGAGAGGGAACTCTCAAAAACGTCAATTTTGAACATACCAAAAAAATGGGAGTAAAAAGTCAAAGAATCTATTTTACCACAAAAGAGTAATAACAGCCACCTGATTTTTACCTAACAACGTTTTGAAACGCCAGTTTCTTTTGGTGTGGCCCGGCCTTGAGCACCAACGGGCCAATCTTCATGCCTGGGAAGAAAAACAGAAAAAAGGCCAGTAAACTTATGTGGTCATGAGCCTTCAGTTGAGTCCTCGGCCATGGAAGTGGGAGGCCAGCGAACTGGATGTGTGCTTTACAAGTGGCACCGTTCGTGTGTAGCCAGTTGGATGGTTTATCATTTGGGCAAGCAGTTCAAGTGCATAGAAATGGGCTTTGGGCTCATGACTCACCGTACTTGTCCCTGTCACCCTACTCACTTTGCTCACAAGCAAAACAGATACGGTAGAGTTTTATCATTTGTTGTTATTCTATTGTGTCTACTTCAGCTTTTTTTTTTTTTTTTACCGGTCCACGTGTCCAACATCAGTTACACTCGAGTTTGACTTCATGTTCATCTAATTTGGGCGTGAAAGGGAGGCCTACACTGAATATTGCGTTTAGGCTGCTCAGATTAATTTCTTGACATTTTACTCTACAGTATATAAATATTTACTGCTGCTATAGAAACTTTCATCAGTAATTGTTATAATAAACAAAATTTAAAGGGCATGCCAACAATAATGATGTCGATGAAATTCAAATAAACGGCGTTCAAGTTGTAAATCATGTGAAATCCTAAAATGTAAAGAGTTGCATAAGATTCCAAGTGGTCAAATAATGAATCATGGGGTAACTTTCTAGGGTGAGACAAACCTGATTATCAAGGCAACCTAAATGCAATATTTGGTGTAAGTAAGGTAACTACAAACATTGACTTTGGTTTTTTTGCAATCAAGCCTGTAAATATGCCCTTGGCCTATAACCAAACCTTGAATCTATACGGCTATACCTGTGCATTTGGACCTACAACCGCGCATTTGGGCTTGTGATTGCGCATTTGGGCTTTTGATTGTGCATTTGGGGCTTGTAATTGTGCCAATGGGCTTGTAATTGCTCATTTTGGCTTTAAATTGTGCTCGTGGGCCTGTAATAGTTCCCTTGAGACTATAATGGTACATATAGACTTAAAACATTGTTGGAAGAGGTTTTTGAGCTTTATTGGCGAGTTTATTAGCTAATATTGGATATCAGTTGTTCCGATTGGCATTTCATGTCTTCAACCAAATTTTTAGGTGCATGCATTGGATATTGCCTATATTTTGTTATAATCAAACATGATATTGAAAATTTGGCCAATTTTTATCATGTAGTTTTAAAACACGTTGATTTTTTTTGCATTTTCACCTACTAACAGTAGTTGACTACCAATTCTTTCCAAACATTGATTTATAATGGTGCACTTGGGCTTCTTCTTGTGCACTCGGGGCTCATAAATTGGTCTTGAGCTTATAATCATGTTTTGGGCTTATGAATGTGTACTTGGGCCTACTTATGCATTCAACTTGAGGACCAAAAATACATGACAATTTCAAAGGTGTTTTTTATAAAAAGCATGGGCCGCAACGGCAAAACGATATTCCGTAAGGAGAGACAAAAACCGCTAATTTTTCCAAATACTCTCCAAAATCACATTTATATATGTAAAGCAAATTACGCTCAATCAAAAGCTAAATTTAAGAATTATATGAAGAGTGCCTCAATTTGTTTACTCAAGCATGGTTACATTTACCAAGCTAACTTGTTTGTTTGTGGTTGTAAGGTAGGAGCACTCAATACTAATAGTGTACTTATTGGTGTCATTCTTTACACAAGGTGGTCATCCTAGAACTTAAATCTAAGTACACCAAAGATAGCTTATCATTTTGGTCAACATCAATAAGTTATTTATAGTATACCTATATTTAATTTTTAGGATGACCACCTTGTGTAGAGAGTGACGCCATTAGGTATATTGTTGACATTAGGTCCTCCTACCTTAGATACCAAAATGCAAGTGTGACTTGGTTGTGCAAGCTCAAATTTTTCACCCTTAGTGAAAATGTACTAATATGTAGTTTGGTACTAGATGATTGGGATTGGAAACACTTGAACTCGTATTTTAATCCAAAGACTTGAAATTAGACAAATGGAGTGAAAGGCAATAAATTTAGCCAATTACAAAACAAGGAAATATTTTTTGAATTTTTCCTTGGTCATAAAAGTTCGAAGTTTGCACACCTTGGATCCAAATACTGGTATGATGGTATCTTGAATGATTTGTTGGACCTTGGTGGATATGCAATAAAAATTAATGGTTTTCACTAGATGTAGTTTAACCTTTTAAATGAAAATATGAGTTCCAATTACGGCAATTTCTTAGAGATTTATATCTTGCCTCATTTTTGGGTTATTGTTTGGGGACCACTTTTGGATTTGGAAGGGTTAAATCTTTGAGGTGAATCATTCATGTAGTTATAGAATCTTTTTAAAACCTATTTTGTAAAAACATTAGAAAAATAACCCAAGAACCCAACAGTAATGAAAATTCGAGTTTTCATGTGCACGAAATATGTTTGCATACATTTATTGTCTTCAAGGGGTTATGTACTCCTTGCTTCTTTTTTTCTTTTTTTTTCATATAACTTTGGGGTACTGAAAGAACAGTAGGGATACTTCATAGCATCACGCTTGATGAAGAATTCACAGTAGCCTGCCTTGGGATGTTCATGCTGTCCTTGGAGAACAGCACTTGACTTGCAGGCAGGCAGGCGGACACATTGAGACTTTGTCTGTATTTTGACCGGGTTAGAAGCAAGACAGTGCAAGGTTGTGGAAATTTAATACAAAAAAATGCAAAACCGGGGCAGGGATAGGACATAGTACAAAAATCATTGTATCCACAATGACTAAACAATGATTGAAATGAGTCATTGAAGACACTTTTTTAGTCTATGTGAACACCGTTTTTTTTGCAATGACGCAACCCAACACTAGGTGCCCAATTGCTAATGTATATGGGAAACTTGGGGCCGCTTTGCAGTAGGAGTCCAAGCTAGCCAAACTTGTTGTAAGTTATATCAATACTTCAGTACATACGGTTTCAAAAATGACCTGAGCATTATGGGAAAAAATGAGGTCACTAAATGGTCATTTGCCTTGTATTATGACAAAGTCTCAACTTCATCCAATTAATCACTAATGTGCTTTGAAAGTGCTTAATTTAACCTTTGCTCACATTTTCTCAAATAAAACGACAGAACACCAACGAAGTGATAGCCTCTTCAACGTAATCCAAAATGGCTGATTTGAGAAAAAAAACATGAAAAACTTGCTGCCTAAGGGGAGGGGGACATAATCGATGATATGGAATGGCTTCAAGCATTTATAAGAATAAGAATATAATAGAACATTTTCTCTTGAGAAATGACAGCCTTCTCTCAAAAAATTTTGATACAAAAGTGAAAGCCATAATTACGAGCCTTTAAGTTTTTGAAAGAGAAGGAATGAGGAAGATCAAGTGGAACAATTGAGATACCAATCCCACTTATGGTATTACTATCTTAATTTCGATTATTAATCTTGATTTCGATTATTAACCCCTCAAGGACCAAGAACACCATATTAATTAAATTGGGAAAAACAGTACATTTTGGGACTTCTGAAGATTAAGGTGATCACCTTAGTCCAAGTTCCAACATTTTTTTGGTACACGTGTCCTCTCCTGAGAGGAGGAATTTGGGAGTGAAAAAATCTTAGTGGCTCATATTGAATTTGATACCTTCATATCTGGATTTAAGGTAACTTTTTGGGTTTACGGTGGAGTACAAAATGGGACCCCTGTTTTTCCCAATTTAACTAGTATGGTGTTCAAGTGTCCGTTCAATGGACACTTGAGAACTTGGGTAGGGTCATACAAAGTCAATTTTTATTGGATGTTCTCAAAATTGTTACACAAGGTGTAAACATGTATCCCCAAGTGGAAATGTAAAATTTTCCCCAATTAGAATTGGATGCCTTACTCAAGTGCCCAAATGAATTTGAGCAACTTGGGTAATTTGGGCATCTTTGGAAAATCTTATGCTAAAGCTCTCATCAGTTTTTGAAATTTGATATTTATGTAACTAATAAAATATGGTAAACAATTGTCAAACAAATAGAGCTCTCAAATCACATTCTAAGAGGAGTCAAACTTTGTTAACTATGTCTTGGCGTTTCAAGAAAAAATGTTTTCTTCTAACTTCATGCTCTATTATCTTGCAGTCTAAGAATTCAAAGCTCTTGAAACCTTTTTCAGATATTTCAAATGTTTGTCCCTAACTTTGGCCCGTTCAAATTTCAAATAAAGGACTTCCTCATTGCACAAGAAATCATGAAAAAATGACTAGCGTATAGTTAATTCACTTAGCATCCTTGCAATGCATGGTGATTTAGAATAGACTATATTCTATAGGTGCTTCTAAAAATTTATATTAGCAAACCTAACATCATATACTTATGAACTAGAAATTCATTCATAGAAATTGTAGTAAAGATTTTGAAAAGCACTAAATTGATTGGAATTGTGTATGTTATGTCCTTTAACCTCACAATTTGTAATGACCAATTTTTTCGATTTGACATATGAAAGAAGGATTGAAAAATTTCAAGCCATTTTCATAGTTTACCACTCTCATAATCAAACATATTAACATTTCAATTTTTTGTGTGATATTGTTGTGTTTTATTTTATTTTGTAATCTTTAACACACCTCATTTGCATTTGTACAATTATAATTTTAAAAAAATTGATACAACTTATCAAAATGTTGATTTTTATGTTCAATTTAGAGCAAAAATATAAGTTCAATGAAGGCGTTTGGCATTCAGGGGTTTATGGTCATATAGTGTTAATTTAAATGTAGGTTAAGTTTTTTTAATGCTGAATGAGTGGCGGTAATTGAGGGACTAAACTTGCAAAGATATTTATTTCTTAATAGTAAAACAAGGTCAAATATGGTATGCAAAGAGTACTTTTAATTAGACATGAGATGCAATTTGGAACAATGATGTATAAGGGTAAGGTCATCGTTATCAAAATTGACGCAAGAGATTCATGTGATGAGGCAATGACGGAGCAAAAAGGAAAACATAGTAAAAAAACCATTAGCCAATACTTATGGAAGTGAAATTGAAAAAAGTATCCAACATAAACTAAAACGCTTCATATCAAGATTGGATAAAAATGATCCAATACGTGAATTCTATCAGGAGGTACATTCTTCACTACATTTTATTTTGCATTGTAAAACTAAGAGAGTAAAACATGTAATAAAAGATGTTTTGAATTTGTGACTATTTGAGTGTAAATCAATTAAAATCAGTTGTTGCCCTAAAACATAAATTCTAAGGCTTTTTACCAACTTAGATTAATATAATCCAATATATGAATCCTATCCAAGGGTACATATTCTTTACATGACTTTAGTTTAGGTTGTAAAATTAAGACAGTAATAAATAGCATTCTATAAGAAGTCTTGTCTTACATTCATCTTAATATTTTTATTAACAAACTACAAACCATTGAACCGCTATATGAAAAATGAATGCTTACTATAACCAAGAACTTTATATATGTATGTGTCTATATATATATAGTGAATACTTAATCTAAAAAGTAGGATTAAAGAGACATTTAGTGGATTATAATAACTAGTATATTCTCAGCTAGAAGGTACCAATACAAAAGGACTTTAAAAAGTATAATAATTCAAAACTTATGTAAAAACTTATTAGTCAAAAATCAAAATTTTAATGTAGGGAGTAATAATGAAGATAATATTATCAATCTTTTTGTAGGTTTATAGTTCGTTCCAAGATGGTTAAAAAACTCAAGTTGGAGAAGAGCAAAATTATTGCTCCATGAGGGCTTAAATTATAGTGACCTTATTTTGCAAGAATGAAAAAAAGTAGAGTTTCTTACTCTCCTAATAGATTTTTTTTGAAATTTCATAATTTTTTAATTTATAACTTTAAACTAGTCTTTGAACAAATATAAATATAAAAAAAAGATAACTATGAGCATGAGAGATAAATAATTGTCAAAGTATTTATTATATCTTTTTTTACGTTGAAAACTTCAAAATGGCAAACTGCAAAATAACATGTTTATTGCAAATAATAGAATACAAAGGACAATTTAGGACAATGTACCAAGTCTTTGACTACAAATGACATCGGCAAATAATGTTGCAACACGTTTTTGTGAAGTTTGTGTGGCCTTCAAAATTTCAAACTCTAACTTCTTGTTGTTTGCATGGAGTCATGTTGTTGTTTCCATCTTCGTTTGTTCAATACAAGCGGACAACTCAGTAAAACAATATAGTGCATTGTTGATATCCGTGGTGGCATTCCGTTAATGCTTCATATTTATGCATCTCCAAACTCCAAGCAAACTTACCAATCAATTACTTTGCTTTACAACTGATGTAACTTCATCTTTTAAATCAACTAGAGCATCCGCCGTACCAACTACAAGGGCCCCCTTGATTAACGGAACCCGATGTTCCATTAGCTTTTGCTGTCTCACTTAGCAGGGCATCCATAGCATTAACCCCTAAAGGCCCAAGGAACCCACTTTGGGCTTTATGAGAACTCGGACAGGCTCTATTGACTTCATAATTTGGAAGTTTTTCATGAAATTTTTAGGATGGATACTACTCATCATAATCTACATGTGAAGCTTTGTTTCATGTCATTTGGATAAGTATTGCAAAAGTTAAAAGGTTTTTTATTTTCAATGTCAAACCGAGCAACAAAAAATATATTCTAATTTATTTTTAATATTTTTTATAGAATTGTATAGATTGATACCTACTCAAAAAAAATTGAATTACTCAATTCCAAATAATGAGGTAAGAGTTAAAAGGAGTTTTCTTTTGCGAGCAATGAAGGTAGGAAGAGGGTAGAAAAAACATATAAAGTTATCTTTTACTCTCAATTTTGAAAAATTACAAATGAAAATGACAAATAAAGTTACTAATTGTCTGTTAGAGCATTCTCACCATTGGGATTAACAATTTTCAAATTCTTCCAAAACTTATTAGCATATTAGTTATATCTTTCATTCATCAATATCTTTCACTTTACAATTTTTGTAAAAATGAATCCAAATGTTTTTTTGGTTAAATTTTTTTATATATGCTTTCAACCCATTTTCTCACATATTGCAAAAATTGCACAAGACATACAACATATGTGTTTTTTTCTAAAAAGTTTGAAAATCAAAACTTCACCTTTTGGAAGGACTAGAAAAACCTACATTTTGAAGTTTAGGCACATTGATCTAGCAATTGGTGGGGATATTCATTTTGAAATTTTGGACAATGTACTTGTGCAAGTCAATGAAAGGATCCTATAGTTGGATTTGTTAAAAAATAAGTTTCAATGAAGATTTTGACCTTGGTTTGGAGACTAGTATTTTGAAGCAGTTTTGGGCCTCTAAACATAAAAGAATTTTAGGGGTTAAACCATGTCCACTTTGATCCCCCATTGTCACCAAAAACATTGGAAATTTTATTGTCCTCGTAATATTGCTTCCGAAACTTTTCCCATTTGTCCTTAACATGCTTGGGCTCTTGTAAAGACCTAACAACAACTTTGTTGAAGGAGCGGATGGCGCCTTACCTGGCATGATAAACCGCTTTGAAATAAGAAGTCAAAGAGACAACACAAAAAGGTATGAGCAAAAAAGAAAATCAATAAAGAAATAGGGATTAAAGTAATTTGTTGTTGTTGTGCCTTTACGTCGGGCAATGACCTTGTGGGAAGGCCTTATGCAAATGATGGTCCCACCCTTGGCCTTCCAGCCTTGGTGAGTCCCTCATTTGTATAAGGCCTTCCCCCAAGGTCGTTAGTCAGGGCTACTTTTTTTGGCTTTCTAGTGCCGAATTGCACCCAAAAAAAAAGTCCAGCTAGAAAATGTCTAAAGAATGCCAAAAAACTTGGATGAAATTGCCAAAAAGGCTTCAAATTAATAAAAAAAAAAAGATGAAATTGCCAAATTGTGGATGAGAACCAAATTATAGACATGTAATATGTACTAATGTGATATTTTCTATCCAATTTGTGGATGAATGTTGAAATTTGGAGCACAACTATTACATTTGAAGAGCAAGTTTCCATGGGGAGTTGGAGGGGTCCGGCCTAGACGCCAAGCCTGCAATTCTATAAAAGTCAAACTACACCCCTGAAGGGCCTAGACCCAAAATCAGAGGTTGCTTTCTAAACTCTACTTGACGTTAAGATCTCAAATTATTTTCTTCTTTCTTTTTGCCCGTGGTCACCTTGGATGAGCCTCTGATTTCAATCACCCATGGAAACTGGCCCTAAATTGCCACTTCTGCACTTCTTAAAAGATGAAAAAAATAAGCTTGCTTGTTACCAAGGCTATTTTTTTTTGGCTCAATGGTGCCAAAATGCACCCAAAAAAATAGTCTGGCTATAAAATGTAAAAAAAATGCCAAAAATCTTGGATGAAATTGCCAAAAAGGCTTCAAATTGTAAAAAACC
Source organism: Ulota crispa (assembly GCA_963920765.1). Classification (NCBI taxonomy): domain Eukaryota; kingdom Viridiplantae; phylum Streptophyta; class Bryopsida; order Orthotrichales; family Orthotrichaceae; genus Ulota; species Ulota crispa. The sequence goes on from OY987250.1 coordinate 10,618,968, forward strand.
TAGATGAAATCACCAAATTGTGGATGAAAACCAAATTATAGACATGTAATATGTACTAATGTGATATTTTCTATCCAATCTATGGATGAATGTTGAAATTTGGAGCACCACTATAACATTTTAAAATTGCCACTTCCTCCCTTCCTAAAAAATGAAAAAAATAGCACTGCTCATTACCCTTCACCAGTGTTTTTGTTTCTGGCAAAAAAAAGGCCAAAGATTTTTTTTAAGGGTGGCTGAAATTAGCGCCGAGCTACTATTTTCTCTCAAATTTATTCTCCAAAATTCTCCAAAATTCTCCTTTCAGGGGACTACTTTCACCCCCCTTTTCCCACATGTCACGCCACAATCATCTGCTTTAGATGTCTTTTTACACTAAAAAACTAGGGATCGCATGTGGACTTCACCAAAAAATAAATGAAAGAAGCCAAACTTGCACCCAAAAAAGAAAGACAGGCAATCGCCAAATTAGCACCAAACACAAAAATCCAATTTAACCCCTCAATTGCCCAAAAACCCTTTGTGACCGTATGTACGGCCGTATATACAAACGTATTTGAGTTGCTTCGAGGGTTTTCCAAAAAAAATCATGCATCCACCATCATACAACCCTTCAATATGTATGACTGTAACACTTAACTTCCAACTTATTCAAACTTTTGAATATTGGTTACGGCCATACTGTAACACTTAACTTCCAACTTATTCAAACTTTTGAATATTGGTTACGGCATATTTGATACCCCGTATCTCTAGAGCCCAAAGGTCCTTCAGGGGTTAAACACTGCCCTTCACGAAATGACTCATGTGGACAAAGACACAAACAACAATTTTGTCACGAAACCTTTCCCAATCTTTTGGACGAAAGTGAAGCGTACCCGGACTCCACCATGTCTTCTCCAGTTCTCCCACAATCTCAATAAGCTTCGTTCGTTCTTTGTTGCCCCTCTGCTCCGACCTCCTCCTTGCTTTCTCCTTCCTTGTTTCTCGTGCGTGTTTCTCTTCCTTCCTCCCTCCCTCCCTTGCTTGCACAGCTTCTTCTTCGCCTAAGGTAGATTGTGTCCCCTCTTGCAACTCCTCTTCTTCTTCAAAACTATACTCATCTTCCGACTCCTCAATCAAACAAGCTAGCTAAGTAGCCTGGTCTCTGCTCTGCTGCCATAGCTAGGGTTTTGAGAAAGGAGCGAAGAAAATTAGTGTGAGAGCAATTGTGAGCAGAGGAGATGGTGCTTGTGTAGAAATTATACCTTCAGCTGAAAACAACGTGTTTCCTGTTGAATTCCAGGTATAAATTGTCACCAAGCCAGCCGTGGTGGAATTAGGAACGCGGCCCGCGGACTGCGGTGCCGCGGCTGCAGCCGGATGTGCGTGGCCGTAGAGAGAAAGAGAGAGATCTCTGGTGAGGAGCAGAGCAGAGCGTGTTTTGTTAAGAGGAGAGTGATTTGGTAAGTTAACTATGCGAACCGAAATGGTCTCGGGGATTTGTGTGCTGCGCTTCCATGTCGGTGTGCCGCACCATGTTGTCCCATGGGAGCAGCACCGGAATGGTGTTGAGTCTGTGAAACAGGTTAAGGAAGTCGCGTGTTTTGTTTTGTTTTTTGAGTGTGGTCCTGTTCCTTGATTTCTGGCCGTCTCCGAGAATATCGTTGCGGTTCGTTTTGTCCGCGGAATTGCGCGCAGTATTGAGCTCGGGAGTTGACGCGGCGTTCTTTGTTTTGCGTTTGTCTGTGTCGCAGATCTTCAAGATAAGATCTCCTTGTTGAGGATATAACATCATGGATCCTAAGCTTCGGATTGTTCAGTGCCCGAAGTGTCGGGTGTATTTGCAAGAACCTCCCGTTGGCAATCCGTTTTACGAATGCGGCAATTGTTTTGCAACTCTTCAAGGTTTGTGCGGGCGGTTCAATTTGGTGCATTTGTTAACAATTACTCGCGGAATTTATATGCTTATCTTGAACGAGGATTTTGTGTTTTTTTTTCAGACGCATGGCGAGGTCTAAAGAGGTTAGGTTCATTTAGATTGTGCCGTCGTGTTGACACGAGTCCAGTGATCTTGGATTTTTTAACGCGGACACGTCAACGATTGTACACGTTGCAACTGTTTCTGTCGTATTTGTGACGCAATTGTCTTTAATCGATGTTCTGGACTTGACGTGCATGTCTTCATTGAAATTTTCTGACAAAGGATTGTGTGATGCGCAGCCATTCATGCCACGCAAGAAGACGTAGACAGGCGTTTGCAGCAGAAGGCTTTGTGTAAGCGATTGGAAATTGACAAAAATACGAAAAGCGCATCATCCGAGGACGGTTATAAAGTTTTCACTTCGGAGTCTTCAAGTGAAAAGAGTGTCGACAGGGAAGAGCACGCCAATTCTCGGGAAGGCTCGCCGTCTTGGTCGCCGTCAAGGCGGGAATCGCCTCGCCATGGCCACAAGTCCGGGTACTCGCAGCCACAGTCACATCAACAAAAGAAGCCGGTTGAGTTGTCTGAGAAGCTACAGTATCAACCTTCAGGCGCAGCTGCACGAGCCAAGCAGGATGTTCCGCAAGAAAAGGTCGACGTGCTGAGTCAGAATCTGCACCGACTTTCCGTTGAAGATAATGACGAACTACAGCTTCATAACAGGGTAAATCCCGAGTGGGCAAATGGTCACGGTGCGCAGCACCTTAGCATGAGGCGATCTCGTCCGGAAGAGTCGCAAAACGAAAATGATGGTGAAAGTCATCACTCTCGAGGTTTGGGTATGCACAAATCGGTGTCTTTCAATGATATTTTAAATAGACATTCAGCTGGACCGGACCTCTCGCCGTTGTGTTCAGAGGATGTTAAAGCGGGTCCCCCTGAAACAGAAGGGACGACTGAAGACTCTATTCATCATATTTTGGACGACTTTCTTTCAGCGCGATATGACGCGAGGCCTCAGTATTCGAAAGCTGACGGATACGAAATCCAGAGGGACATGTTTTCTGCCACGGATGTAGCTGAGTATGGAACTAGCAGTCGTACATCGTCCATTGGTGACGGAGACGCTCATAATGCCGGGGCGGTGGAAAACCAAACTAGGTCACTAACTGGTGAGACTGATAGTTATGTGCTTTTGGATCATAGGGTAACAAGACCTGGATCATCATACCAGCGAAGTTCTTCAGCGAGCAGGCCCAGTCAGAAAAATGCAGCATACCATCATTCCGCGGACAATCACGAGAGGTACCATTCTGATGGAGAGAAGTCTTCTGCACGTAAATACTCAGCTTCTAAGATGCAACCGAGGTCGACGTCGTTTCATGTGCCACAGCCTTCTAATATGCCTCACCAACCTGCGGGACTGTCTCCTTCTCACTACTTGTACAACAAACCTCCAGCTGGGCAGAGCCATCATGTGTCCTATGAAGCAGTCCAGCAGACTGGCGCCCCAAAGAGTTATCCGTATCTTCCTCGGCCAGATGAGTTACAAGTCGTTCACTGCCAACATTGCGAGCAGTTTCTGGGTATTCCCGCTAATTTGCCTCCAAGCAAGAAAGGCTATCAGAAGCTGAGGTGTGCAGCATGTCAAAAGATCTCTGTCTTCCTTGTAGCAGTGGAAGAGCATTTTTCATCTCCTACTTTATCTCCGAGAGGACAGGGCCCCTTTGCAGATTTTTCAACCACGCACGCATCGCATATCTCCAGCTTGCCTGATGCAGGACACAGACTCGCTAATCATGGTATAAAGTCTGATTTTGAAAGTGGAGATAGGGGACAATATCCTTCAGTTGCTTCTGGAGCATCACAGCGCCTCCCACCTATGTCAAGGAACATCCCGCGAATCCCATCTGGATCAAAACTTTCGGCTATGACATCAGCCATGAGTGGTACATCAATGATGGGTCATGCTGCCGTGTCGAATGGAGTTTCAAACTTGCACCCAGCTACAGGGGCTGTGCCAGCACGCGTTAATAGCTCTCCTCACTATGGGGATGGGAAGTCTTATCGCCGTTCGCAGTCTGCCTACGGACCAAATGGAGAGCATGTAATGTCCTCGTATGGACCAAGAGCATCAGCAGGCAGTGATTATGAGGGTTATCACCCGCATGACGGGAGGCATTTTCAAACAAGTAGTGAATCAGACAATGACTCTCCCAGAACGCGTCCTTCCATGAGCACGTTCAAAAGTGAGCAGTTTCACGCATCGTCACGCATGCCTTTGGATCGTCACGTTGCTCAACAGTATTCGAAAGATGAAGGATACATGCAAGAAGCGAACGTGTCGTCTTCAATGAGTATGAAAGGTATCATGAGGAAGAACGCGAAGGAACTGACGAAGCCGAAACAAGATTCGAGTAGTAACTTATACAGGCGGAAAGTGTCAGTCAATGGTACACCGATTCCTGATGCTCTCTTGAAACGAGCGGAGGGACTGGCAGGACCTATTCATCCAGGGTCTTACTGGTAGGTTTTCTTCCTTAAGTTTCCTCTATGATGCTGTGCATATCTGAAGATGGTCTTGGCACCTGATTCTCTTACGTGCTTTACATAGATGTGCTCAGTTTCATTCCTGATATTCCTTGGCACTATTGTGCTGCAGGTATGATTCACAAGCGGGGTTCTGGGGCCTGTCCGGTGGTCCGTGTTTGGGTATCATTCCAGTAAGTACTCTGACTTTATGCGTGGTGTCTCCTTTTACTTATTTGTAAACGAAGAATTTGGTGAATGAGCTTTAGGTTTTAAACCTGAATCTTACTGTATTTGTGGATATACTGCAGCCACACATTGAGGAACTGAGTATTCAACCTTTGTCAAGAAATTGCTCTGGTGGACAGACCGGTGTCGTGGTGAATGGAAGGGAGTTGCACAAGAGCGACTATGATCTTCTGGTCCGTCGCGGTCTTCCCCCTACTCCGGGCAAGACTTACTTCGTTGACACCGAGGGACACGTTAAGGAGGTTTTGCCTGGCTATGAGCTTCGGGGTCTTGGGCCACTTGCACTACCGTAAGTTGTACCTGCCTTCTTTGCATCTCTCGAGAGCTTGTTAGGCTTTCCCATTCTGCTTAGGTCACTAGAATGTTTTGAACACTACTCCGTCTATGTGAAGAAACTGGAAACTTGCTTTTGATTCCTGTACTTTCTTATTTTGGGATGTGAGTGATAACGTGTAATATTAATAATAATGTCTTCTATGCAGTTTTGATCATACAAGTCGAGGGCAAGGAATGCGGGTACCTGGGACCAGCCAGGTTGCTTAAGTAAATAGATTGGTTCTCAGTACATGCTATGTTATGTTTTGATTGCGTCTGAGGCGTTGAAGTGCCAGTACGTTTTCAATCAAGTTCCAGCCAAGAAGAGTGCGTTTCAACACCGTATCAAGCGATGCCTGGACCGATATATTCCTGTTTTGAGGGTAGGCGATATGTCAATATTCCTTGCCTTTATACTGAAGCTGTTAGATATGACAGTATGCTCACTGTCATCGAGAGTAATTTCTTTGGAGAGTTATCAAGATGTTATCCTGTATTTAAACCGTTTGCTTGTAAAGTTGTACATGTCTAGTTGTGACTTGAAGTGCCTGACACCTCACATCAAGTGTTACTCCTTGATTGTGCGTTTTTTGGGTATACTTGGGCGCTCGCCTCTGTGAGCATTCTTGCGCTGTCATGAGATGGGAGTATCATTCTACTACCTCCGAGTCGACCGTTGAGTTTGCCTGCCTTGAACCATTGGGTTACATTACTGTCGTTATAGGAATCCAGTTTTCCACGATTGAGATGGTGATAACGGTGAGCATTGAGATGCGACTCTAAGCGTAGTTGTGCTTGTATGCACCCGTCTTTTCGTATCAGTTAGCGTTTCTGTTGTATTGTCCATCTGCTCAGACGGTCCTGAATTTTGAATTGTATCAAGGTAGAAATTTGAGTGGGTGCACTAGTTGGCCTAGTTGTGTGGTAACTCACGCTTCCATGCCTTTATGGATAATGCATATGTAATGTATTGAGTAGGTACCACGAAGGATATGCACTTTAGTTTGTCCGCAGATGTGCAGTCAGGATACAAACCAGCAAATGGAAGTCGTTTATCTTTTGGTTTCCTATTTACTGCTTACAGTGTCTTTACTCGTTAATTCATGTTTAAGAAGGGATATAGCGAGTCATTTGCACGTGCTTTTCTTTTATGTTCTAGGTTATGACTGGATATTTATTCCAAATATTTGTTACTGCTCCATCGTCAACCTGATTCGTTTAGTTTTATGTTCTTCGTGTTGTTGCGGGTTCTGGGTTTTTCTTGAGATCATTAAGTTATTCTTGGCTATGTCTTGCCTTCTGATTAAAAGACTGACAACCAGAAATGTTTGCGCAGGTGATTACACATATGAGATGAAGCTTTGTTACCTTCCAGGCACAACTTTATATTCATATATATACTACCTTTCGTTGTCAAATTTTGCCGGAAAAGGTTCTGGATGTATTGATTCCTTCACTGATCTAATCGTGTTGTTGAGCTGCTTGCAAGAACTAGAAAGTTCTTCATAATGCTGTGATTCAAACACTCGGAAGATCTCGTTAGCATCATATTTTCGAGATTCAATTCTCTCGCTCTGGTTTTTCTTGAACCTGAGATGAAATAAAGGGAAGAGCTGTAACCTATGCGCTTTTGAGCTCATCTTGTATATCGGGCTATGAGAATCTGTATGCTCTCTCACTTTCCTCATTTTCCAAGAAATTTTCTTAGGAAGTTTATTTTCTCTCTGGCTTTTGTTTTTTACTGTCTATGTTAGTGAGTGTTGTTTTTCTGCAAGTTGATTCGAAATGTATTGGTAATCTGCCGATACATATCGATCGATACTTGGGTTTAGTAAATTCGAAGTCTGTACATCACATGGTAATTTCAGTACTCCACTTCTTAGTGGGTATATATATCACGCCTTATCCTTTCATCCATTGTGTCTGCTAGGATTATATTTAATTTTCTAAATCTTAGTGCAGTAGATGCCTTGATGTTGGAATTAGAAGACAGGAGCGTCACATGTGTTTTGTCCCAGGTTGTAGTTGTTTTTTGTTTATTGAAATTTCCAGCAGACTTGTGTCGGAATCAGATGGTGAGGTGTATATACAGATGCAGCATTGAGCGTGATTGTATTCGTACTTCTCTGTGTACATCCTTCAAGCTATCCCTGGGAACTGGACATTTACGCTATGATTACGGAATTTTTACGCTATAATTACGGAGTTTTTACGCTATAATTACGGAGTTTTACGCGTAGGATACGTAGCTGCCGGTACTCTTTGAAGCCGACTTTTACGAGATTACCGAGGATTTCTGAAGGTATGAACTCTCTCGTGTAGTTCACGTACCGAGAATTTCTAGCATGTAGTCCTGTGATTGTTCTCAATTTCATCTTTAACATCCAACCGCCATCATTGACCAATGCTGCTGTAGGAATGAGCTTGCTAATTGTATTTCTACTGTTAAGGTCGGAGGCTCATAAACCGACCATCTAAGGGCTGAAACTGAATTTTGGGGAGGTGAAACTTCTTGAACTGTTTTTCAGTAAATGTTTCTTGAAAGACATGAGGAATTGGCATCTAACCCAAGTTATTTCATGTTTTTTGGAGCTTTGTGGAATTAGTTATGAAACTTTGAATTTGAAGTGGCATAGGGTTCTAAAAGCACCCACCTTTTCAAATGTACAGTAGAACTCCTCTAAACTGGTATTCTCTATAATCTAATATATAACAAAAATTTCAATGTTGAACCATACATTAGTCATAAACTAAAGCAATTAATTCAATAGTAGTAATACTCCTTGGTGCTATCTTGGCACTAACCTCAAGGTCACTTCACTTACATTTTCACAAAATTAACTTACAACTTACTTAACCCCTAAAGTACTGGTGTCCCTTTGGGGGACAAGTGGGAGTTCGGGCATGTACTTTTGGATAAGCTACTTTGTGTGATTTTCTGAAACTTTTATTGAAGGTGGGGATTTCAAAGATCTATGTGGGCATCTAAATTTTTCCTCATTTTGACAATTATTGAAGAAGTTATGCAAGAATTTCTGAAAAGTTGGGGAGGATTGCCCGCTTGAGCAGCCCAAAAACTTCTTTAAATTTTAATTTTTTTAAATTAAAATTTGAAATTGGTTCTTTAGATTTTTTTTATAGGTGATCAGCTTTGAACCATTCAATTTCAATCAATGAGATCAAAGTTATGAGGAGTTTTTGTTTGCGGGCAGTTATGGATTCTCTACTCTAAAATAAACTTTGAAATCCTTTATTTTACTCAATTTTCATTATTTTGGGAAAAAGAAATAAACCAAAGGAAGTAGATTGTTTATCACAACATTTTGACCATTAAGATTTGCAATTTTCATTTTAATAATTAAATTGTTAACAATTTAGTGATTTGACTCATTCTCTACTTCTTTTTACTTACTATTGTTTCCCATGTGTTGTGTAGTTCCAATTGATTTGAGAATTCTCCCACACATACCTAACTTGATATCCTACATGGAAAAAAAAAAAAGCGCAACTTTGGGTAGAGCAACTTTTTTGTTATAAGAGTGGTCAAAGGCTACTGAAAACTTGGGGCAAAATGAAAAAAAAACTTTTCTTTTCACTTTAGATGTAACTATCTCACTCATCTCCATCTGGAATGACTTGATTTTTTTCCACAAGTACCTAATCTAGTGCAGGGCAAGATCCTATGGTTGGTTTTCCCAAATTTAAAAAAAAACTACCTTCTTACTAACCCTCCAAAAGTGGCAATTTTGAGTGATTTTCATTGAAAAAATGGCTCAGTCCTTTAGGGGTTAAACTAATTTAGTTCTTGGAGTCCCAACCATATCAATTTAGAGGAGTTCTATTGTACATTGTTTGAACATTGCTAAAGGTTATGAAAAACAACATGTACAAATGGGTTACATTTGAGAAGGTGGACAGTTTTAGAGCTTGAGTGGAATATGAGCCTCTTTCATACACAACGACAACACAATCCGGGGAGGTTTTTTTTAGCTTAACCGGTCAATATCCTACATTCTCTTGGGCCAACAGGTTGTCTAGAATATACTTCTAACTAAGCCTAGAGGAATAAAAAATGTTCTCTTTATTTCCTCTTAAATGGTTGATTTTTTTCCTAAATTTTTGAATTCAATTTGATAGTTCTCAAAATCAACTGGCTAGCTCGTAACTAAATGCCGGTACTCCCTGTACATACTTGGCAGTAAGACTTGGGCTTACTGAGCATTTTTTTTCATCTCTCTGGTTTCTGAACTTTCATCACTTTGAGCGAGCTTGGATATAAGTAGCCGACACCTATCCCGATTGTGTGTGCTGGGGACACGTTGAACTGAAGCTTATTGAGACTGGCACTAGGGTGTCAAGATTTATGATATGGAATCAGAGTCAATTTATAAAATGCAGTCTGATATCTCGGTTGGTACTTGAGGAGAAAGGATTCTGGTGCTTAGAATTGTTTACTTACGAAACTGAGGTAGTCTGCTCTAATTGTGACCCTCACATTTAAAGCGTTTCATCAAGAATGGATATGAGATGGTTCTTGAATGGACCCTTCTTAATCTACTGAGGTAGTCTGCTCTAATTGTGACCCTCACATTTAAAGCGTTTCATCAAGAATGGATATGAGATGGTTCTTGAATGGACCCTTCTTAATCTTAAAAGAAAAAGTGTATTTTATTACAAGAGCCAATCATACTCCTCTATTTACTTGATCTCTTTACAAGTTGTAAGGAGGTGCTTTATGGAAGACCTAGAGCCACATATAGGTGTTTATTACAAAAATCTTTGAAAATTCATTAACAATTCAATAATGCTTCAAAAAATATGAAAAAAATTGAATTACATTTAACATCCATTTCTTTTTGACGGAAAATTAGATAGAAAATCTTCATGTCTTGAAAAGCCCATGAAAATCCAGAACAGCCCTTAAGTGACGGTTTTAGAGCGACTACCTTAAATGACAAATTTCTCAGCTGAAAGTGCGCTGGATGTGGATGCGAATGACAGAACTGCTCGGCTGGGATCTCCGGGTATGAGACGACATTTGTATGGCTGAAATTCAAACAATGATATGTCCACAACTAAAAAGTTTGGCTCTTTTTGAGGCTATAATCGAACGCGTTGGATTACAGCTTTTCCGAACTGTTAGAGCAGTATATTTAAGGGCAAAATAAGGTGTGATGAATACCCTACGATTCCAAGCCTACTTCGTTCAAAAGCAAAGTATATTTCAGTATCATTAGATGATGCATCTTGGCATATAATTTCTTTGTCTTGCAGTAACAGTCAATCTGTTGCAGTACTGATTGGAACTTCGTTCTTTTTTGAAAATCGTTTTACGAAAATACTGATCTCTAGGTGCAAAGCTCCTCAACGTAACAAATATCTTTTTCATGTTATAGATTCAAAGACCTATCTCTATCAGGACAAGAAATTTACCGTTATCAGTTGAAATGGAGTTGAATCCCACTGCATTTACAAATATCTTGTAAGAGATTCCCAATATGATCAACACATGGGACATGTGAAGCACAAACATGCTTGAACCTTCAATAATTAGTACTCCCTCCGTCCTAAAATGATCTTCCTGTTGCACAAAATGTTATAGATTAAGCTAAAAAAGAACCATTTAAAAAAAAAATTGACCTATGAATAGAGTTTGATGTCTTCTTATTGTTCTGAATTTTTGAGTTTCAAAGTAGTTTTCAAAGTGCTTGAAATTTGAAATTTTGAGGCATTTTTGAAGAGCACCGGTGGCCACTCATTTGATGGTATGGGATTGGTTAGCATGCCCATGCTTTTGGACTATGTGCAAGTGTCACTAGCTCTCTTCTTCCTACAACAAGAAGATCATTTTGGGACACTAAATAAAGGTCAACATGAAGATCATTTTGGGACAGAGGGAGTATTAGTTAATATTTAAGTGTTAATTTAAGTAAAAGCTGTGAATGTAATATGTTGATTTATAAAAATTGCGCAGGTGTGTACGCTGATGTTTTAGAATTCTAGGGGGTTAATTTTGGTTTGGCTGATTTTATTATGTTGTTATGGAGTTCCTAAGACAACTTTATATAGTGGTTCTTGGAATGAGGTCAACACTTTGGGCTAAAAAAAAGTGTTCATTTTACCATAACATTGACCACAAACAAAACACTCCATTTGCTTTCCTTTCCTTAGTTTTTGTGGCTACAGCTATGGAGGTGCTTTCCCACCCATGTTCTAAGTATACTACATTAACTAAACGCCTTTCTAACTAATGAGGCAGAATGGGCATTGGCAAAAAGCAAACATTGACCATATGCAAGCACTTGACCTTAACCAAGCTCATAACACATGCTTTGGGCAAAAGGGGAGTGGAGCCAATCATTTCTATTACAAAGGTTGACGTTATCCAAGCACCATTGTAAAATATTTGCTATCAAATTTTGACAATTGACTATGTTTCAACATTGTATAGGGCATAACATTTGTAACCAACTAAATTACTACTACAAGAAATATTGACCCCTAAATGACCAAGCATAACAATTTTAGTAACATAGCAATTTTGGGTAGGTATTTGTAATTGGAGTTTTTCAATATTTTAGGTTGAAATTTTCATGGAAAGTGGGGACAAGGAGTCTCTCTAATATGCACTAAATTTCATGACATTTGGAATTATGAGTAAAAATCTATGGCCTAATATGTTGTTTTTTTCCTTCAGGCAAATAGTTTGGGCAAATTAGAGAAATTTTTTTTTCAAAATCTATATTTTGAAATTGCTTTAAGAGATTTATGTATATGTGGAATGCTTGAATCATTCCATTTTGATCAATGAGATGAAAATCATGAGGAGATTTTGTTTGGTGGCATTTATGGATTCTCTATTCTAATAAACTTTGAAGTCTTTTAATTTACTCAATTTTCAATATTTTGAAAAAAACTTAAAACCTAAGGGTGTAAATTGTTTATTGCAACATTGCAACCACTGAGATTGATCTTTTTCATCTCCATAATTAAATTTTTACCAATTTAGTGTTTTGAATCATTCTCTACTTCTTTTTACTTAATACACACATACCAAATACACACGAAGACACATACATCCAGACACGTTACGTCCTTACACAATTACAGGACAAACGCTATAATTGAGCTCTCCTTTATTCAACACAATTGGTCTAAACAGCTGAACTAAATGTCTTACACATACTCTCATTATCAAGCTACTCATGCTCTTAACTAACACACAAATGCACAAGCTCACACTAGAAAAGACAAAACAAAACCACGTCGCAGTAAACAGTAGTAGTGACAAGAGAGACGAGCTGACGACATGATCGACAAGCTGACGTCATCTCGAACCCTAAACAAGGTGACGTGTAATTCTCAGTTGACTAAAAGGATGAAAGCTTCGTGGATGAAACTTCAAGTATTACATTCGTCAACACTCCCACTTGTTCAAAGGTTCAGAAAGAATTTAAACAAGGGTCTAGAGGTCAGCTGAACGTCAACTGATAATTACTCCCATTCGTTCATGTGGCTGAAAGATCCTTCCTGCCGATTTGTCCACGCAGATTGGTGAATTGATCTTTTGGTAATCCTTTTGTAAAGATGTCGGCAACTTGGGATTTTGTATGGATATAGGTTACATCGATTTCTCCAAGTTCATACTTCTCCCGGGAAAAGAAATATTTCCGCTCAATATGCTTGGTCCTTTTATGGAATTCTGGATTCTTTACAAGTCGAATAGCAGATTGGTTATCGAAGAAGATCATAGTAGCTCGATCCTGAGGGAGTCCAATGCTGCTGAGTAATTTGCGCTACCAAATCGCTTCTTTTGCTACTTCAGCAAGTGCCACAAACTCAGCTTCGGTTGTGGATTCTGAGATACAACCTTGCTTTTGGGAAAACCAGCTGATCGGTCCATTGGCCATTTTAAAAATAATCCCAGTTCTGGATTTCCAATCTCTTTGGTCACCACAGTAGTCAGAGTCAACGTATCCAACAATATGAAGATCAGATGATGGAGATAATACAATTCCAAAGGATAAAATACCTCGCAGGTATCGTAGGATTCTTTTGACTGCCGCCCAGTGTGAAATACGAGGGTTTTTCGAGAATTGAGCACACTTGGTGACGGCATAGGTTATATCACTTCTCGTGAGAACCATCGCATACATAAGACAGCCGATTTCTTGTTGGTAAGGGCCATCAAAAGGAAGGTCTTCGGGTCCAGCATTAGCAGGAAGATCCCCGTGATAACATGTTGGTGTGGATACAAGATTTGAATCCATCATTCCAAAACAAGTAAGAACGTGGGTGATGTATTGAGTCTAGTGTAATGTAATAGCTCGGGTATGGATGTCCCGATGAACCTGAAAACCTACGTAGTAATCCATAGGTCCCTTGACTACTTTGAAGATAGTTTCCAGATAAGAGATTATAGCATCGAGGCGCCTTAAGTCTCCAGATGCAGCAATGCCATCGTTGATGAAGATTCCAATGAGAATACTCATCGATACATCGTGGTAAATGCATGAATCAGCTTCACTAGGATGAGATCATAGGTCTTTAGGAAGGTATTGCACTTGATGTTCCATTGTCATGCACTTTATTTGAGTCCGTACAAACTTTTCTTTAATTTACAAGCCATGTTCTCAGATCCATGTTTCCCGAATCCTTCAAGCTGGCTCATAAATATATCTTCGTTCAAATCGCCGTTCTGGAAAGCTGTTCCAAGATCGAATTGCAACAAATGCATGTTACAAGCAGCGGCTATGGCAAAGATAACACAAATTGAGGAGTGTTTGACAATGGGCGAAAAGGTCTCTCTATAGTCTATTCCAGGCTTCTGCGAGTAACCTTTGGCTACGAGGCGCGCTTTGAAGCGTTCCAGTTTGCTTGTTGAGGTGTATTTAACCTTATAAACCCACTTACAGTGAATTTTCTTCCTGTCAGGAGGTAATAAAACTAGATCCCACGGTTGGTTCTCTATGAGAGAGTTATACTCCTTTTTCATCGCTTCTAACCATTCCTGAGAGTGATCAAATGTAATAGCTTGCTTGTAGGTTTGTGGCTCGTTGTACACTTCACCTGTGTGAACTAGTAGGGCATGTGATGTATGCTGATCTATTTTTGATGGAGTCAGGGTAGAGGTAGAATTTGGTACAGGTAAAGTACATGGGTCGCTGTACAAATCTTGTATTGACCTGAGTCTAGGGATACTAGGTTCACTTTTGTTTGAGTCAGAGGGGGATACCAGGTTTTCTATTGGTGAAACAGAGGCCTCTCTCACTACTTCAGGAGATGATGAAACAGTGTTTTCAACGGGAGATGAAATAGAGGTGTCACTGATGATATCAGGAAGTGGAATAACAGAGTTTTGACGTTCTAAACAGGAAAAAATCGTTTGGTCAAAGAAAATGAACTGAGGGTTTGGTTGTTCCTCTTCTAACTGACATTTGGTCCCGGCTTCATCAAATAGGACGTTTGAACTTTCTATAATTTTGTTTGTGGCCACATCCCAAAAACGCCATCCCTTACTGGTGGAGCTGTACCCTACAAACCGAACAAGCTTTCCACGAGCATGGAACTTTGTGCGTTGTTGCTTTTCAATGAAAATATATGCTGGAGATCCAAAAATTTGATAGTGATCAATAGAAGGTGTTTTACCATACCAGAGTTCGGAAGGGGTGACTCGGCATGTCTGAGTGTTGATGGTGCAATTGAGAACGTGCACAGCCGTATCGGCTACCTCGGCCCAAAGCGTAAGGGTGATTGCAAGAAACACTTGTACTATTTTTTGTCCCATGCACCTCTTGCAAGTGTTTTTTGGCTTTTGCGTAGCAAGTTTTTTTGAGTTAAAATTTTAGAAGAAGGTACATGTCATAGTTACATACCTTCTATAATTTTTGCAGTTTATTTAAAATTATTTTACTATTTTTGAACAGCCCCGAATAGGTGTCTACTTTGGTCATTTTGGGGGTTTTTAGTACTATTTTGGGTCCAAAAAAGCTTTTCTAGGGCCAGAAATCAGGGATGTTGTTTATGGAGCATGCTTACATGCATTTTTAGAAGGGTTTTGCAAAATTATAAATTCCATGGCATTTACATTGTCTCAAAGTGGGCATCCTATCTCCCTTCATTGGCAAAATACAAAAAAATTCCTCAGCAAAGCAATTGTACAATGTGAATGTGTTTAATGTGTCCTCAAACGGCTAATTTTTATTTTATTTTTTTGAATTATTTTACTATTTTTTAAAAAGCAAGGAAGAAATTGGCTTTTTGTTGGTGATTTTGTTTTGCCCATAACTTTTAGAATAAATTTTTCTAGGTCTGAATTTTCACAAATATGTTATTTTAAGTGCTTTACAAATTATTCACATATATATATATATATATATATATATATATATAAAAAATTCCAAAAGCTCATAGTACTACCTAGTACTACCTAGTACTACCAGTACCAAGAGTGTTTGAGACAAAACTGTGAAGTGTTTCTTGCAGCTACCCGTAACAGGGATGTTCATCGCCAGCATCATACTTCTTGCCGCCTCACATACAATGCAGTTGTCCTGCTCGATATATCCATTCTGTTCTGGAGTACGTGGTGTACTGGTGTCATGTTTGATACCTGCATTATCAAGAAATTCTTCAAAGTTGTGTTACAGAACTCACCACCTCTATCGGAACGGAATTTCCTGACTGAATTCCCAGTGTCTCGCTTCACAATTTGCAGAGCTCTCTTGAAGAACTTTAATGCTTTGGATTTCTCACGGAGGAAGAAAACTAGTCGAAAGGAAGTAGCATCGTCCTTGACGAGAAGGTAGTAAATGGAACGTCCGAGTGATGGAACAGAGGTCTGTCCAAAGAGATTGGCATGTAAGAATTCTCCAGGTACAAAGGAACGCTGTTTTCTTGGATCGGTCTAGTTTTTACGCATGTGTTATATAGTTCCAAATGATTTGAAAAGTTTCAAGTATGTGTTCAACTTGTATTGGAGAGTGCATCTAAAAAGTTACAACCATTTTGGATAATTTTTCACACAAATGTGACCTTGTGAAGTGCAACTGCCTTGGTTTTTATAAGGACAAAAAATGATTTTTTGTCAATTCAAACCAAGATTCAAACTCAAACATCTTACAATGTACGTGGTAGAAAATTCCGAATTTTTTTCACATCTTTTGAAACTCATGTACAATAAGATCTTATGGTTACATTTTTCCATTTATTTTTCCCTAAATTTTGAAACTTGTAGTAGAAATGGCAATTTTGGAGAGGTTTTGGTGAAGACATAGTCAAAAACCTTTAGGGGTTAACCTTTAAAGGACAAGCCTATCACCATGGATTTTTTTATGGAATTACAATCATCTTCTAGAAGTTATTTTGCAATGTAGTTAACATTAGAATTCGATAATAAAATTTTAGTAGAAGAAGGTATGTGCATTCTACATGTTCAAAAAATATTCATAGATTTTGATGAAAATTTGAAATTATTGTAATTTTTTGAAACAAATGTTACAAAAATTTGTATCATTTACAAAACATATTCAATCATGTCAAATTTTTACCATGGATGTGAATCACAATGAAGATCATCAAGGTGGATTTTTTTTTCCATGTTAGTAGAATTAGAAAATTAACCATCCCATGGTAATATGTGTTCAACTTGTGATAATAATAACTTCTCAGAACTTAATTTTTTTCAAAAACTTGAAGTATAATAAGAAATTAGATTTGGTAAACTTTCTTTTGCTAGTTATGCTCAAACTCAAAACTCATCATCTTAAGAGCTCACACTAAGTTTTGGTAAAAGACCCTTAAAACTTAAAATACAATATATAGTAATGCATCTTTATTACTCAATTGGCAAGGGTGGGACCTCATGTGAACATTATGCATGCAAAAAACTATCCATCTACATGTACTAGATTACATTATCTATGTCCAATGAAATCTTGAATGAGAAACAATGTTATTCCACCTTCCATAGCAACATCTAGTCATCCAAAAGCCACAAAATGGCCTCAACAACATTTAAAGGATAACTCCTACACATTGGGCTAGTCAAGTTATTGTCCCTCTATAGTTGCTCTACAATGGTGTGAAAAGTGTCCATTCATCATACTACTATTTTCAAAAATTGCAAAAGTCAATAGTGCATATGCTGACCTCATGAAAATTGCAAGGTGGACAACATGGAACCTAACATTGTGTCTCTCAATCTTCTCACATTTAAACTACCTAAAAAAATGTATACATTCAATGAGGATGTTTTTTTGCCTTTTGTGATAGACTATATCTTCATGACCACTTTTCAAAAAATCAAGTGAAAATTGATTTTTCTGCATCCTACAAAATGTTATGTTAATTACCAGCGGATGTTTTACGTCCGCCTAGTCATAAGAGTTAACCCAAAAGCCCTCAACCGCAACAGAAGAGGCCTTTCTTGGTCTAGGCAGTCCTCTCATTGACCAAACTCCCTCAACCCGAATTTCATATATATATATATATATATATTATATAATATCTAATTATTTTTATTCTCTTTTCTTCCTAATATAATCTAGTAATGTTCTGCTTTTTACTTTTTTGCACTTGAGGTTAGCCTCTTAACCATTTTTATCTTAAATTCCTTCCATTATTCTTTGTTAATGTTTTCAACCACCACATAATCTATCTATATAATAAGTTTAGTTCTTTTAGTTGGGTAGTTGGGTGTCTATAATAGAATAAAATCTCTATTAGCTGAGTAGTTGGGTGTTGCTCCAAGAAAATTAAGTGGCGGTTATTCTTATTTCTGTGGTTATGTGACGGTTATGGTCGTCTTTGGAGATGGGGTATACATGGGAATAAGGGGTGGTTGCCTGGAGAAGGAGGCAAAGTGTGTAGGTAGGCATAGTACAGGTAAGTTCATTGTAATGGAAAGGAGAAGAATCTTGAAGAAGGTGATTCAAACACAATATTCATTAATTTGGGAATTTCAGCACTTTTTGGGACTTCTGGCCACATTTTCATTTCATGCTACACCCATTTTATTTCCACTTCTTCATAACTAATTTGGATCTAGACATCTGTCAGCTGTAAAGTATCATTTCTTTTCATTTGTTTTCTCACAAGTGTGCCAAACAAAATTAAGATGAGAATTTCAAATGAAGGAGACATACAAATTGGGAATCGTTGTTTCCCAAATTAATGAATATCGTGTTTTATGAGGAAGATCATGTTAATTTTTTTGCAAGGACCCCCTCCCGTGATGGCCCTCCGCCAAAACAGCAGGTACAATGGGTCCACTAGTACTCTATAATTAACTTAACCCCTAAAGGCCCATTGTCCCCTTGGGGGACACATGGGATTTTGGGTAGGTACCTATGGCTAAACTACTTTTTGTGATTTTTTGAAACTTTTATTGAAGGTGTGCAATTCAAAGATCTACGTGGACATCTAATTTTTTCTTCATTTTGACATTTATTGAAGAAGTTATGCATGAATTTCTGTAAAAGGGCGAGGACGGGCAGCTCAAAAAATTTCAAAATTGTATTTTTTTAAAAATAAATATCTGAAATTGGTTCTTTAGATTTTTATATACGTGGACATCTTTGAATCATTCAATTTTGATAAATGAGATGAAAGTTATGAGAAGTTTTAGTTTGCGGGTAGGTATGGGACTCCCAAACCTTCATTCCTTTTCCCCTTTGTAAAACTTGTTGCTTTACTTTTTTGAGCTCTTTGTGTATTTGTTTTTTGACTCTTTTTCTTTTGCAAGTTGTAGTAGACTAAGATTCCTTGGTTTTCACCATTTGGATCAATGTATTTTGGGTTTTTGAATTTTACATAAGTCCTCCAATTTTGCTTAGTGTATATGCAAATTTCATGACCTTACAGCATTGCAAGATTTTACAAAGTATGACCCACACCTCCGTCTCATTTGAAAATTTTCCCACATTTACCTAACTTGGTCTTCTACATGGGAAAAATAAACCTCAACTTTACATAGAGCAATTTTTTTGATATAGGAGCCGTCAAAGGTTTTTGAAATTTCTAGGCAACAGTGAAAAAAACTTTTTTTTTCACTTATGTGAATATCTCACTCCTCACCATCTAGAATGAGCTGATTTTTTTTGTATGTACCTTCCAATGTCTAGGACAAGATCTTACGGTTGGATTTCCAAAAAAATATATATATGTATTTCTCCTCACTCTCCAAAAAGTGGCAGTTTTGAGTGATTTTTACAAAAAAAAAGGGGGGGGGGCTTGAGCCTTTAGGGGTTAAATTAATTAGTGGGCCATTGTGATGGCTCTCGCTTTACTAGAATGTGGCTTTGTTCTTGCATGCACTATACTCTAGAATACGAAGGTGTACTTAATTGTAATATTGTAATTAAATACTATTGCATGAGAACATTAGTCACTATAAGTTTACAAGCAAAATCATGTAGCCATACGAGTACTTTGAGGCCATGCAGGAATTAAGCTTAGCCCTTTATGCTCGTTATGCTCTTGTCATCTAAAGAACTTATTTCAGTTGATTGTAACTGATTTTGAAGGTTCCTTGAAAATGGTATGAATATTTTTTGAGAAGTGAGAAGACAATTTTTACGTCATGGTAGAACACAATTGCTACCCCTAAAATTCCTTAGTATTTGCATGCTCAATTGGCTTGAAACTGACCTCTCTCAATATGATTAGTGGATCAAACTTTTGATTTTTTTCAATAATTCAATTGTAAGATCTATTTTTTGCTTACTTATGTACACCCTCTCAAAATTTCAGACTTTGTAAGGGTATATTTCATTAGATAATAACACTCAGTAGGATCAAAACTTTTTTTTGAAGCTTCTTCAAAGTGTTAATTTTTATTTTGGTCATCCAAAATGATATCTTCCACTTCATGAATTTCTTGTGCAATTTGAGTTTCTTGTAGAGCATGAAGTTGACTATATGCCTCACAAATTCCACAATCATCCAATGCTTAAGACATAGTGGAAAAAAATTGGAAGCACAAACTACTTTGTTGAAATTGTCATTACACTAAGAAAATTTTAGTGAAGAGATTCTTTTAGTAATTTTTCTCAATTACAGAATTTGTACAATGTAAACCTAGAACATTGTGTAGAGTACTTGTCAAAGGAATTTTATTTCTAAAAGTAAAAAGTAAAATAGAAGTTATTACTTAGTCAAAGAGAGTTGACTCAAATTTTGCCCATTGCCCAAGTCATTATAAGGTGCTTTTGAACACTTTGTGAGTCACATGCTTCTCAATCTCTTTGTTTTTTATTTTTTTATGGGTGGCCGTGTTGACACCTAAATTACATTTGATACCATATCTCACTAAAACTTTATTCAATTCAGAATTTTTTAGGAGAAATGCAAACTTTTCAATATGAGCACATACACCCTTATTTTTATAGTCTTGTCTATGTGGAAAGTGCTTGCCCGAATATCTAGAAAGTCCAAGCTGGGCTCTTTGGTCCTTTAAGGGCTAATAAATAGCTTTTTCCAAACAAAAGATAGTAATTTTAATGTCTTGGGGCACGTTCCAATCATAATCAAAAATTGTTCATGGCATAAATAACCTCAATATTCACTCACAAAGTTTTAATGAGACAACTTGTAAAGCTAAGAAAATTCTCATGCTGTGGTCTAAATCCCTTTCAAATAAGGCCCTTGAAAACGAGACATTTAGATTTTGAACAATAAATGAACGTAGACATAACCCATGCATGCAAAAATATAATTCATCCATGTGTCATTTGATAGTTGAGTGGTCTAGAACTCCACTTAGAATATATATATAACTATATCTTGTATCTAACGAGTACTACGTACTATGTCACACGTCAAAATCTAAAATTTTCAACTCAGAAAAAGTCTTTTAAAACTGACTTCAAAAATAAAATTTTATAAAGCTAAGCTCAAAACGACCACAATTGGGATTTTATGATATAAACACAAAAGAAAATGTCCTTGCCAGAATATCGGTTTTCAATCCATTATTTTAGAGTAAATATTGATTAGCTTGTTTCAAAATTTAATGATTTTTGATCTATTATCAATTTTAGAGAAAGTTTTGAATTACTTGTTCCAAATCTTGTTGATAGGTATTGGCCACTATGATGTCATCTCCAACCATGTATACATGATCTATTTGCAAAGTCTAATATTTTGTTTGAAAGTCATTATTTACTTATTTTTTGATTGCACTTTATAGCAGAATATCACAATTTTTGGAATACAGAGTGCCCCTAATCTTTGAGGGAATTAACCCCTACATGCCCAAGTGGCCCCTTGGGGGTTAAGTGCAGTTTTGGACATGTACTTACAGCTAAACTACTTTAAGTGATTTTCTGAAACTTTTATAAAAGATGAGGAATTCAAAGATTTGCATGAGCATCTAATTTTTCCTCTTGATGTAGATCCAAAAATGCTTGTTATGTATATGTAGAGCCAATTATAAAATTAAAAATAACACATGTAATCCAAAACAACACAAATTCTAAAAAGATGTTTATAAATCGTTTTATTTCATTTCACCTTAAATTCTTTTTTCATAATGTGAACAACAAGATCTTTGGTATTTTGTTTGGCTTTGATGATTAGTACAATATTGTATCAAGCAAAAATAGAAGTAATATCTATCTTGTTTTTCATGGAATCATGTGAGCATTATATCATTCAATAATCACATAAATTTCAATAACAAGTGTACATTAGTTTGAAGCTACACCCGCTGCTTGCTCAAGGAAGTCATCAAAGTGCAAGATTGTTTGTAATATTGGCTCCAGAAGAAATTTATTTATGAGAAATCATTAAGTTTAATACATTTCTTTGTAACCTTGGACAATTAGGTCTTTCGTGTCGGCACTATTACAAACAAGAAAATTGTGAATCATTAAGGGTAGCTAAACATTTTTATTTTACTGCAAACAAGACTGCAAGAAATCATTGATTATAGCAAGCTTAAAAAGAATAGTAGGCATTTTTCTGTATTCATGGAATTGAATATGAAAGACGTTAAAAATTTATTGGAGAATTCAACTCAAGAAACAAATGAATTCAATGATTTAATTGAAGAATCTGAAACATCGTCATCACCAAGAAAAGCAATGTTAACACCAAAAGAATCAACACCAATATCAAAAAAAGCAACATCCATACCAAAAGAAGCAAAATCAATTGAACAGGTTCATTCTGTAATGTCAATGTAGCGCATTCAAAGTTTTAACACAATATTCATTAATTGAGAAAAAACACATTTTTTGAACTTTTGGATTTTGTGTTCTTGATAAAAAAAATTAAGTGAATAATTATTCAAGAACGTAAAACTTAAAAGTCCCAAAAGTGCGTTTTTCCTCAAATTAATTTTTTGAAATGGTACTCTTTTATAAATGCAATGAATGCAGAGATCATTTTTCAAGGTGACGTTTATTCATTTTTATGTCTACATTGAAATAATTGAATCACAAAGCATGTGACAACGCCCAAAGCAACTTAGTTTATAACACTCTTATGATCAAAATGATAGAATGACAAAATCATTAATTGAAATCAACCCCAAGTTCTTTGTTGTCATCTAAGTCGATACATCAAAAAATATAAATATTGTTTGATAAACATTGTTCAAAGTGAATGAGAAAACAACTTGCATTGTAATTACTATCAAAATTTATTGTAAATATGTTAATTATGTTTGAAATTTTGAAGTATGATTAAGTTGTTTTAAGTCACAAAGAAACCAATTGCTTGCCTAAGTGTCAATAAGATGATCTTGCAAGTTATAAAATACCACCTTTCATTCAAATTTTTTCTCAAGTCTTACTTTAGAATGCATTTGAACTTTTATCCAAATCACATCTAGTTGGAGTAATAAAAAGGATATCAAATCACATGAAATTGTCATCCTTTAAGTTTTTTGTTTATTTTCATTCTAATTTTTTTATTTAAATATAAAAGAATCTTCTGATCCTACTTTGTGATTTGAAATAGAAATAGTGGGACCAAAGCCTCCATTTAGGGAGATGAAAACTGAATGCAATTAGATTGTATGCATTCAAGTCTTGTTGTCATTCTAAAGAACACATTTTAAATAGGATTTCAGATATACTGTTTAATATAAATTGAAAGAAGGGTCATATGAAGGGAAACTTTTCATACCTTATGAAGAAATTCAAGTGCAAGCAATCATCAATTTTTCTAGGGAAATTTTGATGGATACCCCTGAAATTTGTAATTTTAGTATAGATGCTCCTGATTTTTTTGCACAAACACCCTTAATATACTTTCATAATTGGGGGAATATCTTTTCCCAAGGTGCATGTCACGTACTTTGGGCAACTAATCAACATTTTAATTTAATCAACATTTTAATTTTCTAGTAGGTGACATGCACCTTCGATAAATGTGAAGAAGAATATTTCAGCAATTATGAAAGTATGTAAAGGATAAGTGTGCAATTTTTGAGAAACCAAAGACATCTATACAAATATTGCAAATATAATAGATATCCATCAAATTTTCCTTTTTTGTAACATGTATGGAAACTAATCAAAGTAAGGTTTGTATCCAAATATTGAGTTAACATATTTTACATTTAGGTGACTATTGCCCAATCGAGCATCGAAAGACTCCAAAGTGTAGTAAAAGAAAAGGAAGATATCATTGTGTCCTTGCAAAATACTCTTTTTGAATCATACCAAGCTGCACTACAAGAACAAGCTCACGATCAATCACAATTGGAAGCTTTTTATGCCATTTTTCTTGCCAATGTTGGAAGTCAAGACAACACGAGTTTTAGTACTCATTTGCACCAAGCACTGCAGGTCAATATATCCAATATTCTTAAATTAGAAGAATAAATTTAGTCATAAATTTTCCAACACAAGACACTGGTTTTTTCTTATAAAAAAAAAAAAAAAAAAAAAAAAAAAAAAAAAAAAACTTACACGGATCCGACTTCATTTTTGTAATAAATATGTTTACAATAAAATTAGTTAATTCTATTACTAAGCGTCATCTTTATGTAATTGCAAAAGCAATTTTAAAATTATTGATTTTGACTTGCAAGAGTTGTTTCACCTTTATTATTCTAGGGTTGTATTCTAAAAATCTAGAGTTGCTTCAATCTATAATTGAAAATGCAAGATTTTGAAATTACATATACTAGAGATTTATCATAATAGAGAGCAATGATATAGTAAAAGGTTTAGTAAAGATTTGTGTTTACTCTTCTTTCAAGGAGATGATAATGCCATAATCAAATGATCAAAAATCGATAATTTTAGCATTAAATCCCCAATTTGCATGCTCACAGGGGACCTTGAATTACAACAATAATAGTATTGGGGTGTTGCTTTAATAATTTCTTATTTATAATTATATATATTTATATATGATAATTGATTTAACTTTGAAATACTAACCTTATATTATCTTCAAAGTTTCTTTTATTACTTTGCAATGTTTTGATGATTTTTTGTTGTTAGGGATTTGCAAATCAAGAAGGAGATGTTAAATCATTGGGTGTTACATCTACATTGATAAAAGCTATTGCTAGATTAATGAATGACTACTTGCTACAACTTGTTTCAATGCATGAGCATGGCATACAAACCCTTCAAAAAAGCAACGAGTTCTATAAAAATCAGTTAATTTAATGTTTTATCGCGATAATTTTTGTATCACAAATTGTTTTTAATTCAAAATTTGAACCAATATCAGATCATTTAATATTGCTTATCTACTGTAGTTGATGTAGGCAAATTTTGCCATTGTTATTATATATTATTATTAGTTCCTAATTGCTTGAGATATATAGAATAAGCATAAACATATATTAACTACGTATCTTTGGTTGTATAATTTTAAGGATTTTTTGTTTTTGAGTGACAGCTAAGAAATTATTCATTTTAATTAATAATCCAGCTTTTCATAATGAAAAACAAAAAACTTTCAATTTATTTTATGGATTTCTAACCTTAACCCCTAAAGCCCTGATTTTTTTTGGCAACAATAGCAATTTCGGGTAGCTCACCATCAATGGTTTTATTTTATTTTTTTCTTTGAATTTTTACACATGATGTGTTTAAGGAGTAGCTTTAAGGTCCACCATATTTCATAACTTTTGACTTCATGATTCAAAAGTTATTGCATGATGTGTTGTTTTCTTTGCTTGGCAGATAGCCCAGGCAGATCACAAAAACTTCTTCAAAAACTACATTTTTTTTATTTAAAAAAAAATTAGTTTCTTAGATGTACATATAAGTGTAAAGCTTTGAATCATCCAATTTTAATTAATGAGATGAAAGTTATGAGGAGTTTTACTTTGCCGGTAGGTGTGGTTTTGAGAAACTCCATACCTACCGGCAAAGTAAACTCCTCATAACTTTCATCTCATTAATTAAAATTGGATGATTCAAAGCTTTCCACTTATGTATACATCTAAGAAACCAATTTTTTTTAAATAAAAAAGACGTAAATTTTGAAGAAGTTTTTGTGAGCTGCCTGGGCTATCTGCCAAGCAAAGAAAACAACACATCATGCAATAACTTTTGAACCATGAAGTCAAAAGTTATGAAATATGGTAGACCTTAAAGCGACTCCTTGGACACATCATAGGTTTAAATTTCAAAGAAAAAAAATGAAAAACCCATTGATAGTGAGTTGCTCAAAATTGCTATGTTGCCAGAAAAGGGTGCTCAAGGCTTTAGGGGTTGAATACAACCCAAGTTTTTGGGTTTTGTTAGGTATTGAAATATGCTATATATTGGTTAAAGTTATCATTTATTGTTTTGTTATTTTGAAATTTTCAATATTATGAAGAGAAATTAAATCATGATTGTTTATAGTAAATTATTGGCAATAAATTAAAATAGATATCAAAAGCTCTTTTCTACATTATAAAATACAAATTTAGTATTTTGCGGAAATCACTAATAGGGGCACAAAACATTACAAGTACAGGCACATTTTCAAAATAATTACAAATAGGTTCATAATTTGTAAATAATTTGTAAATTTTTGTAAGTTTTTTTGGTTTGGACATTGGTTGATTTAGGTACATCACATTAAATGTTGGCTAATTTCTAAAAAAAATTAGAGATCTTTCCAAAAGTTGCCATCCCCTTTACTAAGATTTATTTATTTAGGTTTGATTTGGAGAGGCTTTTGAGTTTTTTAAAAGTTAATTGCATTTAATTTGGACCTATATAAACCAATGTCCAAACCAAAAAAATTACAAAAATTTACAAATTATTTTGAAATTGTGCCCCTATTTGTAGTTATTTTAAAATGATGCCCCTATCTATAACATTTTTCATTTTCATGCCCCTATTTGTAAATTCCCCTATTGTTTCTTTGAATGCAACAATGAAGGTATAATTAAACTAGAATGTATAAGAATGAATGATATTTTGCTCAAAAAACTTATCAAAAGTAAAGTCACAAATACAAGTATTTTGTTGATGGAATGTAGTTTAGATAGGTAGTTTGTATTTAGATTTTATCAAAGGTTCTTTCATGTTGTAATACATTCCAATTTTAAGATATTTCTAGGTTTGATTTTTTTTTAATAATGAAAGTTAATATACAACATACTCTACTTCCCACACTATGGTGTCAATTGCTTTGTTTTAATTAAAGTCCTTTTCTTAGGTGTCAAACCATTGAATCTCAATTAGTAGAAGAAAGATTGCATCATCAATTACAAATCAACAATATCAATGAGGTACACTAATACCTCTTAAACATTGTCTTTACCAATACATAATCACGTGCGTTTTTGTCACATTTCACAATCATACAAATTCAAAGAAGAAATACTTGTATATGATTGTAAGTAATAGTTAGAAATCTTATTCATCAATATTACAAATTTGATGTTCTATAGGTAGAATTGAAAATCAGTCAATATGTTTATAAATAAAAAACTGAAATGTGTGTTTGTGAATTATGTAATTTTTTTTAACATCTTTGCAACTTCATTTTTAAAAATATGCAGAGATCTCAAACTAAAACTTTGGAAGATGAACGTCAACAACGCAATGAAGTGAAAATGTACCAAGATCAACTTAGTAGGTCGTCTTTTGCCTCTGCCTAGCTGCATTGGGTACTCATTTCTTACAATTTGGTACTTTTTTATAACCTTTTTGTTAAATAATTGTTATACGCATGCTTTTGAAATATGTATATTGAAACAACATAAACAACAAAACCCTTAAATGCTACAGTATTTCCTTTAAAAAAAATGTCGTATTGCATAGGCAAATGAACTCCGCGTGAGAAATTAAACTTGTTAACGTATTCTTTGTATGTACTACTTTTAATTTCTAAGCACGGTGAGGTTCCTTATTTTAGGAAAGCTTTACCTTTATTTTGTTTTGTTTTTACTAGCGCATAACTCTCCTAAAGGTCAAAATAACAAGATCTTATTGAGTTTAGGTTTTTTAAAGATGTTTTATATTATATTTTGTGATCAAGTATTTTGGTGGTATTTTAGCACATGTGAAAGAAGAACGTACATTACAAGTTTACAAGACATTGTGTTTGTGGTGTTGAATTACATAGTAAAAATTGATTGTTTGTTGAAATCAAATGATGGTATATCAAGTTATATGGTGTGCTTTAGAACTAAAAAATAATAACAATAACTTCTTTGGTGTAGTTTGAATGTGTGTGTTTTAAAGGAACAAATTATATGAACCACAAAAAAAGAAGGGTTTTTCTTTAAACTTTTGACTTATGAAAACTAAAGCAAGCAATCTAAAAGCAATTTGGACATTGGAAGATTTTTGGAATTTTAACATGATGTTTTATATAGAAATGAAACAAAATAATACCTTTTGTTTGATGTTCTCTTTTGTACATATCTCTACAATTAATAATATTTGTTTTGAAATATACCAATTTGAAATGATGACAAAGGTAAAATTTAACCCCTCAACACTCAAGGGTCAATTTTTACGCCCCTCTAAATTTTGTTCAAGGATGCCAAAGGTTTTTTTAAGATTTTTTTTGTGGTTATTATTCTATCTAAATTGTTGTTGAAGTCTAGTTTCAGCTTCAAGAGTCTGATCTTGAAAATGAATTAACATGATAAGTTTATTCAAGATTTGTGCAAGGAAGTCCATTGCAAATCTTCACTTTCTAATGTTAAAAGCTCTGAAAATGAGCCTCAAGTACACTAGAACTTGGAGAAAAATTGCATTAAAATTTTATTTAAAAATATTGTAGAATAGATTTAGAGAAGCTATAAATTGATTGGGGTTATACATATTGTACTTTACATACTCATATTTTTTTGGTATCCTCAATTTTAGGTTTGAGACACAAAAAGAGGATTGAAAAACTTCAAATCACTTTCACAATTTTAACACCCTCATGATCAAACATTATAATCTTTTAATCCATAAGTGAAATAGTTGTGATTTCTTTTTGTATGCAATCTATAACATATGTACTTTGAATTTGTACGGTTACGTTTCAAAAAAATTAATAAAATCGATCAAATTGCCAGCATTTTGATCCCTTTCAAGCAAATTTTGAGATACCCAAAATTCAAGGGGCGTTCAAGGATTAATGAATCTTAGAATCGTGCAAGCCATTATGCCATCATTTAAGCTTGTTTTTGTTTCAAATAAGTATGCTTTTTTTTAAAAATGCACGTTTGAAAGTACTAATCCAAATTTTATTGATTTGCAAAGATCATTCAAGTAAAGGATTGAGTTTCTTCATTTACTTTGTATTTGAAGACAAGCTAGGAATCTAGGATCATTTGAAGTTAATCTCTAATTCTTACAAAGTTTTGAAAAAACCTGAATGTGTTGTAATATTCGTTAAGCAATTTCTTTGAAGTCAGTGTTGGAGGATTCGTTGAACATGATGCCATCAAAAATAAATCCTACATTATAGAAGTTGAAAAACAAGCAATGGATATTTGTGAAGACCTTTATGGAGATATCAATTTTAGAATTTCATTACATTTAGAGTTTAAACTTTAATTGTTGAATTGTAGTACAATAGGCTATCCTAAAGCTATCATTGTGATATGGTATAATTCTAAGAAATGCTTAACTTCTTAGTGTTTTTTTTTTTACAACAAACATTTAATAACAATAATAAAAGTTGCACAGACAAACATTTTGGCCTACCAACATTTGGAAATGATAGTTTGTGAGCGTTGTGATTATTCAAATACAAATTTTAGTTAATTTTGGTTTAGAATCTTGAAAGGTAATTTTGAAGATGCTTCCAAAAGGGTGAGAACAAGTTCAAAAAAGATGGATAAGAAATACATGATTTTGAAGGCATTTAGAGATTGCTATAATCTACATCATTGACCGTTGGTTGTTAGTTTGTTGTGCAATATTCAAAACTCCCCATTAACGTTAGGAGTTCTAATTTTTTTTATAATAAAGCATTAGGTTTCAAGCATTGGGTGTTTGTATGTCACTCAAAATTTGAAATTCAAAAAAGGGGAGAGAGAGGAAAAGACAAGGACAAGGAGGGTCAAAAGTCTTTTAAAGAGAGACTTTGTGCATGAAAAGTATGCTCAATATTATAATGCATTAAAAAGTTAAATTAAATCAAAAAAGGTAAAAATGTGGTATATTAAGTATTACTTCCATAAATCCATTGCTACATTGTTTTGTTCATATTATCAAAAAGTGACATAATTTATGGATTATAGAAAACAAAAGCTCAAAATTAAAAGCATTGAAGGAAAAGATAAGATTGGCAGAGGTACACGAAATAAATGAACAACAAAAAATTGACAAGAAAGAAGTAAATACAGCAAAAACTTTTGAAAATGCAAGAATGCATGCAAAAGTTAACCATTTGCAAAGCCAAGTGGCTGCTCTCACGATTCAATTACGCCAAGCCAAACAAACTTCCACAAACGCTCAACTTGTTGATCATGTTAACAATCAAGCGGTGAGATTTTACAACATACAAAAAATATATATTTAGCTTTTTGAATATATTAACCGTAAAGGCTCAAGCCCTTTCTTTTTGTAAAAATCACTCAAAACTGCCACTTTTTGAGGAAGTGAGGAGAAATGTAACTATTTTATTTTTTTTGGAAATCCAACCATAAGATCTTGCCCTAAACAATGGAAGGTACATATGGAAAATAAATTAGCTCATTCTAGATGGTGAGGAGTGAGATATTCACATAAGAAGTGAAAAAAAAAGTTTTTTCACTGCTGCTCAGAAATTTCAAAAGCCTTTGACGGCTCCTATATCAAAAAAATTGCTCTACGTTATGTTGAGGTTTATTTTTCCCATGTAGAAGACCAAGTTAGGTAAATGTGGGAGAATTTTCAAATAAGACGGAGGTGTGGATCATACTTTGTAAAATCTTGCAATGCCGTAAGGTCATGAAATTTGCATATATACTAAGCAAAATTGGAGGATTTATGTAAAATTCAAAAACCCAAATTACATTGATCCAAATGGTGAAAACCAAGGAATCTTAGTCTACTACAACTTGCAAAAGAAAAAGAGTCAAAAAACAAATACACAAAGAGCTCAAAAAAGTAAAGCAACAAGTTTTACAAAGGGGATAAGGAATGGAGGTTTGGGAGTCCCATACCTACCCGCAAACTAAAACTTATCATAACTTTCATCTCATCTATCAAAATTGAATGATTCAAAGATGTCCATGTATATAAAAATCTAAAGAACCAATTTCAGATTTTTGTTTAAAAAAAATACAATTTTGGATTTATTTTTGGGCTGCCCGCCTTTGCCCCTTTTACAGAAATTCATGCATAACTTCTTCAATAAATGTCAGAATGTAGAAAAAATTAGATGCCCATGTAGATCTTTGAATTGCATGCCTTCAATAAAAGTTTCAAAAAATCACAAAAAGTAGTTTAGCCATAGGTATCTACCCAAAATCTCATTTGTCCCCCGAGGGGACAATGGGCCTTTAGGGGTTAAAAACAAAATATTTTCAACTGAACTTTATACATTTAGGTTGAATATTTTTTAGTAGTTTATGAATCTATGAAAGTTTGAAGGGTTCTAATTTTTAAAACCCCATAATTTTTATTTAAATGATTATTGTTGTATTAACTGATATATCAATGTCATGTCCAAACGATTAAGTCATTTCATTGCTTCAAACTCTTTTCTAGTGATTTTTTTGTGAGTTTTTTAATAAATGATGCTAATTTTACAAACACCCATATAGAATGTACCATTGGGTATGCAGCAATGGCCATTCTATGTTGCAATTTTGGCGTGTATACAAAACTATTCATATTCATAATTTGTTTCCAATTACTATAAAATAAAACATTTAAAAAACAGAATTTAGTATGTCATGTTTGACCAAACAATATGAAGCCGCCTTAGAACTTTTTAGTTTGATCTTGTATTCTCTTACAGGCCTAAGAACATAAAAATCTCAAAAGAACAAATAAGACAAAAAAAAACACATTAACTATCAAAAAAAATAAAAAAAGTCATGTTCTATGATGCTTTTTTATTATCCTTATTTTTTTTAAAAGTTTGATGTACTATAGGTTAAGTTATTACAAGAAGAGACAACAAAGGGAAAAGAAATAACTCACAAACTTGCTGTACAACTTGCACAATATAGGCACAAAGAAAAGAAAAATGAGATTATTCATGCAAATAATGATGCTCCACCACATTCACAAGACAAACACCGTGTCTTTGATAACTCAAATGATATACAAGATGAAGCAATACAAGTTTCCCCACATATCCATGTTATTCAAGACCGTGGTTTTAGTGATAAAGGTGAACTATCATTTAAATTTATAAATTTGACCATACTAAACATGCTTGCACATACACACTTGTATATTAACTTATAATAGTCGCCATGCATGTTTTGGAGAGGAAACAAATCTATGAAGATGTTTGTAATTTTTTGCTTTTGTGAAATAATTACTAAAATAATTACTAAGTGCAACAAAGTGATAGGATATTCATACACTTGAATTTAGTAATTACAAGAAGCTAAAGAAATTTAAAATACATACATATGTGTATGTTCACATCCATGAGTGTACGTATAATAATAACATGTTCAAAAATAATTATTTGATAGAATTTCTAAATAAGTATATATTGTTCTGGTTTTGAAAATTAAAAAAAATGATGTACTAAATTCCCGATTGGTGATATTGTAGGTGATGAACATGAAATATCCAAAGAAACATTAACCAAAAAAATACAAAGCTTACAAACAAAGTTAAAGGATTGCAAAGACAACTTGAAAAATAGTGAAGAGAGTAGAAGATTATGTGAGAAGATGATTCAAGACCACAAAATAGAAGCGCTTCGATGTAAAAAACAAGTGCTTGAAAATAAGAAGAGTTTGTACTTAGAGAGACGCAAACCAGGGTCTAGCTTTGATTGCTTGAAGATAAAAAAATTGTTGGAAAATTTGGAGGAAGTGGAAAATGATAACACCAAACTTCAAAAAGTTGTCATGGTTGATCAAGAATCCACAATAACCAAATTAAAGAAAGAGGTACACTTGTTCATCAGACAGCAAGCATTGTTTATTTAAGTTTCAAAACAAAAGAATGGTTACTTTGAACAACCTCCAAGGGTACTATTTAGCTCCAACAAGTCACAATCCTAGTTTTTCATTGATTCAATTTTTGAAACCAACTCCAACCTCTTCACATTAGAAGTCAAGCTCAACATTATGAAAATTTATTCCAAAAATCAAACTACTGTACCTTGATAGCAAATTCGGCACTTCTCATCCAATCGCTTCATTACTGGTAGTGGAGCGACTAGATGAGAAGTGCCAAATCTGCTTTCAAGTTACAGTATAAGGTCTCACACAACCCGAGGTCATTTTGTTTTTCAAAAAGAATTAAATGATTAAAAATTAACAACATGGGAAGACAAAACCAAAATCTCAAACGGCTCTCACATTTTCCATTTTTTATTATTTGAAAGTTTTGAGGCTTATGGTCATGAATCTACTTTTGGGTCGCAAGACCGTTAAATAAAAATAAAAATAAATGCCCCCATTGTATTGTTGTTTTGATGAGTGCTTATGGTCATTCTCAAAACATGTGTACTAAATTTTTGGTTCAAATTATGTCAAGTTCACAGATTACTCTCTTGAGCCGTCTTTTACTAGTAACGTAAAGCGGCCCGAATTTAGAGTTTACATACACAAAGAATAAGAAATACAAATCCAGCTCATTGCAATGGGTTAGCTTGCACTCTTGCATTACAAGTCCATTCATTAAGGGTTCCACATTGTTGCCCACAAATGAAAATGAAAGTAAGGGGCTATGCACACTTTGTCCCTTGTCCCATCTTTGTAAATTTCACCTCAATGCAAGAACCTAGCTTCATTGAGTTCTTGAGGGAAAAAAAGAGTACTAAAGAAAGTCATTAATCTTTTATGTAAAAATTGTTGGTGGGACTTGGACTAAAAGTAGGATCTAGTAAATCAGTCAGCCCAAACTTTGAGTGGAGCCCCATCTTCTTGGTGGCATAACTTCCAAAAAGTGCAGCTAACAAAATGCGGTAGATTAGGACAAGGGACCTGGGACACAGTGTCTATTATCAAACTCCAAATTTTTGACTCTCAACCAATTGGATTCTAAATTTTCAATGGAACTTGGGACATGAGACATAGTTTGAACCGCCTCTACATCACATAAACAATATCTATATTATAAAGCCTCAAAGTGTTTGTTTACATAACATTCTTCACCAGGGATTTTCTTTCCCCCTCGGCTAAAGGTATATTCTTCCCCAGATACCTGGGGGGAATTTGGTTATATTATACTTGCTTTGAGCCACTTAGAGCAAGTATAATATAACTAAATTCCCTCCAAGTATCTGGGGAAGAATATACCTCTAGTCGGGGGGAAAGAAAATCCCTAGTGAACAATGTTATGTGTCACATGGCATTTAAAATTCTCTATTAAAACCATAAGTTCAACATTCACTATTATAAAGCATTGAGTTTCAAACATTTGGTGTTTGTCAATCACCCAAAACTTGAAATTTGAAAATGAAGATAGCAAGAGGAAAAGGCAAGGAAAAAAAGGGTGAAAAATCATTGGAAATAGCAATTGAAAACTGAGAGAAAGATGATGCAAAGCACATACAAGACATAAGGTAGGAGCACCCATTACCAATATTGTACCTAGTGACGTCACTCTCTACGCATGGTAGTCATTCTTAATCTTCAATCTAGGTACATCACAAATAGCTTATCAATGTTGACCAAGACAATAAGCAATCTATGGCTTACCTAGATTTTAGATCTAGAATGATTACCCTATATGAGAGTGACACCATTAAATACAATGTTGGTAATTGGTGCTTCTACCTTTACTTGTCTTTTCTATAAAGGAAGAAAGAAATTTAGTACTAAGAGCATCTCCACTTGTCCATGCTCTTTTAAAGTTTTCCATTTGTTTTGGCCTGCCCTCAAGCCCCTTGATCTCCACCCATGCTCT
The DNA here is from genome assembly GCA_963920765.1 of Ulota crispa. Classification (NCBI taxonomy): domain Eukaryota; kingdom Viridiplantae; phylum Streptophyta; class Bryopsida; order Orthotrichales; family Orthotrichaceae; genus Ulota; species Ulota crispa. The sequence continues at coordinate 10,653,414 of OY987250.1, forward strand.
TCAAATAGGTGGCCTTGCACTCCAACACACCCCATAAATAATCACTTGACCACTTATCAAAGAAAGTAGAGGATAAAGTCCACTAAACTTAAGATCAATGATGATGAGTAGTGACTTGAAAGACCCTTGCCAGGCATGATAGAACCAAGTGTCTTGAGAGACTTTTGAGAGGGACCTCAACACTTTTCATCCACTTTGAATATGTTGGAGCCACCGATGGAGATGCCCTAACAATAAAAGCTGCAAATTTTATAGGTGAGAGAGCTGAAACGCTTTTGTATTGAGATGGGCAAAGAGGATGTGGAATGCGGCATTCATGAGTACGACATACCCACATTGGAAAACGCAATGGTGCCCCATAAAGAGGACGAAGAAGTCCATCAACTAAGGTTTGACCGAGACCAAGCTCTGTGGAAACTGGGCCAATTAGAGCGCCGGATGCACATCCTCTTCCAAGTGGAGGTTGTGGGTCTTGGTCCAAAGACTGAAGCCACATGCGAGTACTTCATCCCCCCAACAACAGCTCCCCATGCCTTTGCTGGCAAGAAACTAATGATTCAAGAGCCCACTGCCATCTCACTCATGCGAGCTTTTACAAAGAAATTCCTTACCCATGGGTCCTTGCCAAGAGAGAAAGAGCTTGAATGTATGGTGGAAGGACTTTTGAGAGTGGTGGAGAAAAAGAGGCTTGAAGTTGAGCATTTGCAACAAGCTTGCCATGATACCATCCAACATGTGGAGCGGAGTAAACACCTTCAACAACAATTGAACGAACTTCGAGGAACTCTGTGGAATAGCAACGAATGTTGTCAATCTAGTACCACACATTACGACATGATTGCAGGTTTTTTCTTTTCTTTTTCATTTTTTCATCCTCTAATCACTAGAAGAGAAACGTGTAACACAATATTCATTAAATTGGGAAAACGCAATTCCCAAGTTGTACTTCATCTAAAATCAAAAAAGTTACCTTAAATCAGATTTGAAGGTATCAGATTCAATCTGGGTCACTAAGATTTTTTCCCTTGCAAATTCCTCCTCTTAGGTGAGGGCACGTATACCAAAAAAACGTTGGAGCTCGGTTTAAAGTGATCACTTAAAACCTTCAGAAGTCCCAAAATGTACTGTTTTTCCCAATTTAATGCATATGGTGTTGTGTCCTAAATGATTGGTTCACAACAACTGCAAATGTACATAATGGTTGTAGAATGACTCAATAACAATCATTGTGAACATATGCAAACGTGTCCTAAACAACTACTATAGGTTGGAACCAGATTGGGCAGGTTTCTGCCAAATCAATTATTTTTTGAGATAAACCCAATTAGGCATCTGATTTCATAATTAAACAAGATTAGGCACTTTCAAAAAAAGTTGTTACTATTTGGCATTCAAAATTTTTTTTTGTAGAGTTAAGCCTTTTTCTAAGCATCTTCCACTTTCTAAAATTAGCCCTTGGTATAAAATTTGTAATAGATTGAGCCCTCTTGGAATCAACCTTGACCTTCCATTGTTAGTAAGCTTGATGGCTTTTATAATATTTGACATTTCAATTTTTGGATTTGTTTGACATTAGCCACTTTTGGAGAATAATTTATAAAATATTTAGGCAAAATTTTGGGAAATTATTTTATGCCAAATCTGATATCAACCTACAGTAATTCAAAGTGATTGCTAATGTCCACTTGATTATACAATGACTCCATTATAGTCATTGTGGACATTTGCAATTGTTATGAACCAATCATTAAGGACATGTTTTTTCTTCTAATGCAAGCACAATCATCACACTACAAGAAAAATGTGCATAGATGTTTCGTTCACAACATTTTTAAATGTTCACAATGACTATTAAATGACTCAATCATACAGCCTTTTGTGGAACATTTATAGTCATTGTGAAATAGCCATGTAGCACATTTTATTTCTTGTTATGTTAAAGGGGTTTGAGGCTTTGTAGTCTTTATACTGTAAATTTTGTTTTTCTTCCTCCCTTCTGGGCCTCTTTTACACAAAAGAGAAAAACAAAAAAAATCGTATTTTTCCAAGGCGGTTTCCTTGTTTTCCCATGGAAAAAAAGCATATGGTTGGCACTTTTTGCACCTTGCTAGATACATGAATTTCTTTGTTCTCATTGAAAAAAGACTTTAAATTTTGCTTTATAAGACCTTGATTTTTTTTATTTTGAAAATTTCCTTGGGAAGTATGAGTTTTCTCCCTAAGCTTTGAAAATATCTATTTAGGTCATTTAAAGAAAAATTATGAAACATGTAATTTTGCTTTATGAATTATCATTACAAGAGGTGTAAAAGATTTTTTGTTTTGTGAAATGAATGTGTTTATAGATTTGAAAAAAGATGTTGAGAAGTTAAAGCAAGCTAATACAAATTTGTTGCACTCATTGAAAGAAACGGAAGATTCCTACATAGAAGTGCAAGAAAAGGTAATCTTTGTTGTATCAAGTGTTCCTGGGTTATTTTCATTCTTCAAGTTTCTGAAATATTATCAATTTTTTCAAGGTTTCCATACTTACAATTGAAAGCCAATGGAACAAATGAAAAACCGTCTCTTGAGAAGATGATCAAAATTTTAAATCATAAAGCATAATTCCACAATTTTGAATATAATAGTGATTAATCAAATGCAAATCAAATTTCCTAAAACAAACTTTTATTATGAGGATTTTGTTCCATTTAACATTCTATATATGAAATATATGAAGCTCATGCAACATGGAGGTAAACCCTTAAGCGCTAGGGGTCACCATGGATACACGCCCCCCGTGTATGAGCGGGGACAAAATCGTCCCCGTGGTCCTTTAGAAGTTAAGAGTGTTAGAGAAAATGTATATCTTAAATTGCAACAAAAAAATTCAAACTAATATATCAATTAAAAAAAATCATTAAATTGAATTTTAAAATTATTCCAAAGAGTGATATTGAATTTACAAAGTATCCCAAAGTTTATTTGCACATAAAACTAATTCTAATCTTTAGCTTAAAGTTTAGACTCTAATTTTGACAATTCTGCATAAAAATAAAACCATTTCATTTCATCCATGGCTCTCTTCATTAAGGGCAACTTGATTTCTTATGGATGAGATGGTTCTTGATTTGATTGGGTTATTTGGAATCAAATTAGCTCATTGGTGTTACAAATATGTAAAAAGAAAATGCGTAATTTTTTATTAGGAGATAACAAAAACCTAGACTATTTCAAGGTCTTTTTGAATAACATAAAATTACAATGATTGTATAAAGGCAAAAAACTTTATGAATAATATATAATAGTTAGAACAGACAAGCAACATTAATACCAACTACTAGAAATTTGAAAGAACGTCTATTGAAATATTGACATAGTTGGAATAATGGTATTTTGAACAAATTTGTCATATACTTACATAAATCATGTTATGCTTAATTTATAGTTACATGAAGCAACTAAAGATAAATTTTCTCCACGTAAACGGTGTTCATTTAATGAAGCTGAACAACATGAATTATCCGATTTGGAAGTACAAGCCCAAGAGATATCTAGACTTCAAAAAGAAATGGGAAAAAAAACACAAATTGTTAGTGATATGAAATCTCAATTAGAAGCCCGAGATGATGAATTGGATTTTCTTCATGGACAACTTGCAATAAACGAAGCTTTACAAAGTCACAAAGATGAAGAAACCACTAGAGAAGAGATGGCCAAAGAAAATACAGACATTGAAAATTTAGATCTTGAAAACCTTCAAATGGCAAACTATGAACTTTCTAAGGTAGTATCTTGTAAAAGCAACTCATTGTTGATACATGAGTTCTTTTGTATTATTTGCAATTTCTATATATGCTTTGAAACTAGAATTTCCATAGATAAATTAAATGCATATTTGGGGTTTTGTTTTGTTTATACATGTTAATAATACCCATCGGAATTTGATACAAATAATACTTAAAAATCTAGGTGTGTTCTCAATATGAAGAACTTCTTGATAGACAAGCCCAACAATTGGGAATTCCATTTCAACCTCTTAGAAGCGGTTTGTAGGGCTTTTTATTTCCAAGCTAAATGTGAGATCAAAGATTTCAAAATCATTTTTTGTTCATTTTGGTTATATGATCTTATTGTATTTAACATTCTTTGTTTGTTTACAAATGAATTGTATATATTTTTCAAGAAAAGGTCTTTTTATCACTAAGAAGGAAAAAGTTAATTTAATTTATATTAAACATGCTTCAAAATAAAGAAAGGTTACATAAGATTATAAATGTTTTGGGATATAACAAAAAGTTCCATAACTTTCACCTTATAGATTGTGTTATGTACAACAAATTCAGTACGTTCTTTTTTGCCAAGGGCTTTTCCATTATGCCTTATTTGCTATTATAAGTTTTTGAAATGGTGCCTTACATAGTTCTTTAGGTCTTTTTACTTATTTCATGTAATTCTGTGAATAAATATACTTCAAAATTCTTCTAAAATCTTATTTAAATCAAAATTGCACAAAGTCAAATGTAAATTTTTTTCCATTCCTATAAGTTTTTTTAGATGCTCTGCAAGTCACATAGGGTCCAAAAACAAACTAGAAATGTTATATAATCAAAAAATTAAAATTAAAAAAGGAAGAAAAGAAATTGACTTCTTTACTATAATTGGCAATTTGGAATTATTATGGACAAGATTGTGATAATTTCTAAATGTTAAATGATACTCCCTCTGTCCCAATATAAAGCTCCAAAAAATTTCTCCATGAGGGATCAACTATATTTTTAGTCATTATGTTAGTGACAATTGCATTCTAGAATCAATATACCATCTACCAAATATCTGCAAAATCTCAAGTTATTATGTTGCCGTTTAGACACCCAAATTCCATGCAAAAAGTACCATATTTGTGCAAAGTTTGTGAAGGCTACCCGCTCTTCATTATTTTAGTCTTTGTACTAATGACACATGCATTCTAGAATCAATATACCATCTACCAAACATGTGCAAAATCTCCAACTTTGATGTTGCCATTTGGGCACCCAAATTCCATGTAAAAAGTACCGTATTTGTACATGTTGCTAACTCCTCATTATTGATGATTTAAAGATAAGTAGCAACAATGGTACCTCATATAGGCAAGGCCAAGCTTGTTAGAAGAGGAATGCTCTTTAATTGCTTAACTTGCCCCCATGAGATCATTGGACATGACAAAAAAATTTCAGCAATTGAAATTAACAAAAGGAAGCTTTTTAGTGGGACAAGAACTATGCCTAATTTGGAACTTTATATTGGGACAAATGGAGTACTAGATAAAACTCAAATGTGTTATAAGGTTTCTTTAAATTTTTTTTGGATTACGCATTGAAGGTAAGGTGTTAGAGATGATGCTTAGAAGTATCCATATGGTCATAACTAGTGGTAATATTTCTGGCTAAATTTTGTAAATTTTTTAGCTCAACTTTGATTGTGTTAAAAGAGCTAAAAGTATATTGTAAAGAAATAAAATAAAAATAAAAAATAGCCAAAGTCTCAAGATGTCAAAAAGCTTGTGAGATGAGGTGCAATCTGAGGTGTGACCTAGTAAGTAGTAGCCAATGAGATCTCAAATCCAAACAACATGAGTAGCCAAGAATCACATCCGATTTCCCCCCACTTCATGTTCAAGCTAGAAGTTGGGTGCCACTTTGCCCTTGGTAGGATCAATAGGGTAAAATGTGGGTACCCATTTTGGTAACTCTTGATAACAAATGCAATTGTCAACTTCATTAGAATTGCAACTTCATTGGACCTTGTTGCCTAATGAGTTTATACCCTGTTCGCTTTGCAAAAGCAAGGGAATTGTAGATTTGGCATCATATCATTTGTATACACAAGCATTGGGGATGTGAGATGAAATTGACCCTTGGAGAACTGCTTGTATTAAAAGCTATCATTTGCATGACAAATTTACTCTTGCTTCCATTTTTTTTGTATTGCAATTGTAGAGTTATGTATTTTCAATTTGCATTGTTAGTGTACACTTTTCAAATGTCCAAGTTTATAATGATAACTAACAAAATAAAACAACTACAAAAGATTGATTTTAGACATCACCAATTCACATAGTTGAAGAATATATTAATAAAAACTTGAAAATTGCGATTTATATCTCAATAAATTGCAAAACATGTAGTTGAAAGTTTCTAGCCAAATTTTTTTTGTAAACAAAATACTAAACAAAAAGATAAACTATTACAACTTGTCCTTTACAAAATACAAAGGTGGGTAACAATTTTTTTGACCTACAATCCACAATTTTTGCAAGTGAAAAAACTATTATCTTTGCATCACCTAGTCACCTAGGTCCATATATAGAAAACATCCTTTTGATAGAGTAGGCTCTAAAGTGAGAGGAATTCAACAAAATTAGTGTTCTAATACCATACAATTTTCCTCTTAAGGAAAATCAATCAATAATTACCAAAACTATAAAGTAGGTCACAATATCCAATACGTGTCTTTGCTACACAACTCAATTTCTTATAATGGTTTCTCCACCGGTAATACCTAGTAATAAGGCTTCTTCCATTCACTAAACCAACCTTTCTTTTCCTTCAAACCAATTAAAAAAAAACAATCTATACGTTACATAGTTGCATGATGCAAAGTCAAACATTATGAATAACCTCATCACTATCTCAAATAAGGACCACAACCCATATTCTTACATTTTCCTAGTCCTAAAAGAGGATCATAATCCATAAACTTGCTCTTCATCCTAAGCCCCTCAAAGGGAATTACAACTCACAATCCTACTCCTCATCTAAGCTCTAATACCAACTATTAACCCATAAAAAGTCCAACTGTTCCCTTGGGGATAAATGGATCTTGGGCATGTACCTATAACTAGTTTTTGTGATTTTTTTGAAATTTTTATTGAAAGTGGGGAATTTTGAGATCTATGTGGGCATTTAACTTTTTCTTCATTCTGGCATTTGATGAAGAAATTATCAAGAATTTTTTGAAATTAGGCGAGAAGGGACAATTTGGGAAAGGCTTCTCCTTTGTAAGTGGTTGTTAACTCCAAATAGAGTCAACCCTTTTGGGCACAAGGTGTGGATACTTGGGCAAATGGGAGTGGAGTGGAAGCTGCCCATCTTGGGGGACTCTCAAACCTCCATTCCTTTTGCCCCTTGTAAAATTTGATACTTTTAATTTTTTGAATGGTTTGGATATTTATTTTTTGACTTATTTTTTTCCAAATTTGTACTAGGCTAAGAGCCCTTGCCTTTCACCATTGAGATTAATGTAATTCAAATTTTTGAATTTTACATAAACCCTCCAATTTTTCCTAGTACGACTTGCAAATTTCAAGACCTTTGGGCATTCAAATATTTATTAAAGTATGTTGCACAACACCAATTCATTTGAAAATTCTCCCACAGATACCTAACTTGGTCTTCTACATGGATAAAATAAACCTCAACTTTGCATAGAGCAACTTTTTTGCTACAAGAGTGGTTAAAGGCTACTAAAAATTTTGGGCAACAAGGACAAAACTTTTCTTGTCACTTTAGATGTCAATATCTCACTTATCTATGTCTAGAGTGAGCTGATTTTTTTTTAGCAAGTACCTCCTATAGTCTAAGGCAAGATCCAATGGTTGGATTTTCAATAAAAAAACATTTTTTCCTACTTTTCTACTCATTCCTCCCAAAGTGGCAATTTTCAATGACTTTCACAAAAAAAAAGGGCTTGTGCCTTTAGGGATTAATCTTTATTATAAAGCAACAAGCCCCTCTCTATCATGCAAAATTCAAAATTGTTTATCAACACTTGAAATTCAAAATTCTCTCTTGAAAAGCATCAGATGTCAAGCATTAGGTGATGATCTGTCATTGCAAACTTGAAATCCAAAAAGGAAGGAGGGAGAAGAAAAGGTAAGGAAAAAGGAAAATGAAAAATCACTCAAAATTAAGAGAGAGACAACACAAAACACAAGCAAAGCATACTTGTATTTATAAAGTATAATATAGGACTATACATTTACATTAGCATCATGTCCAAAAGTGTTTTCACAAAGACAAACTTGTTGTGTTAGAGCCTCGATCAAAGCTTCCTCAATCCAGCACGTATATCAACTTTAATTGTAACAACATTCTCACGGTGTCTAATAGATGTTTGCAAACCTAGTCCAATGCACCCTACATGTGGGGCGTGATCTTAAAGGGAATAACAAAACCTAGGCTACACTCAATAGTTTCAACAGCCCCCTCTAGATTTTTTTCAAATTGCTCTATAATGTTGTCAAAGAAATGATGACTAATTTGCAAGTCATAAATAGAGATCCTGTCAAAAAAAACTTAACAAAATAGGAGTTTACATTTCTATCTATTAATGTGCATTGGGTCAGAAGAATCAATACATTGCTCATTTTGCTTGAGGCCAATCGCCGTTGCCAAGCCCCAATGCAAGGTCTTGACTGAGGATGCCTTGGGCTAAGGATGCCCTTAACCCCTAAAGGACCATGGCCTTTATTTTGTCAAAAGTCACTCAAAACTGCCACTTCTATGGCAAAGAGTAAAAAAGTTTGAAAATCAGGCATTTTGCATCTTTGACCATAGGGTCTTGTGCTAGACTATTATAGGAATGTGTCATACAAAACTCAAGAACTTTTGACCGCACAGATTGGAAGATACTTGCATTTAAAAAGTAAAAAACAACTTTTTTTGCACCTTGCTTGACTAGATTTTTTAACTTCGAACATTCTTAACTTAAAATTTTTGCACCATAGAATTTGGAATTCTATTTTTGCATGGTGGGAAGTTGAGTTGGGAATCTTGGGAAAAAATTTCAAAAAAGAGAATTAATTTTCATTCTTTAAAAAAACATTAGGTAGAAGAAGGTATGAGATTGAACAAAATCTTAAATTGCTAATAACCCTGCAATGGAATGGAAATGCAGTAATCCCAATGGTGAGATTGTTCTAGAAAGCATACTTCACCCTCTCCAACAATTTTTTTTGAAAAAATGTTAAACTTGCATTCAAAAATGAAGTTTATAAGTTATTTTTTCAAGAAGATGCTTGAGTTGCCCAAAAAACAAGATTGTCCATAACTTTCTCATAACTAATCCAAACGGAATGAATCAAAGCTTTAGAAGTAGATAAAGATATAATCTATGAGAAAAACGAATTAAATAATTTTTTCAAGTTTTTATAAGAATTTTTTTGCTGCCCCTAGTCCCCAAATTTGTGCTTATTTGGGCATAACTTTTGCTTCCTAGCATCAATTGGAATAAAAATTAGATTCCCCAAAAGCTAATGTGTTTTTCTATCTTTGAAAGAAGTTTCAAAAAATTAGGACAAAAATTGAGGCCGTAGGTACCTGCCCAAAATCCCATTTGTCCCCCGAAGGGACAATGGTCCTTTAGGGGTTAAGGTAACAACACCCATACATGAGCAGTCCCCAAAGTGGAACCCTACTTTTGAGGTGTTCACCACTCATTGTGAACCCAAAGTGGAGCAGTGAATGTCCCTTGCACAAGAAAATCTTGCCACATGTCAATTGATAAGTTGCTGTGAGATGGTTGGGATTGGAACCGTCAAGCATATGTATAGGAACACATCAAAGCAGCTTCAATGGTAGTTTAGAGCTGCTAATAGGGACTTATGAGCTGCAACTTTACCCTTTAATGTAAAATAATCTACAATACTTTTTTCCACAAAAATTATGTTCCATGATAGCTTGTTGAAAAACTAACCCTACAAAAAAACATTCTTGAACTTTTTGAGACTCTGAAGTACCCTAAACCCTTAAACGCCCTTAAACGCTCAAGTATGGGTGCGGTTACCTTATTGTTGTGAAGTGAGGGCACTAAGAAGAGGAGGCTCATCAGGGGCCAGCTCGCTACCGGTCCCAGACTAGCTCTCTAAAGCCCCCTCATACTCCATAGCGTGCACAGCGCTGGAGTACTCCACCTGTACAAGAGGCTGCAAATCAGTCTCCTCAATGGGCTCCGTGCCCAGCAGCAGGGCGACAGCTTGCGGTGTCGTGGGTCGCAGCTCCGGGTTGTCCAGTGTACACAGCAGGGCTGTTTTCAGGGCCCGCAACACCTGGTCCCTGTCGTACAGGCCCTGCAGCCGAGAATCCACCAGGGACACCAGCGCCTCGTCATCACTCGCAGTTTGGGATTGCTTGTACATGCACCTCACCTGCCAGCCAAATCATCAGAAGTTTGGGGTGTTTTTCTAGATTTTCTCTCTAATAGCCAAAATCGGATGCTTCCATATTTTCCACACAACGTAATAATATGTATCAATAGAAAAAAGGGAAAATTTTTATGGATACCCCTGTAGTTGGCCATATTTGTATAGATACTCCTATTTTTTCAGAAATTGCACAAATACTCTTGGACCATAATTTTGTTGTGCAAGCTACTTCCTTCATGACCAATGTCAAAGCAAGGAGTACAATAGAACAAAATAAAGAAATGGGCACACAAAGGGAGAAGAAAGTGGCATGCACAATAGGACAAACGCCTAAAAGTTATGGTCTAAAGATGTTTGTGCAATTTCTGAAAAATCATAAGTACTTACACAAATATTGCAAACTTCAACAGAATCCATAAAATTTTCCCTTTACCCTGTCATTTAAATCACTTTAATTCTCATTTAGTCAACAATTAAGGTTCATGTTGACAGTTGGTGTTAGTGTTTGAATCCTACTTTAGAACAAGCTAAACTATTAAGGTACTAATTCAAATTTTTTGGTAGTAACTTAGTTTACAAATAGTGTTCATGCTGATACTGATAACAATACTAGTGTTGATGAAATTTAATGCTACAGTTTGTAGTTGGTGTTTTCAACACTAGGTATCCTTATTAGTGTAGTTATGCTGGAAAGGCAAAGGGGGCTGGCTTGCTTTGCTTACTCTGTCAACAAGGAAGAGCAAGGCCCCGGAAGGAGTGCGCTTCATGTTCAGCTCGCCCGTGACAATTTCCATCAGAACCACGCCGTAGCTGTACGTGTCCACCTTCTCCGTCAGCTGCCCTCGCGTCACGTACTCCGGAGCCAAGTACCCCCTTCCATGCCCACCCGTTCCCACCCAATAAACACAATCAAACTAAAACTCCAAAGCACGTAAACCACTTGGAAGGGGGAGGGGTTCACATTCGCATAGAGCAAGACATCATATAAACCAACAAATCTTTGCTAAAAAAATGTCATATAAATGTTGACTTCGAATGTGTATAATTTTCTTTTGACAAACATTAACTCCATGTTTTTGCAACTTTTTCCTAAAACTATCCTTACTTCTTATAATTACAAAGAGTTTCAACTTACTAAGGGATGCTATGAACATTTCATATGATTGTTAGGTCTTTGTTGCTTTATGCTGTCTTGCACCATACAGAGCAGATTAGGCTGCAGAATTAGGGTTCTAAGAATAAGAGCTACTCAACTACTCCTCATAATCCAACATTATGCACTCTTTCTTTTTTTTCATTCCTTGACGCCAACTTCTAGTCAAATTTCACTGCAAAATTTCCTCTGTGTGGTTTAAGATGATAATGCTTAGACTTATCAGGTATTATGCCAGAAATATAGTACTCCTTCGTAAGCTTTGCCCTCGTTGTTAGCACTTTTTATGTGTTTATTTGGGTAATACCCTTTTTGTCAAAATATAGTCCTATACATTTGCATGCAGGGGCACGTACAGGGTGCCGGCCACATTGGTGGTGAAGTGCGACATCTCCTCAGGGAAGAGCTTGGCGAGGCCGAAGTCGGCGATTTTGGCTTCCAGGTGGCAGTCCAGCAGGACGTTGCTGGCCTTGATGTCGCGGTGGATGATGCGCGGGGTGATCTCGTAGTGCAGGTATGCCAGGCCCCGCGCCGTCCCCAGCGCTATGCTGAACCGTGTGGCCCACTTCACATCCACCGCTTCCTTGGGACCCCCTGCCCCCAACCACACCCCACACCCACACACTCCCACAACATCAGCAGGACCTTCCAATACACAAAACACAACAATAGGGGTAGTCACACCTTCTCCAAGACTGAAACTTTTATGAGGAACGAGAAGTTGTGGAGTGGAAATAGGAGTCAATGGGAGCATATCTCCATGAAAAAGGTGTGATTTCCCTTTAGTGGGTGGTGAAGAATGGAGAATGGTTTACAATGGTGTTTGGTTAGCGTCAACCTTTGTAAGAGCAACAATTGGATAATATCACAGCCCCACTCCCCTTTTGCTCAAAAGCATGTATTATGAGCTTGATGAAGGTCAAGTGCTTGGATATGGTCAACATTTTCTTTTCATCAATTCCCACTTTGACTCCTTAGTTAGAAAGGCGGTTGGTTAGTGTACCAAAAACATGGGTGGGAAAGCACCTCCAAAGTTGCAACCCTTAGAACTAGGGAAAGTAACACAAATGGAGGGTTTATTTATGATCAATGCTTGGATAAGGTCACCACTTTTTACTAGCCTGAAGTGTTGACGCCAACCAAGCTCCACTAGTAAATGGTGATGAAAGCAGGAGGAGCGAGCATTAAAGTAGGTGGAAGCATGAAAATAGGAGGAGCAAGCATGAAAGTAGGAGGAGCAAGCATGAAAGTAGGAGGAGCGAGCATGAAAGTAGGAGGAGCAAGCATGAAAGTAGGAGGAGCAAGCATGAAAGTAGGAGGAGCAAGCATGAAAGTAGGAGGAGCAAGCATGAAAGTAGGAGGAGGGAGCGTGAAAGTAGGAGGGATTAGCCTGAAAGCAAGAGGAATGAGGATGAAAAGGAGACAAGTAATTTTGATATAAACTTTGCATGCAAAGATTTCTTCACCTCATTCTTCTTCTTTAGAAATGAAGAAAAACTTCTCAATCTTCAAAGAATGGGACTTTTGCAAATCAAGAATAGAGCGCCACAATCCCATAATTTGAAGAATGAGAATGGGGGGGGTGAAGACTACCCATACTAGTTCTTAAGCATAAACTGAGTTGAACTCACTACAGTTTCTTCTGTGTCCTTACTGTAGGCCAAAGCATTTCATCCTAAGATCTTTGTTGATATTGTTAGTTCAAAGTTCAAACTTAAAGAAGAGTTTAATTAATTATGTTTGAGAGAGAAAGACGGATTAGGATATAAAGTCATATATGGGACTATGTCACTATGGGTTAGGGGCTGACCGAGCAAGGTTTGGCGAAGGCTTCGGTTTTCGAGGTACTCGTAGACGAGCAAGCGGTGGCGGCCCTCGACGCAGCAGCCCCGTAAGCGCACGAGGTTGCGGTGCTGCACGTGGCTGATGACCACCACCTCGTTCAGAAACTCCCGCACGCCCTGCTTCGACGTCGCCGACAGCTGCTTCACCGCCACCAAAGTCCCGTCCTTGAACCTCCCCTGCCACGTCACCCCCCCCCCACCCACATTCCCCCTCAACTCACTCACTCCTCGGTACCAGCTCCACCATGGGTTATGATTTGCGTGTTGATAAAAAACTTACTAATCCTAACAAGGATCGACTACCACAGACACCATATTAGGTAAATTGGAAAATTGGGGGGACCATTTTGTACTCTCCACCATAATCTTACATACAGTAAATGTAAGCACAACTATAGCTCAAAGTTGTAATTATTTGAAATTCTTGGAGGCAATCACTGAGACTTCAGTATTATACAAGAAAGTGCAAGTTTGTTTTTTGGTAATACGCTAAATTGTATATAATGGCAGAAATAGTGATATTCCCCTAATGTATTGTTTTTCCCAATTTACCTAATCTGGTGTGGACTGCGATAACTTCTTGTTGGTGATTCATGAGGTTTGACAAAATACCTGGTAGACCGCTCCGAAGCCACCTTCACCCAGCTTCATATCTATATGAAACTTCTGGGTAGCAGCTTTCAGCTCCTTATAAGTATACTGGTTTGTTGAAATAGATTGCCGTGCAAAATCTGTCAAAAATGAAAAGAAAAGAGACAAGCTCACTTCTGTAAGTGGGTAGTTTTCCATAACATTCTTCATCCAAAAGCCATGGACCAACCGAAATATTACAGCGCTATCTCCTCCATGGTAGAATGGTAGCCTGCCTTGAATGGGAGTGAACTTGGAATAGCAATGCAATATGTAAGAGAACTTCTATAGACACCCAAAAAAACAATAGTGCAAGTTCAAAACTCATACTATATTAGTGAAAAAGTCAAATTGCCCATGTGAGGTTTCTTCAAGGCCAACTATGTAGACAATGAATTTGGTTGTTTTAATAAATAAACAACTCTTATGCTTTACATTATTGGACAATACTGTTCTATCCACATTCATTCCATAAATCACATAACACACCATATTAATTCATTGACAAGAAAAATGTGATCACAATCTAATTATAAAGCGTGGGTTGTCTGACTATCACACTATATTCAAAAATCTCTATTAAAGTCACAAATTTGAAATTAACTGATATAAAGCATTGGGTGTCAAGCATTGGGGTATATGCCCATTACCCAAACTTTCAAATTTAAAAAAGGAGGAAGGAGAAGAAATGTTAGGGAAAGGGACGGTGAAAAGTCATCAGAAATTCAAGGGGAAGGGATAGAAATAAGCAAGGAAAGGGAGGGTGATATGTCACTTGAAAAGTCACCAAATATTAAGAAAGACACAACACAAGTGAAGGCATACTCATGATTATAAAAATTGACCTCAATGACTCATTGCCAATCATAGTGGACAAAGCTCATAGCCATTGTGGACAACGTTCACAATCATGTTTTTCTACTACACCAAATAGTGCATTTGGGTTGCCTTAACAATTAGGTTGCCTTACAATTTACCTCATGACTCACTCCTAGACACCTAGAAGGGCATGCAACTCCCTTTATGCTACAAGAACTCTTAATGTTGTCTAAAGTTCCAACTTTCCTACTCCTTGACTCTGAGGCTTGTTGCTACGCCCAACCTTTGCTTGCTTCCTCCATTGTTTATCACAATAATTGTTGACAAAAGTTGATATAGTCTTGGTAAATATTTAAATAGTGTGAAATGTTGAGAAATTGCATGGAGCAACCCAAATGCATCATTTGGTGTAGTGGTTACAAATTCTGACCCTTCTTTGCTTGAACTTTGCAATGACACCACTTCCACATGCCATGTCACATTTTCACAAATCCGGTGTGGCAGAGCTTAGTGCAATAATGTCAAAACCTCAAGAGAAATGTGAAAACCTCACAAACCTCACCCAACTTTCAAATTGAAAAAAAAAGGCAGAAGAGTGTGAAGTGGTGCAGCTGACCTTCTTTGGTCTCTCGAATGGATAACTGAGCAGCTCGGCGTTTCAAGAGGAAGTAGGAGAGGAGGAGGGTGAGGAGAACCAGAGGGCCCGGCAGAATGGACGCCACCAGCACCAGCGTCAGGTCTCGTTTGGGGGGCCCTTGGAAAGCGCAGCTGGAGCAGCACAGGTTCTGCAGGAAGGCGTCCGTGGGAGTCTGGTCCCTGAATGCCGTCTGTGGGCACAGCGCTTGGTCATGTGCTTCCACTGGCCTGCTACACTTGCTCAGATTCACCTGCCCCAGTAACACTTCGCATTAGTAAAATTACAAGTCCTCCAAGTGGCCCTTAATTTGTGACTCTCTTAAAGTGTATTGAGTTTAGGTCAGGTACATGAGAAGTCTATGTGAAGTATCACTATCTTGTATGATTTTTTTATTATACAAGTACTAAGCATTACAAAGGTATGAATTTAATATGATATTTCAAACTTGAGTTGCACAATTAAGTACTGTGGCACAATTTTTTATGGTTTCTTGGTGTTGTGCACCATTATGATTGGATGGTTGCCTTGTTTCCATTGGAACCCAAGGCTCTTAGCCATCATTGCACTCCAGGATTTGGATTGAGAAAAATAGGTTATAAAGTATTTTTCATATCTCAAAGTACAAATTAAAAGCTGTATTGGGGTCCCTTTAAAAGGGGCATGCAAGGGGGTCTACAAGGTTCATTATTTTGCTAATGTTTCCCCTAAAAAAAGTTAAGTCTAAAAGCCAAAACCTTCAACGTATTTGGCAAGTACAATTTCAAAAAAAATTGAAAAAAAATAGAAGTAAAAGTACACAAATTGGTTGATTGAAACAAACTCAATCAGACGCACGATTAGCAATTTTTGCACTTGACCATATAAAATTGTACTTATGATTGTATGAGCAAAATGTACTTCATCTCCAACAAGGGGGGCAATTGCCAAAATTTGCACCAAGAGTGGGGACTTTTTTTTTTTTCAACTTATTTTTTAAATTTTTATTAATTTTTATTAATTTTTATTTAGTTAATTTTTATGTAATTAATTTTCAATTAAATACTTAAGTAATTATGAATTCAATTTTTAATTTTCCCCTCACTCCCTCACACCCCACGGAGCTGCGTGGGGTTAGAGGGAGGGGGGAGGGAAAAAAATGAGGGTCAGGGGTCAGAAGGGGGTTTAAATAGTTTTTTTTTTTTTTTAATTTCAAATTTTCAGATTCTGCCACTTGTCCTTGCATGGGCAGACAAGGACACGTGGCAGACTCTAAAATTTTGAAAAATAAATAAATAAATAAAACTATATAAAGCCCCCTTCTGACCCCTCACCCTCATTTTTTTTCCGTCCCCCCTCCCTCTAACCCCGTATAGCTCCGTGGGGTGTGAGGGAGTGACGGGGAAAATTAAAATTAAAAGTAATAATTACTTAATTAATTGAAATTTAATTTAATTTAATTTTAAAATTTACATTAAAAGAATTTAAGAAAAGTTTTAAAAAAAAAACCCTTCACTTATGGACCTCTTTTAGGTCAGCTTGAACATTTTAGTTATAGTTGGGTGCACGGAGATTGCACTTGGTCAAGTGCAAAAATAGATAATTGCACGTCCCTATTGTTCAAATGGAAAATTTGATGTATACCCTTGAAGTTTGTAATATTTGTATAGATACCCCTTTGTTTTTCAGAAATTGCACGAATACCCTTGGACCATAATTTTCAGGCATTTGTTTGTTTTGTTGTACATGCCACTTCCTTCGTGATCAATATTGAAGCAAGGAGTGCAATAAAATGGAAAAAAAAAAGTGTGCACAAAGGGAGAAGGAAGTGACGTGCACAACAAAACAAACGCCTGGAAAATTATGGTTCGGAGGTATTTGTGCAATTTCTGAAAAACCAAAGGCATTTATACAAGTAGTACAAACTTTAGGGGTATCCATCAAAATTTTCCTTGACAAAAAAGGACTACGGATGTTGGCCTGGTTTGGCTGAGTTTCTCCCAGAACATTGCTCAATGACCCGTACAACCATCGTTTGATTTTTCTTTTAATTAAAACGTGTTAAGAAGCTTCATAATTTGAGGAGAATTTTAGGATATAGCACGTACTTAGTCACAAAGTGACGAGACAGAAGCTATTAATTGTAGTTCTCCCCTTAAAAATGTAATTCCTAGCATCATTTCAAACAACCCATGAGCCTTAATTTTCAACGTTTCTCGATTTCATTGTGCTCCTTCAGAATAACAACTTTTTGAGAGTTATGGACACTAGTTACACGTTCACACTGTGTCGAAGTTATTGTTTGGGCCTTGGAGGTAAATCCAGGTAACCATGTTAAAGAGGGTCAAGGGGGGTGAATCCTGAACCTCGTTCATTTGACAGGGCAATGGAACGCTGGCAACGTTTGCATCGACAAATCTCTTGGCAATGGCAGTGGTGATGGCATCGGAATTCACAACCACGTCTATACCCGCTACTCCATACAGAATCCCTTCACTCATAACTGCACAAGCCAGACACCAAAGGGGAATTAATTTATCCATGCTATCTGCTATTTCCAATAATATCCACACCTTACTGGCCCAGAAAATTGTATGAAAAAATCCCTCAATACGGACCAGTCCATACTTGAAGAGTTTTCAATTCTTGAAAAACAAAAATGACATCAGAATATCTTCCAATCACAACTTCAATGTATAATCAAAACTTGCTGTTGTAATCTAGAACTAGTTATGGGAGCAACTAGGCGGACACCCCATAGCCCAACCTATTAAATTTGAGATAATTATTACATTGAAACACAAAATGAAATCAAAACAATAATATAGTGTATATCTACATCTACAAGCATTGTAAACATACAACAAATACGCCTCATTTGTAACCCGGTCAGACCAGTAAATGAAGGGAGCGACTGGTAGTTAAACTAGTAAATGAAGGGCGCGACTACTTTAATTCCTGACCGTGTAACAAAACTATGATCTGATGGTAGTTGTGCAATTTCTGAAAAGCCAGAGGCTCACAAACTTCAGGGGTATCCGTCATATTTTCCCTTATTAGGTGATATAGTAGTCAATGGACACAACCAGTTCTTCAGTATTTGGCCAGCTCCATTTGCTGAAGAATGTTGTATAATACAAAGAGGAGGGTAATCATGTGGGATAAGTTTGCAAAAGCAGTCGGAGAAAAGAGAGAGAGAATGGCAGAAGAGCAGACCTGGATACGTGACAGTGGCGACGAGGCCCAGACCATCGAAGTCATGGTACGTGTCCGTCCAGAACGTGCTGTTGGCCGTGGAGCGCAGCGCCGCTTGGTAGTCAAACAAGGGCCGGATGGCCCACAGCGGGTTCCGCTGCGCATCCACGCCGTCCACGCGAGTCACGGTGCTGTTGTTCATGAGGCACGACAGCGCTCGAAGCTCCGCAAGCGGGTCCAGCGTCGTGGTCGCCGTCGTCGCCGTGGCATTGCCAGTGTCTAAGACGAAGAAGAATACTATCACGCCTTGCGAGCTTACCGATGTCACCACTTGCTGCAGTGCTGGTGAGTCCTTGGTGAAGCCGTTCCTGGCAAAGCTCCCATCTGTCACCACCACTACCATCTGGCCCACACCAGCCCCAGCATACACACTACAAAAATAAGCAGTCACATTCTCTATAGCGATGCTTGGATAAGGTCAACCTTTGTAAAAGAAATGTTTGGATAGTGTCAAAAACATCATACTCCCTCTGTCTCATTACAAAGTTCCAAAAAAATTCATTGTGAGGGATTAACTGTATTTTTAATCATTATGTTAGTGAAAAATGCATTCTAGAATCAATATTCCACCTACCAAGTATCTGCAAAATCTCAAGTTTTTATTTTACCATTTAGAAACCAAAATTCCATGCAAAAAGTACCATATTTGTGCAAGGTTTGTGAAGGTTGCCAACTCCTCATTATTTTAGTCTTTGTACTATTAACACACACGTTCTAGAATTAATGTACCATTTACCAAATGTGTGCAAAATCTCCAGCTTTGATGTTGCCTTTGGGCACCCAAATTCCATGTAAAAAGTACCATAGTTGTACATGTTGCTAGCTCCTCATTATTGATGATTTAAAGATAAGTAGCAACAATGGTACCTCATATGGGCAAGGCCAAGCTTGTTAGGAGAGGAATGCTCTTTAATTGCTTAACTTGCCCCCATGAGATCATTGGACATGACAAATGCTTTCTCAACAATTGAAATTAGCAAAAAGGAGATTTTTAGTGGGACAAGAACTATGCCTAATTTGGAGTTTTATATTGGGACAGAGGGAGTATTAGATAACTTGGGAAAAACAATACATTTTGGAACTTGCACTATTTCTGTCATTATGTAAAATTTAGCATATTGCAAAAAAACAAGCGTGCACCTTCTTGTACAATAGTGAAGTCTCAGTGCTTGTCTCCAAGAATTTCAAATATTTACAACTTTGAGCTGTAGCTATGCTTACTATTACTGCATGTGAGGTTTAGATGGAGTACAAAATGGTCCCTCTATTTTTCCGAATTTACCTATTATGGTGTTCAAAGTTTCACTCTCTCTTTTGTATTCTAAGCTCAGTTAAATGGAATGTTTGTTTATGATCAATGCTCGGATGTAGTCATTGATTATTTCTTGCCCAAGCCATTGACCTTATCCAAGCAGGACTATAGTTATTGGCATAGCCATGCCAAGGGTTAGTGTTGAAAACAACCACAACTCTGTTGTAGTGACTAGTTAGAATAGGATTCTAGTCCATCTTCTTTCTTCTTACTCCAACAGAGAACCTCCGTGTTGATCCTAGAATGGAAAAACCCAAAAACAGCGAGCAACTCCATGTACTAGAACTTGTCTTTTATTGCTTTTAAGTTTCTCAATTTTAAAGTTGATATGAAGTTAGACTCTAAGCCCTTGACTCACCCAACAATGTAGATCTAAAATGATTGAGCATTTGCACCCAATATTGCTTTTGAAGCTTTTTATCTCTTTTTAGCACATCCAAGTTTTCATCTAGAACAAATCCTTTGTAATCTGTGTCAAGTCAGGTGTTGAAGCAATCATGTCATTGTCTCGTTGACAAGTTACAAGGGGATTACAATCAATTGTTCTTGTCCTTCTTGTCATTCTCAACTCTTCTCTCAACCAAAAATTTCAAATATGGAATGAATTAGCATAGCATTTGTGTCTAAAAATTGCTCTCAAGATGTCTGTCTCTCTCTAGCGCTATTATAGATTTGTAGTTTTATTCTCACAATACATAAGCGGTTGCAAACCTTCTCATAGTCAAATTTTTAATGTAAAACAATTTAGTGATTACAGCAACAATAAAATCCAAGAACTGAAAACTTGATACATTTGCATATGACTACACACCACAGTCACTCTTTTCTTTCCTCTTTCTATTCAACCTCTCAGTTTCCCAAGACCTATTTTTTCCATCATTAAAGTGAAAATTCCCTCATTGTAACGTCTTCATTGAAATAAGGATAGGTAACTCTAAATTCGGAGCAAAGGTGTGAAAAAAATTACATAGTACACGTCAGCAAAGATGAATGAAAAAATACCTTCAGTTTGCTGGTGGAGTTGAAGGCTGCTATTGCTTGAGCAAGTCCACCCGTGATGTTCGACAGCTCTCGTTGGGAGTTAGTCAACCGAGAGATTCCGAAAGTGTTGTACAACAAGTCCGGAGGTTGATCCTGATGGACGGCGACCTGCAGTTTCATGAGCGTCACTGAGATATTCATGGAATGCAAGCCTTTGTCAATACACGGAGAAACAGTCACAAAGGGCAGTTCTCCACAAGCAAAAGAATCAACATTGGGGATAGTCACACCTTCTCTGAGACTGAAACCTCTGTGAAGAATGAGAAGTTTAGGAGTGAAAATAAGACCCAATGGGAGCACTTTTCCATGAAAAAGGTGTAATTTTCCTTATTTTTCTTTTGTGGGTGGTGGAGAATGAAGAATAGAGAACAAAGAATGGAGAATGGTTAAAGTAGGAGCAAGGGTGAAAATATGAGGAATAGGGGTGAAAAGAGATAAGCTTGGATAAAAAATTTATAATTTCTTCATCCCATTCTTCTCCTCCAAAATAGAAAAGTTTCTCAATCTTCAAAGAATGAGGTTTCTACAAATCAAGGAGAGAGTGCCACGTCCCCCATTCTCTGAAAATTCAGAAAAGGGTGAAGAAGGTGTGACTACCCCTAAATTATCAGAAACAAAAGTGAGATTTCTTTGCAGAGTTTTGTACCGAGGTTGGTCGTTGTAAGGTAGCTCGAGTAGCATTGAATGTAGCCACGTTGACACGGTCGCCGACCGTGAACGTGCTAAAGAGCTCTTTCACGACGTTCTGGGACAACGCAAATGTGGACTGAGAGGCTTGCCCTGTATCTAGCAACACTACTAAATCCTTCGCAACCGATGTAGCAGTTATATACCTGCACAAACAAGAAAATCTCGCTTCAAAATGTCAAAAAACTCACATTTTCTCTTGGTTAGGACACCTGTAATCCCACTGAGTCATGTTTTGTGGCAACATTGCAAATTGCGAGGAAAAGAATTGCAAAGTTTAACACCCCTATTAGGGGAATGTGATACCGGGAGCTATTTTTTTTGGTTAAGAGATCAAATTTCACCTATAATTGTGTACATAGGGTGATAAGGGTCCTATAATTGTGCATTTCAAACTTTCATCTCTTGAAAAACTTGTCCTTTTTTAAGTTTTTCCACTGATATTGAGTTCGTAATAGGTTTTTGCTCACAAAATCTTAGCTTACTGCTCATGGCTCACCGTTATACGCTCACAGAAATAGCGTTATCCCCCAATTGAGATTTGGGACTACCATAAGTTAAGCAACTCAGAATTTACAACTTGGTTGTGAAAAAGTGGTTTTGTGAAGCTCGTGTTTGCTGTTTTCCACTACTAAGTTTCTAAATTTGAGTTTTCTTAGTACATTTTTTTTATGGCAAGTAGAGGGATCTGGAACAACAAGGACTATTTAGTAAACTTGACGATCATAAACGAAGACTCATTTAAAGCAGTCTGTTACTGCAGAAGCTGAGTTTTAGGAAGTGCAATTACTTTACCAGGGCCGTTTCCGAGGGTCATACTCGATGCAGCCCTTCAAGGGGTTGGCTTCCTGTGAAATTCCAAAGTTCCTTGACGTCAGTACTGAATTGCTTGCATTTCAAAGTGATCCTTTTTTCTCATACTTTTTCCGGGACTTTTTCCTTCTGAATATCGAAAGCAGGTAGTAGTAACTACCGAAGTACAAGTAGACAAAAGCAGGGGTTGGAAAACCAAGGTTTGCAGAGCTGATTTCAAACTTGGGATGAACCCTGAGCAGCTGACACGTACCCGGCCAGGATAAATACGCCAGGCGCCCTCCGCAGATCCGAAGTAGTTCCAGAAAGTGAGTTCAGTGAAGATGGTTTCACTGCTTGCAGGGAACTGAAGATTTGACTGAGAGCAGATAGCTCTCGTCAACTCCGGACTCAAATTGGAGTAATTACGAAACTGAGGCGGAACACTGAAACCACCAAAGAGATTATTAGGGTAAGGTAGTGTGCTCTAAAACCATCAGTTTAAGGGCTGGTCTGGCATGGGCTTTTCAAGATAGAAATATTTTTTTGTCTAATTTTCAGATAAAAAGAAATGGATACTACATGTAACACAATTCACTTGCAACTTCTGAAGAGATGAAGTGAAATCAAGAAATATGATTGGCTCTTGCAATAGAACATACCTTTTTTTCTATGATTTAAAGGGCTCAGTTTATTGCACATACATTGATGTGGGGCCATGACAGAAATGCTCAGGTATTTTTCCAAACAAGGATAATAATAATAACTTACCCCCCTTTTTCTTGTTCAATTGTATCCTCCTCCAAGGTCGCAAACTAAAGCAAGGTCATGAATTGAAAATTCTCAAGTTCAGTTCCCAATGGTAAATATCTAAACTCTCACATTTTTTGGCTGGTGAAAAAACAGTGCTTTTCCACCCTGGCCCCACGTTGACATATGTGAGGTAAACTGAGCCGAATTAAGAGGGTCCATTCAAAAACCACTTCATATCCATTGCTGAGCTACCTATGTCAATTAGAGCACACGACCTTACACCCACCAGTTTAGGGCTTCGTCCATTTTACCCTAATTCAGTCAGCTCAAACCTACCCTTCCCCGACTTCTAAACCAGCAATCAACGAAACCAACAAACCATAAATCTCAAAAAATCACAAATCTCAAAAAAAGAGCAGCAACAGACACACTGACACAAAAAGCAAAATGCTCTACATACCGCACGAACCCATTTCCGGTGAAGTCGACCTTGATGTGCAAGCAAGCCTCGCTGCCATTGCCGGAGCTTTTACAGTCGGTGACATTCCTCGGAGCCTGAACACAACTGAAATGGTCCTTCTGCGTGGGTGAACACGAATGACGCGAGCACTTATCAACGCAATTCGACAAACCTGCACACACACAACCTCTGCTTCACTTAATTAGCTACCGATCACACCATAACTATACAGCAGGGTTTATTATTGGGCAATCTAAGGTCCAATTGCCTCAAAAAAAGAGAAAAAGGTGAGCTTCAAGCCTATAGAAAAAAAAAGGGGAATATTTTTCAAAAATTGCTAGATTGCAATAACAAAAATTGCATTACAGCCTAGGCTTTCATAAAATTCTTATGAAATTGAAAATTGATGTCATCAATTTTAAAATTATTTGAGGTGTTGCCAAACCCAATTCCATGCAGTAATGCCAATATTTATTTGCATATTTTCAAAAAAGGACCAATGAATACTTTTTGCCTATAGTAAAAATCGTAATGTTGCAAAAATCATGCAGCATAAGGGCCACCTTCAACTTCAACCGAGAAAATAGGGATGGGGCCCGCAAGCTACAAACTATTTTCAAAAGATGCCACACAGCCACTGGTCAGAAAACCAAAAAAGAACCCTGGCTGTATAGATTTCCAGTTTGCAAACTCTACCGGAAGGCAATATTCTAGCAGGAGCTAGCTGTTGTATTACCGCAGTCATTCGCCTCCGCTGCCAGTTGCAAGAAGAGCGCATGGTGCGCAAGCAGCTGCACTTTCTTCTCCTTGTCGTTCAGAAAATGCTCGTCCTGCGGCGTTTGCCCAGCAACAAGCTGACTCAGCAGCAACCCCAGTAGCAGTAGTAGCAACAGCAGCAACAGCGGACGCCGTCCTTGCTTCGAGTCCATGGAACAAACAGACCCGAACTAGAACTACGCATCTGATCTCCCTGTTGCCGCAACCAACCAGCTCTGCCATTGGTACTCCATAGTGTACTCTTCTCTCTCGACCATCTGTTGACGCTCCATAGCTCGATCGGTCCGTATCATCTCTAGCTCAGTGTCAGTCAATCGACTACAAGTACAACGGCGCTTCTGAGCAACGAGAAGTCAAGGTAGCTTAACTGATGTGAGGAGTGAGGACTGAGGAGAAGGAGAGAGCGACGCCCACGAGCTGGAACTCTGCTGCAAGAGCTGGCTATGTCTGCACTGCAGTCCGATCGATACAGTATTGTCAGGTTTCAGGCTTCAGCGCTTGAGTTACACGGAGAAGGTGGATCGCAGTTATCTCCTGGATGGCTGCAGTTCCACGCGTTCCAGGGGAACGTTATTGCAAGCTCCCCTCCCCAGCTAAGTTCTCCGACAGCTAAGCTTGGCTTTGCCATGATCAACACACAGCGAGCGTCGCTAGCTCTGCGCTCCCTCGAACGAAATTTCAGTTTTGAGCGCCCAGAGTTGAAACGAAAAAAGCCTGACCTTTATGCAATCAAAGTGCCCTTGTAGATTGAAAAATCCACAAAATCGGACTATATAAATTGTTAGTGCAAAACGTCTCCATCATGCTGGATTAAATTGGAAGTAGTTTCACCAAACCTGCAATGAGATTATATCTGTGTTGACCCAGCTTTTTAAGAGTTAATGTCTTTCCGGTGCTCACTACTCAGGAGTTAAACTGTTAAGTTAAAGCTCCACTGCTCCAGGAATGGGATTCTAGTGTGCTTTGCCGTACTGGTAAGTGCGCCATGTGATCAATGCAGGCAGTTACAGCAGAGCCAGCTCCATCATGGACTTTTCATGGATTTTCCTTGTGACTCAGCTTTTTCTCTGTTTTTTTTTCGTGTTTCAGAGTCCAGACCTCAGAGTCTCCAGAGGATCCAGAATTGCAGACTTTGGAGTGTGCTGGAGTTGTGGTTAATAGATCTTTTGATGAAGCCACGTGTCTGTAGAGGCAAGTGCATTCTGGATAGAGTTTTGGATAGAGATCATTCGTTCATCTGTGTATTGATTGTTGAGAAAATTTGATGGATATCCACTACAAGAAATTATGTCCAAATTGGCATGCCCAAATTGACTAAATGTGTTCAAAATGACAAAAAAATTATCAAATTAAACAATTTTTGTAAATTTAGCTATGTTGATTTGGACATATTTTTGACATTTTGGATAAATTTTCTTGTAAATACTCTTGAAGTTTGTGATATTTGTATAGATTCCTTGAATTTTCATAAAATATTGCACAAGTACCCTTGGACCATAATTTTCACGTGTTTTTTTTCCCACTTCCTTTTCTCTTTATGCTCAAGATATTTTTTTCCTATTTTGTTGCACTCCTTGCTTCAACATTGGTCATGTGACGGGAAGTGACATGTTGAAAATTATGGGCTGAGTGTTTTTGTGCAATTTCTGAGTAACCTGGTGCATTTGTACAAATATTGCAAATTCAAGGGTATTCATCAATTTTTCCCTTGGTTTTTTCAAGTAAGATCAGGCGTCCATGCTGACCCTAGAATCGGAAAACCCAAAAAGTTACAAACAATTCTACATAGCAAAGTCGTTTGTTGTTTCAATAGCAAAATTTTGAGCCCTTCGCAAGGTCCCTAAGAATCTCTTTCAAAGGGGTCTCTTTAATTGTTTTAATTTGTACTTTGGGATAATAAAATTTCCTTATATCCTATTATGCATTTGAGTACAATCATGGTTCACATTGGCATGTTCAATTTTCATTGGGTATCACGATTACATGTACATATTACCATGGTCCTTTTTCTCTATATTAAAATCTTCAACCTAGTATTTGTGGAGGTAACACTTAGTTGTGATTGTGTACAATAGTAGGAGAATAATTAAAAAATTGTGACATAGTACTAGATTGACATTTTCTATTCATAGTTTTTGTGATGTACAATAGGAAAGTCATACAAGGTAGAGACACTTCACATAAGTTCTCACATGCTTCTAATGTATCTGGCCTAAGCTCAATAAATGTTAAGAGTGTCAATTCTCAAGGGCCTTGTGGAGGGTTCAAAATTTTGCTAATATTAAATTTTACAAATCCAATCCTTAAATGTTAATTTGGACAGTTTTTTTTGCCAGTAGAGTGGATGATGAAGAAAAAACTACGTAGGATGGAGATAGCCATTGTCCTTTTTTTTTAAGTGATTGTGGAGACATGGTCCATCATGAAAGGTAAAGAAATTTGTGAGTAAGAATTGATGGTAAGCTAAAAAAAATTATGGAAAAACTAAAAAACAGCAAGTTTTTGAAAAGCTCAAAGTTTAAAATGCACAATTGAAAGGCCTTAGGTACACAATTATAAGTGAAATTTAATGTTTTGACAAAAAAATCTAGGACCACGGCTCACATATCCTCCCTCATTATATAGCATTCCCTTTTCCAAAATATGTACATTTACTTCCAGTTTGTTGAATGTAGTTGCATGCTTTACAATTTTAACTACATTGAGATGCAAAAAAGAAGCTTTTTTAGGATAGCCAAGAGGTTTTCTTTTTTTGGAAGGTCATGCCAATGGATGACTCTACTTTAGTGATAGTAGTTGTATGCAAGTAAGCAGCCATTTAGTTTCCATGCTTACAAAGCAAGTATTCTTTATAGCACTAGTTTTCTCCAAAGAAATTCAAAATTTCCAACCAATTTTTAGCAAAAATCAGAAAAAAAAAAGAAGATGCAATGGCTAACTTGCTCCCTAGTCTTGAGGTAGTGTTACTTCATTTTGGATGAATGTGCATTTTTTCAGATGAGAAATGATAATTGATCTAAATTATATATGTTTCATGGAAGAACATTAAAACTCTTATTGATCTTAATTGCTTTGACAGCCTTGTGTGGGGCCAAGGTAAAAAATCTCAGCTATTTTACATACAATGGTAAAAATAAAAATCTCCTCTATTTCGGAGGTGATCATTTTTACTTTCCCTTCGATTTTCTAGGCTGAACGAAGTTTTTGAATCTAGGTGCAAATTTAAAATTCCCTCATTCAATCCCCTAATGGTAAATATCTAAAAACTTACATTTTATAGCCGGTGAAATCAAAGCTTTTCCATCTAACATCAACCAAGTTTTAGTGTTCTCATGTTTCATAAGGGTTTGCAATGTAAAGTACATTAAATATTGCGTTTAGGTTGTCCCACACTAATTTCTCAACACTTTACACTATATCAAAACTTACTAATATTATAGTAATTTTTATCAACAATTATTTTAATATAAAAACTTTTTAAAAAGGCCTGTCAACATCAATATAGTTGTGAAAATGCAAACAAGCAATATCTAGGTTGTAAACCATGTGAAATCTTAATGTTTAGAGAATTGCATGTACCTCCCAAAGTGGCCAAGCAATGAGTCATGAGGTAAGGTATGAGGCTCATGAATTGACCATCTAAGGGAAAGAGGACATTTGTGGAAAAATCAAGCCAAAATAGCAATATAAAAATACTTTTGGTAGAAAGTCAAAGAAGAAACAATTCTAATGCCATTTAAGTTAATTTTTTTTGAGTTAGTATGAATTAACTACAATTTATCAAAGAAAAGGGGCCATAGGTAGCTAGTCTTGATCATAGGTTGTAGCACTTGTGATTCAAAGGTGGCTTGTAAATAGAGCACATGAATTCAAAGAGCAACCACTACAAAATTGAAGATGTTCAATTAAGTCCTTTAAAGTGTGCAAGCACCCATTCCATATTCCAATACTCAAGTTATGATTGAAACATATATTTACTTATTTTAGTTTGAAAAATATCTATAATTTACTCAAAGACAAAACTCAGCACAATTATGACTAATTAGTGCACAAAGCAATAGCTCTTGTTGCTTTATTGAGTCTCTAAAACCATGCATACACAAGGGCAATTTTTGAACATAGAAAGTGTGACCCATTTAAGAAGCTCTCTTGCATTATTTTTGAAAGCTCTACCTGAGCGGTTCTAAATGCTCAAATGAAATTCAAGCCTCCTACCACAACTTTTCAAGATAAGACAACCTAATTGTTAAGACAACCTAAATACAATAGTGTAGATATTCCCAAAGTAGATAATATATTCTCAACTTCATACCAACAAGCATTAAATTCTACTTTCATTAATTTAAATACTATAGGTTGTTAGTAGATTTGACATAAAATAATTCCCCAAAATTTTACCTAATTATTTTATAAATCAATCTCCAAAAATGCCAAATACCAAACAAATCGAAAAATTGAAATGTATAAGATTATGAAAGTCATTAAGCTTAACTAACAATACAGTATACAACCCAAATGCACACACACGGTGAGTTTTAAATCGGATAGTAATGGGTATGTTTACCTCGAGTAGCTTCATTGACTTGTATTCCTTAAAAAATGAGGAAAGAATTCTGGGTCCGGAGTTTAATGATGACCTCCTCTTACAAACCCTAATGCCATAATTGCATTTTAATAGTTCCAATCTGCATGTCAGGACGTCAATATCAGGACGTCAACAGCCATATTTTTGTTGATAAATTTTGAAAGTGACTGGCATTTGACTGGGTAATTGAGTATTAGTGCCCGAGGAGATTTTAAGTTTCCTTGCTAAAAACCTACATTTCTCACTTTTAACCAATTTTTTTCAGATAATGCCTATATTCTTACATTATAATTAGATGGTTTCTAAAAACCTAGCAGTTTTTTATTCGAACTGACTCCAATTTCGATCAATTGTTTTGACATTTCGTTTGGGTGACTTTCTATTCTTTGTTGAATCTCCCTGGCTCATTGCTATGGGTTTTTCAAGGTTCCATGTAAGTGTGTGGAGGAACTTCTTTATTTTCTTACTACGAAGTAGAGAACAAGAGTCTCATCCAAACACAACCTTGGGATAAACTGATAAAGGGAGATTTTTGAGCTTCATAGGCTAATATCCAACATTTCCCATTTTTAAATAATTTTTGCTAGACTCCATTGTTTGTTGCCTAAATTTGTATCGTGATTGTATATAATTTCAAAACTCAGCCATTTTTTCTTTCTTATCAATCAAAGATCAAAGAACAACTACTTCCTAGTTTTAAGGATATTTTTTTTGCCCACTCTACTTTGGAGTTTAAAAAAAAATCCAATCTTGTTGTAGATTAAGTAACTGAGACTATCATGGTGCAAAGGTGGTTCAACAATTTTCAAAAGTTTTCATGTCCTCTTCTAAGATTTTGCTTTGAAGAAGATATATGAAAAATGAACACTTTCAATCCACATGTGCATGAACACTTTGACATATTTGTTTACCTCATTAACTATAAAACAAAGCCCTTTAGAAAGATGGTATGTAATCAAAGCTCACATGATAAGATGATAGGACATTGAAAAAATATTAGGTTAAATTAGACTAAATGATTAGGTCTTATTGCATGTTATACAAATCAAAAGCATGAAGAGCATTTCATAGAATAACCTCTAGAAAAAGACCACTAAACTTTCTTAAGCTTTAAAACCATTTTAATATATTAAATTAAAGTTTCATTTTTCAAAATTCAATTAGCAAAAAAATCAACACACATATCATCAGAACCGTTTATGATAGGAGAATTGTATCTAAGTTCATCAAAAAAATTGCAAAAAGTATTAACATAAGCAGCTACATTTTCTTCAGTTTTTGAAGATTGGCTAGTGTTGTAGCCATAAAGCAAATTGGCCATTAACCAACTAATCATAAATATGATTAGATTTTTAATCTTTTTCTTAAAAAACATTTAATCTGATTATTTTCTTAAGAAATATGTAAAAAAAACTAGTAGCAGCAATTGTAATTTGTTTAGCTGTTTTTTGCATCATTGGTTAGAAAGTAAGTACAAACAAATAAAAGGCATAGTTTCATCCAGAGATATTGTTATGAATGATTACTTTTAAATGATTTGCATGTAGAGTGATGTGTTTGTTTGCTATTTTCACATTATCAACTCAATCAAAATCATGTCAAAAACCACCTAAATATGAAGTGAAAGTTTCATTTTAATAGTTAGTTCCTTTTTCAATTTATCACTTTTTGGTTGTATTCATGGTCTCAATATTGAAAGACTATTTGGGCATTTTGCTGATTTATTTTTCTTATACTATATAATACTAGTATACTACTTATTGTACCAACGGATTTATACCCCCCACCCCCTATCCCCGTGCTCCTCAATCCTTGTGCCCCCATATTGCCGTGCCCTCTATTCCCATGCCCCCTTATCCCCGTGCCCCTTTATCCCCATGTCTTCCTATCCCCATGCCCCCTTATCCCTGTGTCCCTTTATCCTTGTGCCCCCTTATCCCTGTGTCCCTTTATCCTTGTGCCCCCTTACCCTTGTGCCCCCTTATTCCCGTGCCCTCTTATCCTCATGCCCTCTTTTGGCCAAGAGAAAGTTGTGGTGCAATTGCCAGTGACAGTGGTGCCAGTGACTTGTTAACGTCTAGTAAAGCAGATAAAAGAGAGTCATATGTGATTTTACTTTACCCATTTATACCTTTTTGATCCTAGTCATACCCAAACCTAACTTATGCCCGACCCTAAATGATTGAACGCTATTATATGATAGGTCCTAACTGACTATCGGTTATTCTTTTAATAATATAGATGGTCTGACATCTTCTACTTTGTGATTTTATGCTAAAATTTCTACTTGCAAAAACTTGTCATATACGACTCCAATTTTTTTTTGTTGAAGACTGTGTCTGCCTTGAGCATAATAATTCCTTGTGTGATTAATGATTTATTAGTTGCCAAACAACAAGAACCAATAAATGGAATTGCTACAACCACACCCAAAATTGCTAACTCCACACCCCATGGTGTGCTTTGAGCATGGAGTGTGAGAATTCAATGTTATTTTTTTTAATTTGGATCAAAAAATTTGTTTGTCTCTATTGTTCTAAGGCTATATTCAAAAAAATTGGAGGTGTTTGAATTTGAAATTAAGAACATAGGACTTTGAATTACTCATAGCAAAAATGCATCAAAAAATAGCAATGCTGCAATAAAAGTTCAACAAAAATTTGTATTTGTTCTTCTTTCTTGCAAGGAGTTAATAATGTTGTGATTGAATGAATGATGAACCACTTGAATATCAAAAAATAACATTAAATTCTCAGATCACGTGCTCACAAGGGTGTAGTGTTAGCAATTTTGGGTGTGACTTTAACAATTCCCTAAATAAAATGAAATTTGATCAACTTGCATTGTACAACAACCAATGTTTTAAACTTTGTTGCAAGAACAAAAGAAATTTATTTGTTAGTAAAATTTGTAAAAAAAACTACAGAACGTGGTTAAAAAAATAATTTGTAGTTTAATCTTTCATTGAAAATTCAACTAATTTGTAGAAATTAACCAAAAGAGATCAATTTTTGTGTTCTTGTACGTTTTATACAATTTTTTGTTCAAGTAGTATATCAAACTGTAATTGGCACCAACAGCCGTTAACAAACATATTACAAAAATAATATGACGGTTATTCTTAAAAAATACTTTAAGTTTTCCTATATGTATAGAAAACAAGCTTGTTTCTTTACTATATATCATAAAATATATAAGTTTTAACAGTTTCCTGGTACTCCAAAATTCTTCTTGAGATAGAAAAATGACATTTCTATAAACTTTTTCAAATATCCAAAAGTATTTTTTTTGTAGGGATACACTTGCTTTTCAGAAAAAAACATGGTGCAATTAGTCTAAAATAACATACATTATTAAATTAGCTAAGTGACTATTAGACAAAAATTAGCATCAAGATTTAGGTAATCAGAATTTCTTTAGACTAGTAAGAGTGGTAGCAACTGTAATAATAATAGTATTTAAGGTCAAAATTGCTTTTAGTAAGTAATTTGTAAACTGTATTTACCAATGACTAGATTGACCGTATGTGTCCAAAAATAGCACATCATTATGAAATTTAAAATTATATAGTTTTATTTTTTGTTTTGTTGTTACACAATAGGCTTGTCAATGTATTGTAATGTTGACAAGATAAGAAGAATAATTTTTAAAGAGTGTATGGAATGCCACCCTCCAAGCCAGCCTACGCATATGGAGAGCCATATGTGTAATTCTATGCTTAAACAAGACTTCAACCAACTTAGAAAGTGCCATTTTAGCAAAGCCGTTTCTGTGCTTTTGCACCCGGAATGGAAGCAACATCATATGAAACTACACAACTCCATTGTACTCCATAAACTTTTAAATTGAAATTGTTGCCTTTGGCACGTCAAGGGTTGTTCTCTTTATCATGCCTTACAAGGATTTCCTGCATAACAAACTTGTAATACTTACACGTAATGTAGTGAAAGTTTTGCAATAGTAAGTACATGTAGTTTACCCTATTATCACCTCGCTCCTATTATCACTTTTCTATTTTCAAAAATTCATATCTTTTAAAATTTAGTTTCAAATCCAAATTTACAAGTATGGTTAGAAAGGTTTTAGAGTCCTTTACTAATTGTGAAATTTTTGTTTCATTTGACCAAAATTTGCAAAAGATATAGCGTACTAGCTATGAAGACCTTAGTTAGATATACAATTTATTGCCCTCGCACCTTAGCTAAAGCAACGTCGATTGCAAAATATCAAAAATAAATGAAAACCGTCAACTAAGTTAGCACTTATGGATAACCATAGAGGTCAAGGAAAGGAAGAAGAAGTTCAAAAATGAAAATGACAAAATATTATCATGTATGACAATGAAAATCTCTAAGGAAGTGGTAAGGAAGTGATAATAGGACAATTTCAAATTTGAGTTGAACTTTGACCTTACCTCATTGTAACCTTGATAACTATTACATACTACACTCATTTAAGAATTTGAAACTTGGTACAAAACCTTAACTTGATTTCTTTCAGATGAGATCATGACCATGTCATTTGATATATTATAACTATTTTTTTACTGATTTTTTGTCTAAGGCCCAATGATAATAGGGTAAACTACCTGTACATGGAATTGAAACTTTTAGAAACTAAATCACCATAGAAATGTCATGTATAAGAAGCTACACCTCACCATAGTCAACATGTTTTGTAGTTCGAAGATATTTTACTAGAACTTCAATAAATCAATTTATAAGGTAGCTATATATTGTCTTCTTTTTGCCATGTCATACATTACAACTTTTCTCCAAGAAACTTCAAACCTAAAATCAAGCCTCCTAAGTACAAAGCAACATGTTGAATCTGTGACTAAGCTTCTTCTCATTATAAATTGCAAAGTTACAATACTTTTTTCCGGAGATTACAACATAAACTTATTCCCTATTTTCTAATCCTCTAATTTCAATGACAAAGCCATTTATCCTAATTTACACTAACTCAAACATAATTTTACAAATGATATTCATACAAATGAAATATCTTCTCTATAAAATATGATGTCCTAATTGAGAAACTACCAATCAATGAACTATTAGGATATGTTCACACTTAATTTTAGGAAGAGTATTAGCAATATGACTTACATTCTAAAGATGTGTCCAAATACATCTAATTTTTCTTTGCTATTAACCTTAAGGTAGGAGGCTCAAGTTTTGTTCAAGCTCAAATTCCATTCGGCTCTAGGAAAGGTTGATATTTGAGGTAAAATATCTAGGACACTTGTTGATGAGTTAGGTAGGCTTAGATGGACGGTTTATGAGCCTCTTACCTTACCACACTTAACCCCTAAATGCCCAAGGCACCAGATTCTGGTGTCCAACAAATTTCAAAAAACTTTGAACCCTTGTTGAAGGTACATCTTTTATTGCTTTGAGGTTTTTTTTTTGGAAAAGTTGTGCATTGAAGTTAGCTTTACCGTTCAAATTCAACTTCCTCCATATTTTATTCCATTTGTTTTTGGTGGAAGGTTAACTACAAGCATACATTTTCTGTCATGAATAATGTTGTGAATAGTGTCATGAATAGTATTGTGAATAGTGTCACAGAGCCTATGGGAAGTTGCCACATTGAAAAGACATGCATCAAGTTGAGCAAAAGGTGAAGATTTCCCTTGGGCACTCCCTTGGGCAATAAGGGCTTTTTTTCTGAAATTTTGACATCTAACAAAATCTAAAAGTGATTTTGGACTAATTTCACTTGGAATGTTTTTGTTATTACAATTAGAATCTATTCACCATTGAAAATTCTTCATTTGTAATAATTTTTGGTCAATAATTGAAGTTGAAAATTTCTTTGTATTAGACGGTTGCGTTTTGATAGTTGTGTTGCAAGCTCATTTGTGAAATTGTGGTCATGGATTTGGAAGAGGGGCCATTGGTTTTGAAGTAACAACAATAAACACTAAAGCGTCCTAATTGGTTGTTTCCCAATTTTGTATCCAAAAGTTGCCAATTTGCATTAGAAGTTTTGGGCAGCTCCATAAAAAGCAAAAAAATTCATACTCGTCATCATTCAATCACAAATATCTTAAAATCCAAGATGCCATTTTAAATTCTTTTTGGACAATGCCATCTAGAAACCTTGAAGTTCAAAATTCAATAATTACAATTTTATTTTGATGTTTAATAATGATCTTACAAGGACAATCCAAAAATTTCAAAACTACCTTCCGAAAACAAGAAAAACACCCTTGCGAATTTAGGGGTTAACACCAAGCTAGTGTCTCAAAACCAAAGTGGCTCAAACCAATGACCTAAAGCTTCGAGGGGAAGTGTCGGGACCAGGGACGCTCGTCGTTCAAGACCTCGTTTCCATTCTCTCTCCGAACAAACTCCGTTCTTAATGCGAAGCTAGGTTAACTTACTCGTGCAGATCGAGCAGCAAAATTAATTCAATCGAAGGTTTGTCCGCATCTCTGACTATCAAACAAGCTATCAACCAATTCAGGCACTCTTCTCCTCTTCAGTATTCCGAACGGAGGAAATTTCTTCCGATGGTTTGATGTTTGCAGTCTTTTTTGTATGCGTAAGTAAAGTTGGACACTACCTCGTCCTGCTGCTGCTTTTGAGGTTTCTCTCCGTTAGTTAAGCCTTCTAGTCTTCCTGCCTGGACAATGCTGCTGCATGAGGAAGCTTGTTTTTCTGCACAAATGAGCAAGTTGGAATGAAGTCAATGAATTCTTAATTGCGCTGCACTTTTCGCGGTTGTAGCCGGACTTAGTGTGAGATCTGCGTTTCGTGTTATAATTCTTTCTTTGTTATCTAATTATCCGCATTCTCACTCATTTCTTGCTAATTCCTTGCTAATTCCTTGCTAATTTTTTGCTTTTTTGGAGTCTTTTTTGTATGCGTGAGTAAAGTTGGATACTACCTCGTCCTGCTGCTGCTTTTAAAGTTTCTCTCCGTTAGTTAAGCCTCCTAGTCTCCCTGCCTGGACAATGCTGCTGCATGCGGAAGCTTGTTTTGCTGCACAAATGAGCAAGTTGGAATGAAGTCAATGAAGTCTTGTTGCGCTGCAGTTTTCACTGTTGTAGCCGGACTTCGTGAGAGATCTGCGTTTCTTCTGGTATAATTCTTTCTTTGTTATCTAATTATCCGCATTCTCACGCATTTTTTGCACATTTCTTGCTCATTTCTTGCTCATTTCTTGCTCACGTCTTGCTTATTTCTTTCTGATGCCTTGCTTATGTCTTGCGCATTTCTTTATTATGCTAATTATTATATATTTCTGTTAATTTCTTTGTTTTTTTGTGCAGAAGTATAAATCGAACTCTACAATTCGACTAACCTGAGAGACGTGTAGGAAAGGCGTGATCGCTTGCTTAGGGATAGAGGCTAGGGAAGATCTTCTTCCAAATCGTTGTGTTGACAGAAAAATATGGTGAGTTGTACTCTTGTAGGATTTTTGAGAATCAAATGATTTGTTACTGGCTCATTCATAGGCTTCATTTCAACTCCGTGAAATTTAGTACAATCGATAGGGAAATGTCGGAGAGAGAATAATTTGCTTGAAATCCACAGGCAGTTGCCTTCGTCAAATGCTGTGACTTATTCCTGTTGGAAGTAGGAAGAGTTCGTCGCCAGAGAACTGGCTTCACTTCTCTGTTGTGTTTAATGAAACTAGTTTAATTTGAGTTCGAGAGGTTTGCGTTTAGGAAAGGTTTGATGAAGTGCAGATTTAATAGGCGGTTTGTTGTGTGGCATTTTCTAGTCGAAGAAAAGAGGCTTGTCTTTGGAGGAAAAGCGGGATAAGATGCTTGAAGTTTTTTATGATAGCCAAAGTTTCTTTCAGGTAAGTAAATTTTGCGTTACATTTTCTAGTCAGGCTTCGAGAATAGAACAGGAACGGATCTCCTTGAATTTGTCGTGTAGTAGTCACAGTAAGTGTTCTCCTGCTATTTTTTGTTGTCTCTGAGGGCTAGTTGCTTGCTCCACTTGAGTTTGGAGAGTTATTTCCTTTAGGTGTTCTCCCGTTATTTTTGGCTGAATGTAACGAATTGCTGACAACAAGTATTTTGATCGATTTTGAAGTTGAAAGATCTGGAGAAGCTTGGACCAAAGAAGGGAGTTATCGTCCAGTCAGTGAAGGATGTCATACAAAGCTTAGTGGATGATGATCTTGTGTTCAAAGACAAGATTGGAACGTCTGTAAGTCATTTTATTATTTTTAACATGCTGTCAAGAATTGTGGGAGTCAATTTATTAGAAATGAACCTTGCGTTTAAGTGAGTACTTTTGAATTCTTGAGAATGATTCTAATGAACTAATGATTTTGCTTGTATTCTCAATTTCACGATGTCATAAAAATCACAAACCGATTACTGTTGATTTGACTTTTCAAGGTAGTGTGGTATTATTTGGCAATATTGGGAGAGCAGAGGATTTGGTTTTTGCATTTCTTCTACAGGCATTGTTTGTGCTCACAATCTGTGGACTATTCACCGATGCATCTGTATCCCAGTATTTGAATGTCTTTTATCCTAACTTTATCTTACTAACATTCTGTGAAGGTATATTTTTGGAGTCTCCCAAGTCGTGCTGGAAACCAGGTACTGTGTGATTGTAAACTTCTCATTCGTCCATCCATGCTTTGGAATCGCAGACTACAGCAAGGAACCAGTCATAACATAGCGTTTTTCTCTGCCTCAGACTTTGAGAACTTGTCTGTAGCCAGGATGTTATTTCGTACTCGATGTGACCGTTGAATATTGAAGCTCTGTTGTTTGTTTGTAATATGTGAGCTTGCTTAGAAAGCTTCACGTTGCGCTTGGTCTAGTGGTCTTTATTTCTTATAAATTTTCATAGGGGAATGTGTACAACAAATCGTGGATTCGTGACAGGATTCATAATTCCTTTCTTGCAGCTGAGACAAGTACGCGCAAAATTGGAAGACGATCACGCGGCTTTGAAAAAACGAGAATCTGAACTGGAGGAAAAACTTGAAAGTTCCAAAGAAGGTCGAGAAGAATCGGTAATTTTGTGTGCCTCACCAGCTCTGGTTCTAATACCCGTCCACAGGAGGAACTGTGTGTTTGTGCAGATCGAAGGAAATCAAATTTTTGTGCTGAAATATCTTTTATAATCAATTACACCTGACGTTTTAGACGCCGAATGAAAGTTGTTTTCTTATGAGGCATTTTAAGTGGAAGTTTGACATTTGGACATGCACTTGTTGATGAAAGTTGAAAACTGTTCATTTCTCTTATATGATAGCAAGCTTCTGCTCAAAATTTCGGGTCTACATGACATGTAAAGAGGGCCAGAAAAAGATTTGACGACCATCCATGCTCTTTTGCTCAGGTTGAGCGGCAAGCTGCGTTGCTGGAGTTTCATGCCATCGAAAAGAAGCATAAAGAACTCCAGGTAATTTATTATGGTAGTATTTATTACCTTTGCTTCCACCTCACCTCTGACGGATAGCATCAATTAGCTTACCTGTTATAGCTAGGATTCCTGTGTCTGGCTTGTAGAATCCTGTATATACTCAATAAGTTGCAAATTCTATGTCCCCAGGAGGAGATCAACAAATATGCAGATAACGACCCATCAGTGTATGAATCCATGAGTAAGCCATTATCCCTCGTTTCCTATTTCGCTACCGATGTGTTATGCTCATACTCCATATTTCCTAATCACACATTCAAGCTGCTTCTGGTGTTATTGTCGTTTAACCATCCTACTCTGATGGCGGGGTTTTCCGGTTATGTCAGGAAATGCAACCAAGATAGCCCATGACTCTGCTAATCGATGGACGGGTGAGCCTATTAAATCTGAGCACCTTTTATAGTATTCTGTTTTGGCTAGGAACAGGTAATGTATATGATCAGAGGCCTGGAATAATGGAACACAATCGTGACATCGAGATCACTTGTCATGTGCGCAGACAACGTTTTTGCACTGCAAAAGTGGATTTCGAAGAAATTTCCTGAAGCACGAGATAAGCTTGAAGAGCTGTACAAAGAGGTAGGGATTGATCATCACAAACTCTCAAGTTTCTCACACACCATTCTGAGAACTGGGGTAACTGAACCTATAAAGATACCTTGAGGCTGTCCAAATTTCCAAAAAAATGGAGATGTGTTATCAAGTACAACTTGGATGAATAATTCAGAAATGACTTTTAAACTGTAACCTATGATTCTAGATCACATCTATGCGATTGGATCTACCGTTGCACCAACCAAATGATAAATCATGAAATCAAAATTGAAAACTTCCTTGTCAAAATGATTGTGAATTGATGATTTTTGATTTTTACATGAGTGTTTTTATTACGAGTTTAAAATACCTTAACATGGTGATTTTTTTAATTTTTGGTATCAATTTTTGTAATGAGGTCATGTTCGAAGGACCAAGTTTTGAATTGAAAAAATCGTTTTTTGAGGAGTTTTGGAAACCCGTGGAATACAAATATTAGGAAACAAGCACAAGAACTATAAGATAATTGGACGGTTGAAATAGGATTTTATGGAAGGACACAATGGTACATCTAAAGAAAATAATGATCCATTTTGGTTTGATAGGGCGATCCAGGGTTAGTGCTGTGCAGATTTTCTTCCTTCACGGATACAATTGCATGTTTTTCCAGCAGTGAGTTATTCAGCTCGCAATAGGAACATTTCCTAACACATCTGGTGTCTCTTTTGCTGTCCTGACCAGGTTGGTATAACCGAAGATTTTGACTATGTGGAGTGATCTTTAAACATGAAATTTTCACAAGAACTGTTGCAAGGCTTTCCAGGTGTACCTAATGATTTCGTTGGCTCGTTCTCTGCCCACGTGCACCCTTATACTCCAATGTAAAGAGTAAGCAAATGGCAAGCCTGGCTCCCTTTGAATTTGAGGATTCGTTTATAGCATGCCCTTTTGTTGTGGACTGTCGGTAGATGATAATAGCACATGAAGGGAGTCAGATGTATAGTACTGAACTGTAACATACTAGTCACACTGCACTGTAGTTTTTTACAGTAAAGTTGGCCTAGAAGAGAAAAAGCAGGTGCACATTCGGGGGTCTGGGTTCAGTAAATACTGAACTTCCAAAACCCGTCATCGGACTCTGGGATTCAGGAAGGCACTAAAATACTAGTATGTACGGACCCACCCTACTGCGAATTCCTTGGATCCAGTTTGAGTTCAATTTGCACCAATTTTTTTCTCTCTTTTTGGCATCCACTTCATTTTTCAAGTTAAGTTTTTTTTGCTTAATTTTCAAAACGATTTTTTGAGTAATGCCTTGTTAAATAGTAATCGAGACTATGCATTCATCAACTTAGGATACAGTGGTGCTAAGGTTAGCGTCAACACTTCGGGCAGAAAGTGTTGACCACTTTGGGCTTGTAGAAAGTGTTGACCTTATCCAAGCATTGATCATAAATAAACCCTTCATTTGTGTTACTTTCCCTAGTCTTAGGGGTTGCAACTTTGGAGGTGCTTTTGCACCCATGTTTTTGGGACACTAACCAAATGCCCTTCTAACTAAAGAGTCAAAATGGGAATTGATGAAAAGAAAACGTTGACCATATGCAAGCACTTGACCTTAACCAAGCTCATAATACATGTTTTTGAGCAAAAGGGAAGTGGGGATGTGATCTTATCCAATTGTTGTTCTTACAAAGGTTGACACTAACCAAGCACCATTGTATCAATATGCCTTTTCAATTTGAAGTGCTGGATTCATGGTAAGCAATTTATTATATTCCTTTTGACTTAACCCCTAAATCCCCAAAATGCCCAAGGCCTTTTTTAAGATTCTAGGAATGTGCTTTAAATTGAACAAAAAGGCAACATCTTTAATAAGCTATATCAAAAATATATAAACGTTAACCAAACAAATTCAAACTAGATATGTTAGAAATTGCTTATGAAAAGATAGTACAGCAATATCACTTACAGATTTAAAGATTATAACATTTGATCATGAGGATGTTTAAAATTGTAAGAATGACTTGAAGTCTTTCAATTCTCTTTTCACATGTTGGATTTACAAAATTGATCACCAAAAAAATACAAGGTTAACGGACAAAAAATACATATCTCCAATCACTTTACAATATTTCAAAATCTCTTCTACAATTTTTTGAAACAAATTTCTAATGTAAAATGTTCTCCAAGATTTTATGTATCTAAGGATCATTTCCAAGAGTTCTCAATACTACAAAAGACCAAGACCCTTGCACAAAATTTTGAATAGAAAATTTATAATCAATCATTTTCAAAATCAGATTTTTGATGTTAAAACTAGATTTCAAAAAGAACTATTCAAAAGTATGAACTACTAAAAACAGCAACTTAGTCAGGTTTATTGAACTTCAAAGTATTATCAACACCCAAATTAGATACCTCAGGTTAATGACAAGGAAAAGGGACAACAAAAGAGGTTTCAAACGTCCGAGAGATCCTCAAACTCCAACCCCTTGGAATAACTCAAAGAATTTTTTTTAAATATCCAGGTTGATTATCCAAAGTTTCAGGTTTACTTTTGAAAAAATTAACTTTTTAAAAGCCTGATTTTTCAATTAGCATACGTTCTAGTTTTGTCGCCTCTAAGGTAACCGTCCCCGTACCTGAGCGTCTAAGGATTTAGGGTACTTCAAAGTATAGGAAAATTCAAGAAAAAAATCAGTAGGGTTAGTCTTTCAAGAGGTTATCATAGAATATAATTTTTTTGGAAAAATATTTTGTAAGATATTTTACATTAAAGGGCAAAGTTGTAGCTCATAGGGTCCATATTAGTGCCTCTAAACTACCCTTGAAAGTGCTTGGATGTGTTCTTATACATGTACTTGATGGTCCCAATCCTGACCTTCCCAAACTAGCTCTTGAGCTGACACTTGA
This sequence comes from Ulota crispa, assembly GCA_963920765.1. Classification (NCBI taxonomy): domain Eukaryota; kingdom Viridiplantae; phylum Streptophyta; class Bryopsida; order Orthotrichales; family Orthotrichaceae; genus Ulota; species Ulota crispa. The sequence continues at coordinate 10,695,163 of OY987250.1, forward strand.
CAAGATTTGCTTGTGTAAGTGGCATTCATTGCTCCACTTTGGGTTCACAGTGAGTGGTGAACACCTCAAAAGTAGGGTTCAACTTTGGGGAGAGCTCAGGTATGGGAATGGTTACCTTATTGAAACTTGCAACTTTTGTACAATTGAAATGAAAGCCTTGCTAAGGTAGGAGGCTCATAAATGGAGCATCTGAGTGCTGAAATTGAGTTTTGGATAGGTGAATCTCCTTGAAATACTTTTCAGTAAAGATAAGAAGAATTGGCATCTAACCCAAGTTGTTTCATTTTAATTGGAACCTTACGGAATTAGTTATAAAATTTTGAAGTGGAAAGGCCATAGGCCTCTAAAATGGAACGCCTCCTCAAATATACATGACTTGTACATTGTTGAAGGACTATGAAAACATGTACAAACGGAGTACATTTAAGAAGGTGCTCCATTTTAGAACCTATTCCAAATTCAAGTCTCCTAACTTAACTCTTGAATGTTCAAGATTTCAGAATTAGACAAGAATGCGGACCAAAACGGTTTGCTTCGACGCTGAGGGTTAAGGTAGACGCACCCTTCTTCGCTCAGCTCCTAATGCAGCTCCTTATGTACTTGGCATCCCAGATACATAGGGTCAGAATAGCGTGTATGGGTGCGCCTACCTTTTCCCCTCGTGGTAAGCAAAAACCGAAGTGACACGTCACCGTCCCTGCAAACAAAACGAAACACACCCTCCGAGAGGCCACGTCACCGCCAAGCTCATCGTCCGAAAGGCGACCGAACTCTCACAAAAAGCCCACACCAGCACACACTCTCACAAGAGCGCAGGTGCTGGAGTGCCGGAGCTGCAGCAAACTCTGTCACATGCACTCATGCGTACTCATCATCATCAACCCGGTAGACTTTTAGAAAAAATCAGGATTCCCTTTCTTTCCGGAGTACGGCTCCTCATCATCTCCTTCGTTGTCAGAGCGCCACTCAGAAATAGAACCGCTGCATTTTGCTGTACACACAAATGGCTCAATCAATCTTCACAACTCCCATTGCACCTAAGCTCAGTTCAGATTTCAGGAGAGATTTCAGGCCCGATTTCAGGTGTTTTGTGTCTCCGTTGAGAGTTGCACTGTCTGTTAGTATTGGTGGAGTTTGCAAGAAGAAGAACCAGCTGACCATGGCGGCGATGCCGGGATTATTGTTTCCATCTGCTGGCGACGACGCTGCTTTCAGTACTTTAGCAGCAGTTCTGGTTGCAGCTGGAGGGCCTTTTCTAGCGTACCGTGAACTCAATGGGAACAATATGAAGTATTCGAAGTTCGCTGCAAGTGAAGGGAATAAGAAGAAGAATGCGGCGATGATGATTCCGAGTAAGGCAGGCATGTTTCTTTTGTACTTTCCCGCCGCTTTAATTGCGAGTGTCGTTTTGGCGGGCCGACTGGAGCTGCTGCCGCTTGCGTCGGTCTTGGAGTCTTCGTCGACGTTTGGTGCTTCTGGTGTTGCATCTTATTTTAAGGATTCTGTTGTTGCTGATTTTTCCGACGGTCGTCTTTTACTTGTGGCCGCCGCGATGTCTCTTCATTTCTCTAAACGAGTTCTTGAGGTATAGGGACTTTACTACTTCTCTCAGTGATTTGGTTCAAGAAATGGCAATCTTAGTCATATCCATTGTTATTTCGTTTGTTTGAATTGTGTGAGTTGTAGTTTCGAACTCTTGCAATGTGGATTTATAAGTTAAGAGGAAAGCGTATTTTGAAGTGTAATATCCTGGCATTGCACTTTGGAGAGTTTGAGCTGTATTTTCAATTTGCCCTTGAAAACGGCATAAAATGGAGTGTAAGGTAGCAGCACCCATAAGCGTTAGTTTATGGGCTTTGAACATAATGATTATTTATTAATAAACATCTAGCAAATTATAGGATCCATAGCAAATTATAGGATCCAAGAGAAAAATGATGAGTTTGCACTTTTTAATGTATTATTTGGATACTATGAGAATAAGTTGTGAATCTTTAAGAGCATACTACCAATGTACCCATAACCAACACTAAGATTTCATGTTCACATGTTGTACATCCTTATAATTACATCTATTCACTTCCACAAATTTTTTTGAAGATTTTAGAAGGGATGGTTATGGGTACAGTGATGGTTATGGGTACAGTGATGGTTATGGGTACAGTGATGGTTATGGGTACAGTGATGGTTATGGGTACAGTGATGGTTATGGGTACAGTGATGGTTATGGGTACAGTGATGGTTATGGGTACAGTGATGGTTATGGGTACAGTGATGGTTATGGGTGTTGCTACCTTACTTGTTCTCTGCTTTCTGTTCTAGCAATTTGAACTTATTTTCAATGTTTTTATATCTTGTTATGTGTACTTTCAGGTTAATAACAGAATCGTTGAGAGAAAATATTAGATATCAATTAAGTAATATATCCACGGTAATGGAAAAAGAAATCAGAATTACTTGAGGAAGTGAATATCTCTTTTTCCGCTTATACTGGGTTGAAGAACCCCAGAAGAATGAAGTGTGCACAATTTTAGTCATCCTGAAGGGAGTACGTAGGAGTGGCGGCGTTTCTTTTGTGCTGCCTAATTTGATATTTTCGTCCATTTGTGTTCGACTCTGTATTTTATTAGATACAACATGAACAAACCTTTGACAAAGTAGCAATTTTTAAAGTAAGAGTGAGTTTGGATCCATAGAATTAATATGTGTTAATTGTAATTGCGCTAATTCTTAGGGTATGTTCACACTTGATATTAGGAGGGGTATTAGCAATATGAATGCATTCTAAAGGTATATCTAAATGCATCTAATTATCCTTAGTTACTACTACTTTTAACACCAAGTGTGAACATACCTTTAGTTAACCTGACGCTGTTAGCTCCTTTTGTGCAGGTTCTGTTTGTACACAAATATTCCGGGTCCATAAGTGTTGGTGAAACCGCCTTTATTGGGACGTCTTATACTGTTCTAGTCAGCTTAATGCTGTATTCACAAATGATTTCCACTGGCGTTGACGCGCCGTTTCCAAACCTGAAATTATTAGGAGTTGCAGTTTTTTTAATAGGGATAATAGGGAATGCATATCATCACTGGATGCTCTCCCATCTTCGCAAGGACAGAAACAACAAAAAGTACGTTGTCCCACATGGCAGCCTCTTTGAGTTTCTTGTGTGCCCTCACTACGTCTTTGAAATGATAGATTTCGTGGGAATAGCTCTCATCAGCCAAACTTTATACGGCTGGTGTCTTGCTTGGTTTGTACTGGTTTACTTGACCGGACGGACTATTACAACTAAGGAGTGGTACATGAAGAAAGTGGAGGGGTTTCCAGAAGACAGGAAGGTCCTAATTCCAGGGATTTTTTAAATTGTAAAAGCATTTCTAGGTTCATAGTAAAGACTCTGGATGCCAATTGCTGAGCCCTTCACTTCAGAGACATCTGTACACAAGTTATTAACACACTTAATTACAAGCAAAGCCTCTAGAGTTCAAAAGGTATGTTCCCTCTTGCTCCTATTGGTAAGGTAGTGTGCTCATAAACCGTCCATCTAAGGTCTGAAACTGAATTTTGGGGAGGTGGAACTTCTTGAACTATTTTTCAGTAAATTTTCCTTGAAAGACAAAAAGAATTGACATCTAATCCAAGTTATTTCATATTTTTTGGAACTTTGTGGAATTAGTTATGAAATTTTGAGGTGGAAAGGTCATAGGTCTCTAAAACCACCCACCTCCTTAAATGCACACTATTTGTACATTTTGAAAACCTATGAAAAAAAGCATGTACAACAAGGGTACATTTGAGAAGATGGGCGGTTTTAATGCCTAGATGGTTTATGAGAAGACTACCTTAGTATTAGAGGGCTTACTCTACTTCACATATCTGTTAACACATTCAGTGCTTGGTAGCAGTTGGTAACCCAAAGGGCAGCCTTTAAAAATAGGTTTTTAGGAGGTTATGTCCTTACTTCCTTGCAGGTTTAACCCTTTAGAGACTACTGAACCATATTTTGGTTTGGGAGAGTAGTCTTTGGCTTATAGAGTAAAATCATTCAACAATTTGGAAACTGGTCTTGAAGAATGCTTGTGCTCACAAGAATTTTGCATTCAACCAAATAAAAAACAATGAAATCAGGCATGTGAGTTGATAAATAATGATTTTTATACGGCATGGCCTCAAAACATGTATCCATATTTGGTCAAAGATGGATCAAAGCAACAACACAATACATCAAACATCCAAGAAGAATGTCAAATTTCAATTGTGCAGTCCTAAAAAATTTCAAATTCCTCAAGAAATACACTTGTATTGTTTCTCTATACAGTAGTAGTATAGTTGTAATATTTGAAGATCTATTGAAATGGTGCTATCATTTCATATTAAAAGTTTGTTGTCCTACATTTAAGGCCAATTCTTTATTATTTTCACCAATTGGATTTTCCATAGCATTTATCAATTTTTTTGTAAAACTGTTTTTGGGTAGCAAATAAAGTGGGATTTTTGACCTTTTTTGTCCACTTAGCTACACCTTGTGATTGCTATTTTAATCCATTTTGTGTGAAACTAGTCTCATTGGAAAGTTGAGAAACCCTGCTTTCTAGAAATATAAGGCTCTTCTCAAACAGAGCTTGTATGAAGTAGTAAGATCCAAAACCACACAAGCACAAAAACTAGAGATTTTCCACCTACAAATCACTCAATCATTACAATATTTCATCTCCAACTATAGATCTAGTTGAAATTTTGATACTTTATAGTAAACAAGGTGTAGTTCCCATTTATACGGTTGGATTATTGAAATCAAGTCAAATTTAATTCAACTACGCATCCAAGTGTACTACCCCGATTTCTAATGGATTTTGTGAAAATGTGTGTGGTCTTTAAAGGGTTAAGTACTTGTTCTATGATGTTGGATTTGTAAAAATGATCTCATATCTTTAACGTTATTTTCATGTTGTAGCACCTTGAGGCACAATACACAATATTGGTGCAAAATAATTTTTTGGGTGGTTTATCTTCTGATATTGCTACTGTTTCTAAGTATCAGTGATAGAAAAAGACAGTGGTAGGTGGTGCACGATGTGCAAGGATTTGTACTTCTCTTTAATCCTTAAAGGACTGCTCTATGTATTACATAGTAAATACGCTGCCATATAACTGGCATTTGTTACCAATAAAAAGTTTAAATTTGGGATCTTGACTAGCTCACTAGAACCGCATTGATCTATATTCTAGTTTTTTTGTTGATCTCAAATGTAGTAAAGGTGTGAATGCATTCCATATACAAGAAAATATGAAATGTTGTATTGGCCTCAAAGGGCTCCTCGGTCCTTTAAGGGTTAACCCTTGAGCGCCCCATGCCTAGGAAATCGCTCCCAATTGAGAAATTGGGGCTCCTGGGCTAGGATTAGGGGGTACTCAAGGTTTGATGGTACACTAGGGTACTTGATCAAATTCTTCATTTGGGTCAGTGGGGTCACGGGGCCAGGGAGTTTGCATGGATGAGTAATTTGTGCGCTCCCTGGGTTGCTTTCTGTTTCCCAGCTCTCCGATATTGTGATGACCGGGGATTGTGTTTTCTTGACTAGGGCTAGTTTTGGCTTCAAGCCAACCTGGCGGGCTTGGCTCGTTGAAAGCACGCTTTGTCGTAGGGTTTTTGTGCGATAGCTTTGAGAAGGGTTAAACCCCATATTTGATCAATATGGAGTTGTTAGTTATATATGGAGTGTAGTTGGACCAACACAAAGCCGAGGTACACTTCTTATATAACTAACAACTCCATATTGATCAAATATGGGGTTAGTTTGTTTCCTGAGTATTTTTGAGTTTCTGTGCGACCAAAACATCCGTGTTCGGTACATTGCTCTCATGAGTTTTTGGTTCTGAGACCAGAATGGTTGGGAGGTTGAGCATGTTGCAGTCAGTCACTAGCCTTGTTTTGAGGGATGATTGATGCTGCAATTGAGGTTGTTCGGGAGCTTGTGTCCGCAACATGGACACCGAGCGAAACTGGGCCAGCGGGTGCTGGTTGGGAATGGGGTCATGGTGATGAAGAGGAGCATGACGATGATTGACCGGAGGCAGACTTAAGGAACCAGAGAGGGAATTGTGAGGATCGGAAGTTGGACTACCAATACCCTCCCAATATGGCACTGCATGATGTGGTGAATTGACGACAGGCGGCGACGAGGTTGAATTATCTTGTGCAATTGTCATGTGGATTACCGTCAAGCAGTGCTTGCATATGATGGACCTTATATGTGCAGGCAGAGTCATCAATGCCTCCACAATTTGACATATGCTACACTTGACTTTCCTGTCATTCCCATGCTGACTTGGAGCACTACCTCAAATTTCAAATATATAAGTAGAAACAAGAATGGTTATAGATCATATTGCCATCCTTGTCAAATTGAAGTAACGGTTGTATTAGGTTCCATCTGATTTGCGCACAAGTAAACGTGACTGAACCAAAAAAATTTAGATAGAAGAGCAGAGCATGAAGGAGCAAGTTCAGGCTTAGAGGAATTGGATGGAATGTAGTGTCTGGAGAATTGTTGTCAAAGGCAATGATGCATCCCTGCCTAGTGCTTCCTGCATTGTCCCGATTGCATGCTGCCAACGCTCCTCTCCATTCGCCCGCTCCAACTCACCGGCAACACTTGCGTGCAAGCCCCTCATTTGCCTCTAATTACGCCTTTTTCTTGCCATCGCATTAGCATGGGCAATTGTCATGGCAATATTCACTGTTGCTCCGCGCACATGAGCAGTGACACTGGCGGGTGCCGGCCGTGGCGTATGCTTTTCATCTTGCTCCGCCTAGTGGAGTGGCGGAATTTGCATCGGCAAAATTCACACCTGCCACTTGCCAACGCCATGAAAATTTTGATCTACGTAGGGCAAGGTTTCTCTTTGCAAATACAAGATGCCCCTCAGGTAAGAGGCACAAATTCCTGTGGCACTCGTCGAGGCCTAGGAAAGAAGCCACATTTGCATGGCTCACAATGAACAAGGGGCTAGGCATGGGAGAAACAATGAAGTGGGTACCGAATGCCGACCCAAGTTGCTCCTTGTGCCCCGTCCAGCTGGAAAGCGCGAGACATCTTCTCTGGGAGTGCCTGTTCGCGATAGAGGTGTGGCGCAAGTTTAACCAACTGGTGAGGCGAAACAGTAAACTAGAAATCACCACGTTTGAGCAGGCGTTGCAAAGACACTTCGACATGGACTTCACAAACGCCATTGGCAAATATGTCTACACCAACCAATCCGTGGATATGCTTCGCTCCTGTATCTTGTGGCAAATCTGGAATGTGCATTGTGCCAAGAAGTACAAGGCAGTAGCACATAGTGGAGAGTAGGTCTTAGGAATAGCTTGGGTAAATATGCTGCATGCTAGCTTAGAAAACTTGGAAAACCATACACAGATTTGTAAAAAGAAAAGAGAAGCTAGCAGCCTTAGAAGCAGCGTTTACAGGGGAGTGGTCGCCCCATTGTCGTACTACGGGGAGAGGAGTTTATCACTACACTCCACTGCAGAACTTTACAAATTTTCACTACTAATAAAACCGCGTAGATGAGCACGGGTTTGGGGATGTGACCCCAAAGTCCCAAAAACGGCATTCAACCTAAGGTAAGAGGCTCATAAATTGACCCTGTAAGGGTTGAAATTGAATTTTGGGGAGATGAAACTTCTTGAAATATTTTTCATTAAATTTTTCTTGAAAGATAAAAGGAATTGGCATCTAACCCTCAAGTTATTTTGTAATTTTTAGAGCAATGTGAAATTAGTTGTGAAATTTTGAAGTGGAAAGGTTATAGGGCTCTAAAACCGCCCACCTCCTCAAATATACGTCCACTGTACATTATGGAAAGGTTATGAATAAGGACATGTACTAGTGGAGTTCATTTGGAGAGGTGAGCTTCTTTAGTGCCCTAACGAAGTTTGAGCCTCCTACCTTAGTGCAAATTTCAGCCCCATCCAAACATTTTTGCTATGGAATAAAAGATGCCCACCCTTTTGGTCAAGTTTGCCAATTGTGACCCAAAAGGGATCACCACTAATTAATTTTCAAAATTCATGGGGCCTCCTTACCTAAGCACAAGTCAGTAGTGCAGATTTTGCAATAATCCAAGACTTTTTGCTATGGGATCCCTTGATCCCCCTAATCCCACACATTTGTTCCCCACATTTACAAATGTGAGCCCAAAATAGGTCACCATGGCAAATGACTCCATTATTGTCACAAAAAATCATGGGTAACTCCTAAATGCCCAAGGGTGTTCTTCTTTTTGAAAGGCAATTTTGGAGTTTTTGAATTGACCTTGTATGGTCATTATTAAATATCAAAGTAAATTTGTAATTGTAGGATTTTGAACTTCAAGGCTTGTAGATAATGCTACCAAAAAAACCTCCAAGAAGGCCATGCAGATTTTATGATATTTGTGATTGAATGTGATTTAGTATGGATTTTTTTGGATGTTTCTTGGCCGCAAAAAAATTCTAATGCAAAAATGGCAACTTTTGTGTATTGAATTGGGAAACGACCACTTGCGATGATTTAGTATTTGATATTGTTACTTCAAAACTAATGACCCCTCTTCCAAGTCCATGACCACAATTTCATAAATGAGCCTCCAATGCATCTATTAAAGAGCTACCACCTAATACAAAGAATTCTTGTATCTCCAATTATTGAACAAAAGTTATTGTGAAAAAAAGACAATGAATGAATTCTACTTTGTAAAACAAAAACATTCCAAGTGGAATGAGTAGAGAACACATTTGGATTTTGTTAGATGACAAAATTTTAGTAAAATGACTCTCAATACCTAGAGGGAGTGCCCAAGGACAATCTTCACTTTATTCTCAACTTGGTGCCCGTTTTTTCAATGTGGCAACTTGTCATAGACTCTGTGATAGTGTTCATGTCATTATTCATGTCACTGTTTGGTGTGCATGAAGTATGCTTGCAATTTAGCATCCACCAAAAACAATTGGAAAAAGGTATGGAGGACATTAATATTGAACGCTGAGGCTAACTTCAACCCACAAATTTTCAAAGAAAAAACCTTGAAACAGTAAAATATCTTCCTTCAACAAGGTTTCAAATTTTCCTAAATTTCCCTAAAATTTTTAGAATACCAAATTTTGATATCTAGGACATTTAGGGATCATATCCCAATGAACACCCAAGCAAAGAGAATGAGAAAAACTAAAATTTGCATTAGCAACCTAAACTGTAAGGGCCACTTCACACTATTGCCAAAGGTGGAGAGGCCTTTCTTTGGAGACTACACACTATGGCCATTCAAGTTGAGAGGCCATGGATGCTCATTGCCAAGAGTTTGGCCTTTGGACTTGTCCTTTGGAGGCTTCATACTAAAAGTGGGTGAAGGTGTAAAAACAAAATTTTATTGCCCATATTCAGTTCATTTCTTGGTCCTTTTCACAAAATTTAACCACTCAATACCATAGCCTCTTGACTTGGTCGGCCATAGTGTGAAGCGGCCCTAACTCCCTTCCCCACACCCTACACCAACAATGCCATAAATCTAAGCTTCCATGGCACAAGAGTTCAAATTTCTGAAAATAAAAATAAAAATGGCATGGCGCAATGGAGCGGCACAGCATGTGTGCGGAGCACAGCTCCGCCACCCCACTCCGCCAAAGACCAGCCAGCCAGCCAGCCCGCCCCCCCGGCCGCTTCCGCTCCGCCGAACCGCCTAATTGCTCCCTGATGCTCTCCTCGACCAAACGCGTCACCACGTGCTCCCACGCACCAAAACCTCACGCCATTCACTTGCGAAACCCACCGAAATAGCGGAAGAGTGGACGTGGCCCTCCACGCGTCAAGGTCTGTGATGCACGGCATCTCGCAGCCGGTGAGCCCCTACTAAGAACCGGTTGCTAGAGAAAAAAATCGCCGAGGCAGGGCCACTGAAATCGAAAATTTGAAATGATCTGGGCCCCAAATTGGGCCGGAATTTCTGCACCCGACGCGTACCTTTCTGGCCAATGTCTGGCAAGAGAATCGAAGCTCCACTGTCAACCTGCAAACCCTGACCCCTGCCTGAACCAGGAAGCACTCCAATTTTCACCAAAAACCTTTGAGTCAACTGAGTTTGACTCACATGATCTGAGTAACCAAATGATGGAAGCTAGTTTTTCTAAGCTCAATCGCAAGAGCCAGAAATCCTCTCCCTAATTCAGCGGTGGAAATTAATGGATCCGAGAAAAGCCAAGGCACAAGGGCTTGTAACCCAAACCACTCTGCAACAACCCTTACCCTGCGAAAAAACTCCGGGCGCTCATGGGTTAAGTCATGTACCTCAAGGGAAGAGGCTCATAAATGGAGCATCTAAGTGCTGAAATTGAATTTTGGGTTGGTGAAACTTCTTGAAAAAGACCTTGAAATACAAGAAGAACTGACATCTAACCCAAGTTGTTTCTTACTTTTTGGAATTTTTTGGAATTAGTTATGAAATTTTGAAGTGGAAAGGTCATAGGGTTCTAAAATGGAGCACCTCCTCAAATGTACATCACAGGTACATTGTTGTAGGATTATGAAAAGCAACATGTACAAATATAGTACATTGTGAGAATGTGCTCCATTGTAGAGCTTGCTCCAAATTAGAGCCTCCTATCTTACTCTCTACCTTGTTCTTAGCCTCTAGCTTTGCATTTAGTGACATTGACACTTCACCCAACTCAGCAATTAAGATGAGTACATCCATACCAAATCATTTAAACAATTTACAAAAAGTTTGAGGCAATAAATGTTTTTAATAAAAAATATTGAGATTGAAAATTTTTCATAATTTTATATACATAGCAAGTGACTCCAATAATAGCAGATTGAAACAGGTTTTTAATAGCAACCTTATTTACAAATTTATATTCAAAACGTCTAACTCAAGAAACATTATGATAGTTATTAACATTTAGCATGTAATAGTTTCAAGAGCACTTTGAACTGAAAACCAAAGAAAAAGGTTGAATATTGGTGAGTGCAATTATAAAAAGATCCAGTTGTACGAGTATAAAATGTAGGTTATAGTTTATGACTTTTGTTTACAACCACAGACTACTACATTTTATTTTCCTGTGTGTTGAGAATTGAGGTGCTAATGGATCTTTACGCTGTGGATTATCTTTGGTTGGAAAAATGTTACTTGCTCATAGTTAAATCAAAATGCATTAAAATCATATTCCTAACAAAATATTAATTCTCATCAACTCATGATAGTAACACCTTTATAAAAAAAAATATCTAACTAAATGTAGGACAACAAGTTGACTTCCACCACAAAACTAATTGGGAATGGTCATAAAAAAGTGTCTCTTACCATCTCTCAACTTTACTTAAAATTTTCATTGTGGCTTCAAATTACAGTAAGGTTTTGCACAGAAAATTTAACTTGATTTTCAATTTTTTTGAATTACTGAATTCTTGTTTGAAATCTTGCTACAACACTTTCTTGGAGGGCTAACAAAGAATAACTGAGTTTACGTCTTGCTTTAAATATTCTCGTATGCTTCAAAGTTTGATATGATAAGTTTTGATACAAAGTTGTAAATGTTCTCTCTTATCAAATGCATCTTACTAAGTTGCACTTACATTCATAATTGAATATATGTAGTTTTAAATAAATATTTATCATAATAAAAGACTTCTAAAGGAAAAAGTCCAATTGTTCATTTTTTAAATTATTTTTGCAACAATACCAAAGTGTCAAACCATATCCTTTCAAAAACTACATGACATCTATTAGTGAATGTTGAACTTGCTATCACTTACAGTATATTTGGATTTGGATTATTGTTTCATAGGAATAGTAATTTGACTACACTTTTGCTTTTCAATGTATCATGTATGTTTGTTCAAGAAAGAATAATTCATTTTTGATAGGCTTTGACAATTATAGCCTTGTAGGTACTCAAACAAAAGAAATGGAGATTTTAAAATAGTAAAATAATTTTATCTAATATTGATCTTGACAATATATTGATCCCTATTTTAGTACTTTGTGAAAAAAAAATTGAATCAACAAAGTACTCAAAAAGGCTAGGAGAGGAAAAGCAATAACACAAACAAGTTGAGTTCAATATGATGGTGAATGACTTTATTCTTAGATTTCCAAACCTAGCATCTAACCCTCAGGAACAAGAGGGCTTCACTACTTGAAATGAATGTTTTCAATGCTTTTTGAGGTACTCTCTTGAAATGCCAAGTACTTTGTACCTTGTTGCAATTTTTGGACAAGTAACTTAGGATTTGTTAATAAATCAATTCAAACTAGATTTGAACAAATTAGCTCCATTTTATTGGTAAGTTAGAGGATCATAGTTTTGGAAGTTTGAGGAACACAAAACTTTAATGTGCAAGAGTTTGTGCTTTTTTATTTGTAACTCCTAAAAAAAGAAAAAGAAAAAAAAAGAGCTAATGATGATGCTGAGAAGAAACATCATGCAATAGTGGACTTTGATCGAGACCTAATGCAAAAAATAAATCAACTCAAAATTCAAAATGTTTATATTTGAACAAATCCTTGCAAATCAATGAAGTTAGAAGTAATAAGGTAGCATCCATAAGGGCCGTGTCCCCATGGGCGTCACTTGGCACAATCAGGGACTACTAAATGTAAAATCAAATGGTTATGGGTGAGAAAGTGATGGTTATGGGTGATGAAGTGATGGTTATGGGTGATGAAGTGATGGTTGTGGGTGACTGCATGACAGTTTTGAGTACCCATCTCACTATTTAAGAATCAATCAACCTTGTTTTTAGCATCTCTTACACATGGTTCTTATAATTTCAGTGATTTTGGACTTTAGAAATTCTTTGTGAATAAACGCTTGCAGATGGAACCTTGAAATTGATGCCAATATTTTTGGTTTCCACTTCCTAACTTACAATATTTTTTTCAAAGTTAGTTGATTGTTTTACCTACTCCAAAACCCTTATTTCCACGCTTATGGATGCGCCTACCTTAATGCAAAATTTGAGAGTTGAGGGGCAAAATTCAACCATTCAAGACTAATGGATTAAATGCACTTGTTGCCTATTATTCTTTCATTGTCCAAAGTGAAAGTAACTTTTTCCTAAAACTAGCCCACTCAACCTCCAACGATTTCATTATAAGTAAGTAAAAACAATCTGCCATTGGCTGTATTAGAGCAATACCATATATTGAGCTAAATTTTGATAATCCAAAACTTGAAAACAAAAATCCAATTTTTTTTAAAATGTGTGCATAGGTGATTATATCTTGTCATTTTTATCTTTAGCCTTCTTCCTTTCCTTGGCCTTTGCAGTTATCCATAAGTACTAGCTAAGTTGACTAACTTCAGTTCTTTTTTGGTTTTTTTTGTAATTGATGTTGCTATAGCTAAAGTGCTAGGGTTATTTAGTGTATGTCTAATTAAGTTCTTTATAGCTAATATGCTTTATCTTGAATAGCTTTTGGTTAAAGGAGAAAAAAAAAATGCTTTGTAGAATAAAGAACTCTAAGATTTTTCGTGCAGTATCAAGAAATCCATATTTGAAGCAAATCCCCAAAAGATATGGGTGTTTGAAAATAGAGAAATGATAATAAGGGAGGAGTGATGGTAGGGCAAACTAATTATAGTCCACAGTTTCAAAAAAAATTAGAAAGTCCAAAATTCCTCGAACAGTTTAGATAGTAGAAAAGCACATGTTTTGCATTTTCAAATGATTTTTTTTCAATTTTTGAATACATCCAAGCCTTAAATAACTTCAGTTTTGTAGTCACTGAAAAAGAAGTGAAATATTCCTACAACATATGAGAACACATTATTGAAATAGATGAAATTTCTATAGGAATTGTAATTAAATTTCAGCAGTGACAACCTTTTAATTAACACACCCATTATGGCATTAGTAGAAACCCGTGTTTTTCTTAATGCATTTTTTGGACGTCCAATTTTTTTTGTTAATAATGACATTAAACATAACACAAAGATGTTAGTTTTGACTTCAAAAATAACATTAAGATGTTAACTTTAACATCAATTATAACATTAAAAAAAATAAACGTCCAAAAAAATGCGTTAAGAAAAACACGAGTTTCTACTAGTGTGGGCTAATCACTTGGGCCCTGCTTCAATTTGCACTACACATAAAAACCAATTTTAACCGTGAAAAATTTCAGAATTTTAAACTTAAATGTATTTAAAACCTTAAGCATTTTAAAATTTCAAACCTTTTAGAGTAACCACTTTGAAAGGAACTCAGTCTCTAATTCTGGAAAATGCATGAACTCTTTATTTTGTAAAGCTGCAGATTGATGATCCACTGATTTGAAAATTATAGGATGAAAAATTCTACAATTAAATACTAGTGATTTCACTTATTTTACTGAAAATTTTATTCGATATCCGTTTGTTGATATGCTTGTTTATTTTGCATGAAGCAACATTATGCAAATCCTTATGGAATTTTATTATAAAGATAACTCTTTAAAGTTTATTTGGTTCTGAGAGAACTAATCTAGTGTTGAGGCAGAAAATTCCAAGGATACATAGGCGAGATTATATTTTACTGACAATGAAACATTATTATAATATTGATAGGAAAAGTTTGTAAGTTGCTCTTGAAGAAAAACAAGCTTATTTTGAATTACTCCTACATTGTTTTGGCATACTTCCTCATGCTTAAGCTTAACCCCGAAGCACATCCATAATCCATTTTCTAAACAAAGATGCATTGATTTTTAAAGTAAATTTTGATGAAAAATGCATTAACAGAAGATTGACTCATGTGTAGTAAATCAAGTCACATTTCAATCAAGAAGATTTTATAATTTGTTTTTTTAATATTTTATGGATTGAGGATTGAAGTATGGCAAACTCAAAAACATGTCCTCTCTATTTTAAAAATGACCTCAAAAAATGAGCCTCACAAATGAATTTTATGTAACTTATAAAACAAATAATCATGTTTAGGGAGTAACACAACAAATTCATGGCGACCAATTTACTCAATAATTGTCAATATTTGTGATGCAAGTTGTTTTATAAGGAAGATTAGTTACTTTTTTATTCTAAACTACTAGTTGTGATCAACATTGGTGATAGCAATGCATGCATATGTGATTCCAAATCTCGTACAACCTTGGTGTTCACAATCACGCTAATTCCTGTAGAGCAATTTTTTTGTCAAAATACTTGCTTCATTTGTCACTAGCTTCCTCAATACCAAAATGAAAAAGAAGGGGAATGTACATATAAGGACACTAAATTCAAAAAGAATCACAAATTGGGCACAACAATCACAGTATTGCACTTGTCCTATTATTTGGCAAGTCCATTAGCCAATTTATTTTGCCTTGGGGTTGTGAGAAAATTTGCTTTGTAACAATCAAGTAAGCGAATTGCAGAAAGTGTAGCAAAAAGAGATACAAAGAATCCTTGCTATAGGAAGCAACATTGCCAATAAGGGCCTTATTGAAAACTATGTCCAAATTGACACGTCCAAACTGACTAAATTTTATCGAGTTGACCAAAAAAAAAATGTCTAAATTGACATGTCTGAAACTACCACATTGACAACTTTTTCTTGTAGTGGGGTGTCCTTCCATGTAAGGGGGTTGAGGCAATGCTTGGGGAGAACTGGTGGTTAGTGTATTGTCAACCAGTTGAAATTACAAAAAAAATTGGTTGAAACTTGAAACTACCTTATAAAAAATTGGTCAATTTCCTCCAAAATTCCTAATTATAGTATATTATAGTAGAAATATAGAAATTTTATAGGAAATAACCAATGCGTGCTAGTGAAATTTTGGTTGAAATTAGGAAATGCCGAATATTTGCCAAAGAATCCAAAACTTCTCCTTGAACACTAAGTGGGGTGAAGCTCACCAATAATTGGTCAATTGGGAGTCCCATTTTTTTATGAAGCTCCATCTAAACAATTATTGGTGAGCTCCACCCCCACCTCTATCACATGGAAGGAGGGTTTTTTTTTGGTTTTGGATGGGCAGCTTCTCAAGCCATATGGCAAACTTTAGTGGTGCAGATATGGCCACACAAGATTTTTTTTAAGTGCTAAATTAGGCTACAAGTGTTTACACTTTGAGCTTGTTGATTATAACCAAGTTTTTCTAAAATCAAAAATTAGTGTTGCTAGAATGAATTTCTTAAAAACATGGGTTACAAAACCCAAATTTTTTTAACAAAAGAGACATTATCTCCAAGAAACTTAAGGACGGCTTGATTCTCAAATAATACAACTCCACACGGTGTGAAGATCACTTTGTTTCCTACCTAAATTCCTAATTGACTAGTTACAAACAACAACATATTATTTTTTCTAATGCGTAGCGGGCATCTAGATTTGGAACGTTGAACGACATCTGGCACCAAGATGCTTTTTTTTCATTTTTCTATATAGACTTGTAGCTTTAATTATTTTTTTGTAGCTTTCTGGCTTTTAAAAGCCTAAAAAAACTCTGCTTGGAATGATGACCTAAGGGGTAATCCTAAGAATATTCAAGTTTGTGGATGAAAAGATACGCAATAAACAGCTCTAGCATTCAATAGCAAGAGGTGAACAAATGATAATTGCAACTTTGTGGGTGTGCCTTTGTTTATGGTTACTTTTGAACTAAGGTTGTGTGCTCTAATTCCATTCAGCTTTACACTATGAGGAAACCATGGTCGAATTGACAAAAAATTGTGACCTAATCTACAGTTACTGTAGATTAGGTCACATTTTTTTTTGTCAATTTGACCATGATTCCCCGTAGTACTAGGAACAAGAGACATTTTAGATGAAATATCTATGACTATCATTGATTAGTTAGGTAGGCTTAGCATATTGCTAAGCCTACCTAACCCATCAATGATAGTCATAGATATTTCATTTAAAATGTTTCTCATTCCTAGAGCCAAACGCAATTAGAGCACAAACGCAATTAGAGCACACTACCTTACACCTTGTTTGTAATAATTTTCAAATTGAACGCCCTTGCATATAATTATTTTAAGATGCTATTGTTTTTGAGTTTACTGAAGAAAAAATTGGGTGAAAAAACAAATGAAATTGGCATAAGATAGGTATACCCATTCCCGACCATTTCTCAATTCCAACCTCTATGTATCCATGGTGCTCATGAACACCCTATATAGGGTCAAAATTGGGAAAGGGTTGGAATTCGGAAATGGTTGGGAATGGGTATTTCTACCTTATTTCTACCACGTTTGGGTCGTCAATAGTTTGGATGAAAAAGAATAATTAGAGCTGGTATTCTTAGATGGACATGCCCACGTGGATGGTTTTATCCATTTATTCCTAAACCACTGCATTCTTGGCCAAGTTTACACCACAAAAATGCTCAAGTATTCTTACAAACAAAAATAATAGTAATAAGTTTGCCTCCTATTTTTGTTATTGTTCATTTGAATCCTCTTGTGTGGCACGGTTAAATTTTTTGGTTTGGGCAAGGTAGTGTGAACTGCAACCCATAATGTATGCAGGTAAGGAGAAATTGGCTAAAATTGGAATGAATGAACAATTTGTGCATGTTCATCCAAGAAGTTTACTAATATAAGCTATTTTCATCCAAATCTTGGCAACCTAGGTGCTTGCAAAAGGAGGGAGGTTGCAATTTCATCCACATTTCCACCCAAATTTTTTAGTGTAATAGTCACCAGGGTCAATTTGAGGTTTTTTTAGGCAAACATTTGCCAAGAAAACAAACCATGTTCTATAGTACTAAACTAGTCAATGGTGCTTGGATAAGGTCAATGCTTTTGGAAAGAAAAAGTAGTTGATCACATCCAAATATTGACTTTAAAGAAACATTCCATCTAATTAACCTAGAACACAAAAAAGAGAATGGGGGACCTTGACACTATCCAAACATTTCTCTTCCAAAGGTTGCCCTTATCCAAGCACCACTTTATAGGGTCTTTGAATCCAAATCCGAGTTAAAAATTCCTAAATTCAATGCTCTAAGAGCATTTTCTACACACATGAAATGAGCTCCAGAAACAAATTTGTTGTCAACCTATAATAGCATGCAAATTCTGAGTCTCCAACAACATTGCACTTGCAAATATGCAAGTGGAAGCCCTTCAAATCAACCACCTTATTCCAACTTTCTACATGCCTCTTTTCACGGCTCCTCTCATGTATTGTTCACGCACATGAAAGCGGCAGATTATCATAACATTTCTCCTCAACTAGGTGTACGTATGTGGCACATTCCCTTGCAAGTGCAAGCCTTGAACCTTTCAGGTAGCAAGAGAGTTTCAGGCCACATCCTGCCACTTCATGCAAGTTCACGCCATTGTTCCTTTGAAAACTCATTTAACCCCTAAAGGACTTAGCCTTTTTTGTGAATAACCCTAAAAACCGCCACTTCTAGGAGGTTTAGTAAAAAGGGATTTTATGTTTTGTTTTTGGGAAATCCAATTGTAGGATCTTGCCCTAGACTAGAAGAGGTACTTGTGGGAAAAATATCAGCTCATTCTAGATAGAGAACAGTGAGATATTTGCATCTAAAGTGAAAAAAATAAAAAAATAAATCCATGTCCAAGAATTTCATAAGCCCTTCACCACTTTCATAACAAAAAAATTGCTCTACCCAAAGTTGTACTTTATTTTTTCCATGTAGGAGATTCAATTAGGTATGTGTGGGAGAATTTCCAAATCAATTGGAACTATATAACACATGGGAAAAAATAGTAAGTAAAAGAAGTAGAGAATGAGTCAAAGCACTAAATTGTTAAGAATTTAATTATTGAAATAAAAAATTCAAATTCCAATGGTTGTGATGTTGTGATAAACAATCTACTTCCTTTGGTTTAGTTTTTTTTTCTAAAATATTAAAAATTGAGTAAAATAAGGGACTTCAAAGTTTATTTTAGAATAGAGAGTCTATAATTGCCCGCAAACAAAAAGTCCTCATAACTTTCATGTCATTGATTGAAATTGAATGATTCAAAGCTTCTCATGGATAAAATTTCTAAAAAACCAATTCCAGATTTTTAATTAAAAAATGTATAATTTTTAAAGAATTTTTTGGGCAGCCTAAAAGGGTAATCCTCCCCAAATTTTCATAAATTCATGCATAACTTCTTCATTACATGTCAAAATGAAGAAAAAATTAGATGCCCACATAGATCTTTGAATTCCACACCTTCAATAAAAGTTTCAAAAAAACACACAAAGTAGTTTAGCCATAGACACATGCCCAAAATTCAACCTGTCCCCTTAACCCCTAAAAGCCCACTTGTCCCTTTGGGGGACAAAATGGATTTTGGGCAGCTCACTACAAGTGGATGTTTCATCTTTTTTCTTTGAATTTTTCACACATGATGTGTCCAAGGAATAGCTTTAAGGTCCAACGATTTTCATAACTTTCAACTACATGGTTCAAAAGCTATTTCATGATATGTTGTAATTTTTGAACTCCTGCTTGCCCAGGCAGCTCAAAAAACTTCTTTAAAAATGACTCTTTTTTTACCTTTTTTTTGAAATTGGTTCTTTAGACTTATATGTACGTTGGAAGCTTTGAATCATTCAATTTTGATTAATGAAATGAAAACTATGGGAAGTTTTAGTTTGTAGGTAGGTATGGAGTCTCTCAAAACTATACCTATCCGCAAACTAAAACTTCTCATAACTTTCATTTCATTAATCATAATTGAATGATTCAAAGCTTCCCACATACATATAAGTCTAAAGAACCAATTATTATTTTTTAAAATTTTTAAAAAGTCATTTTTAAAGAAGTTTTTTGAGCTGCCCAGGCGGGCAGGAATTCAAAAATTACAACATATCATGCAATAACTTTTGAACCATGTAGTCGAAAGTTTCAAAAATTGTTGGACCTTAAAACTATTCCTTGGACACATCATGTGTGAAAAATTCAAAGAAAAAAAATGAAACATTCACTTGTAGTGAGCTGCCCAAAATCACTATGTTGTCAAAAAAACAATGCTTAGGCCTTTAGGGGTTAAGGGACACCGTTCCTTTACGGTTAACTTAGCCTAGCCAAGCTGGTGATATAAGATGCTCTTATGATAAATATAAAATTTAGAGCTTTCCACCCTGGCCCCACATCGACGTATGTGCAGGAAACTGCCTGAGCCTGCATTCTCGGGTGCAGTACATCCTCTCAGTGAAAAATCAATAAAAAAACAATAAAGTTCCGAGGCTCAAGGCATGTTCTTCTAGATTCTATGGGCACTTGCAAATCTTATTTGTCTTATTGAAAAGTAGTCGGTTCACGAATGTAGCTAAAATAGCAAAGAAATCTCCTAATTTTGTTTCAAGCGAGTAACAACCTTCCTTTTGTATACCACATTCTAAATTGGGAGTTTGACTATTTTCCGCTGTTTGTAGCCTCTTGAGGCTTGAGCTACACCAAATATTGCATTTAGTGTGTCCCCACATTAATTTCTCAATATTTCACACTATTTAAATACTTATTTTTGCTCAGTAATTTTCAGCAATAACTATTGGAATAAGCAATTTTTAAAGGCCTTGGCAATAACAATCCAATTGCAGAAAGACAAATTGATGGTGTTCATGTTGTAGAGAATGTGAAATCCTAATATTTAAAAAGTTACATGCATCTCTAAGTGGCCAAACCATGAGTCATGAAGTAACTTTCCATGGTAAGGTAACCTAATTGTTAAGGCAACATAAATGCACTATTTAATGTAATTATAGATAGGGAAAATTTCATGGATATTCGTAGAGTTTGCAATATTTTCATAGATACTCCTACTTTTTCAAAAATTTCCTAGATACCCTTGGACCAAAAATTTTAGGTGTATTTTTTGTTGTACATACCACTTTCCTTCTTCCTTTGTGCGCACGCATAACAAGAAAGAAGTAGTGTGCACAGAAAGAGAGAAGAGAAGTAGCTTGCACAACAACAAAAAATGTTTGAAAATTTTAGTCCAAGAGTATCTGTGAAATTTTTGAAAAGGCAGGAAAAGGCAGAGGTAACTATGAAATTATTGCAAACTTCAGGGGTATCCATGAAATATTCCCTTATTTTTAGATAGGCGATTGCAAAAAAACACTAACACCAGTTTGCTTTTGACATTAGTTGTTGGAGCATTTTTTTAATACACTCTTCGAAGTGATAATTTGATGTAACTAGAATCCACAATGAAGGTACATATAACAGTATAGGAAGAATGTCAAACCCATTGTCTTTTACAAAACAAAATCCAACGGAAATGCTCATTTTGAAATAAATACAAGACTTGAGGTTTTAGAAGTGAAGAAGACTACTGAGTATTTATTCTAATAAAATTTGAGCTAAATTTTGGAAGTAATGTTCTTTGAACCTAACATTAACCCCTAAACGTTGACAAGGACAAAAATTGTCCTCTGGCCACCAAAAAACAAGCTGAGTTACAAATAAAAGTTGTTTTTTAGCTAATTCTTTTGTAGAAGTGATTGTAGACACATGGTGCATCATGGATGGCAAAAAATGATCTCAGTAAATGTACTCATAGTTTTCAATAACCCAAATTATGAGAAGATTCAGAGACATGGTGTTAAGTCCCATGCTGCCCATCTTGCACTTTTCATGAGGGCACCATGCACTATTGACTTTTGCAATTTTATGAAACAAAATTTTAATGGGAGAGCACCTACCTCAATACTGTAGAAACAACTGTAGAGGGCAAGCATGGCCACCCATCTAACATTCAAGGATTAACTAAAGGAACAAAAGCTTCTAAAAACATTTATTCTTTATTAGGTAAATGTATGTGGAAGGGAGCCTCTTTTAGGCATGCAATTTCAAGCATGAAAAAGAAAATGGAGGTTCTTTTGAAGCATAAAACTTTAGATTACACTTTAAAAATTTGAAAATAAAAAAATGGAATTTTCATTAGTCCTATCTTGTTGAGACCTTGCACTACCTTGAACTCTGAATCCCCTGTTTTGAGTACAATTCTATGCTTGATCTTTCTAGAACTATATTTCTTGAATATTAGTAAAACATGTCCATGAATCTAAATGCCATTTTACATATCCTAAGTTCCTACAGAAATGGTCAAATATTACAACAAATGCTTTTAAAACATTGATAATTGAATGTAAGTCATTCAAAAGAATTCTAGAAAATTCATTATAATTTTGTTTTAGACTTTTGAAAATTATTATATATCCAAGTTTCAAACTCTCTTTTGCATATATGTATTTTGAAAATTCTCCTTTAAAAAATATCAAAGTTTCAAAATGTAAAAAAAAATCGTTTTAATTTTTCTTTTATGCTTCTCGTTACAACCTCAAAAATTCAAGAGAGTCTATAAAAAAAACCTGCTTTACTCCTAAACCTTAGAACTTATAATACTAAAATTGATTTTGATTTGTATAGTGGGTATACTTACGTTTATTGCAGCCTGAAAGAACTTGTATTATTTTTTTCAACAAGCTCATGTGAAAATTTTGAAATTCTTATTTTAAAGTCTCAGGTACAAAATTGAAATCATTGTGATTGATTACAACATTTCAAATAACAATATTCATAACAACAAACTTTGTCTCAATGTTTGAAATTGTTATAAGAAAATGTTGATTATTTTCAAAATATTTTCATTAACGAATACGCTATATTTAACTAGTTGAGACTTTAAAGGCAAATTTGGGTTGTGTACATGGCCCTAGTGACAAAAATATGTTTTACACACAATTTCTACAATTAAGTTCTCCCTCACATGGATTGACCATTTGACTCCTAATTACGGATCTCCATGCAATTTATAAGGGCCTCCAATTGACAAACTTTTTGTTTTCTCTATATTTTTTGATACTGATTCTTTTTTTGAACCATAGGCTATCCAAAATTAGTTAAATATGGCGTAAGTGTAGTAAATAGTTAACTTTTTTTCTTTCTTCAGAAGACAGCTTATAACCAAACATTTGTTAATTCGAGAAAGAATGCAATTTTGGGCCTTTTGAGTTTTATGTCCTACAAAGGATGTTTAGTATATATTCATTCAAGAAAGTAAAACCCAAAAATCCCAAATTTCATTTTTTCCCAAAATAAATGAATATTACATTTTATACCTTAGCGTGGTTGTAGCAATCATTGAACATGCATTTTCAACTATAATTAAATTTTATTTTAAAAAATGGAAATATAAAAAGCAAACTTTTATCAACTTTGCTTTGTTAGCAAATTCAAGACAACAAAGGTGCCTAAAATTAAGATTGAACATGAATACTTTTAAGTTTTTCAAATAAAACCAATGGCATTACAATTTTGAACAAATTCTCATAAATGATTAATAAATGAAATATTCCTTTAGGAGATTTTGTGAGGCCCTAGCTTAACTCCTAAAGCCATGTTGTCCCCTCAGGGACAAAAGGGATTTTAGGTAGGTACTCAAGACCTCAATTTTTGTTCTGATATTTTGAAACTATTTTTGAAGATAGAAAAACACATTAGCTTTTGGGGATTTTTTTTTTCCAATCTATGCCCAAGAGCAAAAGTTATGTCCACATAAGCAAAAATTTATGAAGTTTGGGCAAAAATTATTTTTTTACAATTTTTTTTCCCCTTGTAGGTTATAATTTTGTTTACATTCAAAGTTTTGATTCATTCCATTTGGACTAGTTATGATAAAGTTATGAACAATCTTGTTTTTTGGGCAATTCAAGCATCTTTTTGAAAAAATAACTTATAAACTTTATTTTTGAATGCAAGTTTAACATTTTTTCAAAAGAAATTGTTGAAAAAGGTGCAATTTGCTTTCTAGAAAAATCTCACCATTAGGATTATTGCGTTTCAATTCCATTGCAAGGTTATTAACAATTTAAGTTTTTGTTCAATCTCTTACCTTCTTCTACCTAATGTTTTTTTAAAGAACGAAAATTAAGTATTTTTTGTTTTGGTTTTTTTCCAAAAACTTTCAACTCCATTTTCCAACATAAAAAAATTAACCTCAAAACTCTTTGGTGCAAAAGTTTGAAGTTAAAAAAGTTCAAAGTCAAATAATCTAATCATGCAAGGTGTAGAGAAGTTTGTTTTTTACACTTTAAACACAAATATCTTGCAATATGTATTGTCAGAGTTTTTGACATTTTTATACTAGTCTAGTATAAGATCCTATGGTTAGATACGCAAAAAGATCAATTTTCAAACTTTTCTATTATTTGCCAAAGAAATGACAGTTTTGAGTGTCTTTTGACAAAAGAGAGGCCCCACAACTTTAGGGGTTCATTGTAGTATATTTTGCAACATGAAGCAGGGAAATTTTCTGTAGACATTTTTCGTTCGTATTCTTATCTCATTTTGACACTGCCTACCTTGACACGTAGAAATATTTAGAGAAAAATGGATGAATTGTCATAATCGTCTTGTTAGTCAAATTTTGGATGAAACATGGTAATAATAGTAGATTTTATTGATGAACATGCACACTCCATTCTATCCATTTCTTTATTCCAAGCTTGCATTCTTGTGTGCATGTGACATTGTGGCTAGACCAACTAAACAACTGAAAAAGTTCCTTGGCTAGAAGCATTGTAATCCGACTTTTCAAAAGTCCTTTCTCCATAGCTCTTGGCTTTCAAGCATTAATATTCCAAAGTGATTAGAAAATAATCTATCCTTTAATTAAATAATATTTTTGATTCGAGACCGTCATACTATCCATTTAAAAATTGGGTGTTTTCTTCCACAATAGATTAATTTATTATTTTGAAATGCAAGAGTGTCACATGTTAACCTTTGGTGGTACAAAAGGGCTTCAAATATCAAAATTTTTAGATGACTCAAGTCACAATTCACCTCAATGAATTCATTGGTGAACAATAAGGTGAGTCACCTCTAGAATTCAACGTGATGCACGTTAGGAGTGAATTTTAGAAACTCATTTTTACGTGACTCATCCTCATGGGTGTTTGAGATGCTCAAACTCCTTACTTGCGCACAAAATCCTAATAACAAACTCATGAATGTGTTAGATTTTGGACATGTGGGTGAACCAAAATAATTCAGTAGTGGGCGGGGACCGTGTGAAACTTGTAAAACAGATTTTTATGTTTGAAGCCCCCTAATAATTATTCTCCCTTATAACACTTCATACATGGTTGAGTTTTTGAAAACCAATTTTTTTCAGTAAAGGGTGATTGAGATGACGTCGTTTGAACCCATTAAACTATAACATCAATCAATTAATGAAGATCAATGAGGTGGTGTCACTCATTACTATCCACCACTAGCATTAACTTCCACTTGAACACCAAAACATGATTCAATGTTGAAATCAAAAGCTTTCAGTACACCTCCAGAGCAAAATGCTCCGATTCAGCTGGAAAGTGCTTCCATCCTTTGAGACCTTGATTGATAAGATCTAATCACAAAATCAATATTGAAAAACTCTACATCAGAAGTTGACATCTAACTTGTGCTCTGAGAGCCTAGGAATACCTTTGACAGGAATGGAAGAATGGAGCAAATAGCAGAAGTGGATATTGAACCACACTGAACTTTCGCAAATTGATCCTAATAATTTTCAGTAGTTCCGTGATATGTTGAATCTCCTCGAAGTTAACTTGAGCCATACATATGCTTTTCATCAGTTGGCATAGAAACTTCTCTTCTCATCATTCTCTGTAAATTGCAATCCAGAGTATCCTAACAAATGTTTGACGTCAACCTTTACATCTTCCATTGTCATGTCGTTCCAGCTGCTCATCTGGCACAGTATCCACCATGTACTACAGTGAGAATGCCGTGTATTAGGAGGTTCTGGTTAAAAATCATACGATTGATTACAGAAACACTATGATGTTGAATAAACAGAAAGCGTAACTGCAGCAGTCCATTTGCATAATCGACTTTCTTCTAACACGGAGCCGAATGTGGAAAGTTACCTTGACAATGAAAGTGCAAGTAACTTTAGTAGAGGAGATGACTACAATGCTGGTGTGGACAACTTCAATCACGAAGGACTCGATAGCTTTGCTGAGTTGCACAAGAACACCAGATTGCTGCATACAGATAATGTCTAATTTGTACAATCCATGATCCATTTTGTCGACATCCAACTGAATCTGTGCACAGCATCCGTGAAATTGAGTTAAAATTGACCACAAGGAACACGCGAGCCTGTAGGTGAGTGACCGCTGTACAAGATCAGAACCCCAAATGAAAGAACAGTGAATTCTCGCCTCAAACTTGTATTCATCAGCGCCGAAGGGGACGGTTTTCTATCAAGAAGATACGAATCATACGATAGTTCCCATGATGCGTCTTAAGTAATCTTGTCATACACTCATGAAGGACGCACAATAAGCCATAAGGATGTAGGACAACCTAAGTGGTCTTCCTGAAGGATTATAGGAGCCTTAATGAGATATATAATATGAATGAGGTGAAGATGAAGAATCAGTTACTGTAGTGAGTTTCTTGTTGAAGCATTCAGTCAGTTTTTGTCGCTACAAGGATCCAGGTAGCATGGGTATCGCAATCCATTACGCAAAACCAGTAGACTCATGTAATTGACACTCTTTAAAAGAAATCTAGCTACATTGACTTAATTTGATGTCTCCATACAAATTCGTAGCCTGCATGTTCCACATTGGGCAGGAATACTTCAACTTACCTGGTGCAAATTCCATTCTCGACTTGAAGGGCTTGTCTCATAATCACAGCGGACTAGCTCATCAGAAACTTCTGAGCAATAAGAGTTGCCCGTTGATGAGTTTTTCTGGTGATCACCTTCGTTTTCAGCATCACTCGTTTCCAAGTAGTTACAAGAACCCTTGGCCACTTCTGCAGGTTTTCGGTCGGTGCGTAGGTCATCATTAACGTTGACACCTTCACCCTCTAGCAACTCAACTTTCTGCTTGAGTTCTTGCAAATAATTGATCGCATCTATAAGAATTGACACTTTGTCCATCTGCCACAAACCGACACCCACTTATTATGTGGGCTCATACATTGGAATTGCTGCCGCAACAACTCCCAAATTGTTTCCTCATTAAGTAACAAATGGCGAGATCAACAATCGCAATTTGTGACCAGCGTCACGTCGTAGACGTTACAGAGTCAAGGATAAGCCAACGTACAGAACTCGAATTATGAAAGACCTACTTGGGGAGAATTACGCAATTGATCATGCTACAAATACGAAAACTCAAAGCTGTTTGTCAAAAATGTTTGAGTCAATGGACGCGGTTGCAAATGGATCCAAAGTTCTGATCACGATCCAACTATTTGCAAAGAAAGTATACACCTGACTTGTGTCTCACATGGGGAGTTCAGAACTAACCTTCATCGTGAACATTGGAACCAATTCACGCAGAGTGATAAGACCTTTTTGTAATTTTTCTCTCCTCTTTCGTTCTGATATGAGGTTCTTGGACGCCACCCAGCCATCGGGAGTACCATCTGACACTCGCCGCCGTCTGCCAGTTTTGATCTTCACAACCGGTGCCTCCACTTTCTGATGATCGAGTTCCGGTACTATTTCGTCTATGAACGACGCGGTACGATTGGGGATTCTATTACCGGTAACCTGCTGAAGAATCAAAAGGCAACACTTAAGGAGTTCTGCTCAGAAGGTCATTGAAAAATTCATTGTAAGCAGATTGGAATTTCAAAACTTGTCCACAATCATATTGTGAATCAACGGACCCAAGCACCTCCGGACGTTAAAATTGATTTTTTGTTGGATGGTGAAGTGCACTGACTTGTTCCAGGTGCAGCCATTCTGCTTGATCCAAATCCATTGACACAGCACAGTCCCTCATGCTCTTGCAATCATCAAAATCGTCACACAAATTCGCATCTGAAGAGGAGCTCCAGGCCCTTAAGTACGAAGAATTTTGAGCCATATCAGTAGTTAAAAGATCTGAATGCCGTATGTCTCTCAAATGCTGATACTGCTTCCTATAGCTTAGACGGTGCGGACCTTTCAATGGATCACACGGGACGTCAAAATGTTACTGGTCGGGATCACGATTTCACGACCAGGAAAATGCCCTACTCTTCCGCAGTCGCTCTGGCGCCGTCAAAAATGAAAAATTACAGGTCGCAGCTGTATGCCTGCAAGTACGTTAGAGGACACATTTTAGTAATAAGCAGCATCACAAGGACGTGCGGAGTTTGGACAATAGCAACAAAGGAAGTCCACCGCAGTAAAAGAGCACAAGTACGACTGGTGAAGGTAGATAAGATAGCTGTCGCCGTAATGCAAAGAGCTGGAGTATAAGCCGTTACCATTCAAATAAACAAAAATAGTTCTCTTAGGAAGCTAATCGGAGATGAAGAGACGCGGTACCTGAACTGGGCGAGGCCCCTACACGAAAATAAAAGGAACTCCATAATTTCAAAATGGTTGTCGGGTTTTGCGAGTCACCGAGATAACACAGTGATCTACTAGAAACATGTAAGGCCTATCGGAATCTGATACAAAGTGAAGCGCCTACACACTCGGCTCCCTGCAAGTTCGAACTACCTTTACTGAACTCGCGACACGCATTCCTTGGCAAAGGAATAGCAAATAGAATACGTGTTTGGTGTAGCTCGATCAACTTGTATATGTACAATCCGCAAAAGCAACAAGATAAGCACCTGCCCGTGTCTCCAGAACTGCGCCAATCCACTGAGTGCTTTAGAAGAAGCCGCTCACTAACGCACCAGACAACTCATCGTCTTGTAGGGTTTAGCACGTTGCTAGTGTTCGCATCCCAGTCCAGAGCTACGGAATCCTCTACCGATCATTCGCCTTTCCCACATGTGACAAATAGGTTGTCCAAGCAGTCTTCATTGAGAGAAGGAGAACAAATGATTATAAAAACAGTACTTACAGACTACGCATACGGATGCACAAACAGGCTCTGGGAAGACGACTGACAAAGAGCAAACAAGCATGTGCGAAATGTGCGCCTGGGTGCGCTCTAATACAGAGTCCAACTGGACCACTCCTTCATAACTAGCTAGGCTGACCGTACTTTGTAGGGTAGCGGAAAGCCTATACAAGCTACAGTAGACTAGCATCAAAGTCGTACCGCTCGCGAACTATCCGGAACACGGTGCCCAAGGTGGGTGTAATTCCACAGACCGACACGTGGCCCGTTCATCCTTCTGGCTCATACGACCAGGTTCTTGTAACAGAAAGGAAGTCGCTGAGAGGTCTACGCACATTTTCTCATGTCTATTTCAATTAGATTATGAAACATTTGGAAATATTAAAACATTATATAAGAATCTTTTTCCGAGGAATCTAAATGTAAATTTCTACAGAAAACGATGGTTTGATCCAGCTGGCCGGAAGCAGGATTTAACTAAAGTACGCTCGACCCGAATCTCAACCAGACCAGTCGCTGGTGAGATCAACACACCTGTATTCACTATCCGCCGGAGCATGCCTCCAGTAAAAGAATTCGGTACTAACAATTGTATCTCATTGATGCGTACAGTACTCAAAATCACTCTAGAAATCAAGAGAATCATCTCGAGCTATCTCTAGTTCAGGCTGTTCAGCATCAAGCACTACTCCTGATCCCCAGCGAAGGTGAGCCGTTAGCATACTAAATCGATTGAGAAATTGTAACCAGTAATTAGACGGCAGCACAAACTCTGCTTGTTGAGATACATGTCTATGCCAGTACGAGTTCAGTCATAAAGGACTGATGGGCAGGGCCTCAACCAAAGCAGAATGACGCGCTCGGAGGAGGTCGTGATAACTACTAAAAATTGCAAATCCCAGTTTGAATTCTCTCTGGCAAAGTTACAACGGCCTTCACAGAGTGGCTCGTTCGGAAGGCATGCAAACAAACTACATGGGGATTGGGAAAAAACTTGAATTGGGGAGACAGCCTTGGAGACAAGCTCTGAGAGAGGGTTGCACTTCATCAATCACTCTTGAGGAAATCATCATTCTACAGTATGCAGGAACACCGTATATTAACAGAAGAAGTCGTCCTTGCAGACGCGTGATTCATTCAATTATCTGTAGAGCCAATCCTTAATTCAGAAGCTTCATGACTTAGTCTGCACTTAGGAAGTATAATTCAGCAGGTTATAGACAGTCCTCAAGGTGCACACAAACCAACGTTTAATTGAATTATAGACTATCAGCTGTGACATCTCAAAATCGAGGCCACTAGTAAATTCGAACCTGCTGACAGTGTTGTCGTTGTTATGGTCAAGAAGCAAGACAGCATACAAAACAAACTTTGAACTCCTAAGTTGACGGTCTATGGAAAAATCGTTATGTTTCCTTCCCGCATTTCTTATTTGCAATAACCGCACTCCTAACCAGGTTAATCACTCTTGAAAAGAGATTTCGAACAGCTGTGTAGTTTCAGTATTACCTGACTTATCGAAAATCCAAAGATCTCAGGGTTAATGATGTGCCAGAACAGCACGGATGCTGACGTATATTCTTCCTCACTTCCCCATGCCAACGGTTGAAATTTTAAAGATGAATTCCTTTTAAGCAGTTAGCGCTGATTTTAGCTAGATTCTCATCTCTAGTAATTTAGACTACATCACATAACCAGGAACAATCGAACAAGCAATCACACTCCACAGAATCAAATCTGAATACTTAGAGTTCAACTGTTCAACCAGTGAGAATTATCTGCATCACACTAATCCCCTGACGCTCTCCACAGTCTATGTATACCAGAAGAAGGAGCTAGCCAGGCTAGAAATAATTCCGAATTTTTTTCTTCTAGATCACACAAAAACCGTAGCACCGTGTCAATAAGTCATGACAGTCAAAGTGTCAAACAACAAACTGCATATTTCAATCAGCAAGGAAAAATCGCCTCAGTTCCAAGACGGCATCGATCATCCTTAACATGTGATTAAGCTAAGTCGATTAAAGAAATTCGGCATTGTAGTAGCATTACTTTAGCATCGTAACTCATGAAACTTTCTTGTACACATTGAGAGAAATTATAATAACTGCAACTTAAACCTTTCCTCGAATACTATGATACGAACCTGATATCCCTGATATCCCTCTGACAACTATGTCAAACTTAATAATTGATTCCAGGCTGAAGAAGAGGAGTTCAGTTTCGAATATTAAGTTATTGAATTGCTTGATAGTTGATACCTCAACATCCTTGACTCATCCAAACATGCTGTATCATCAATCATGTCATGATTGAGATACTTCTATTGAGAGGCGTCAACCTCCAGCAAATGAATCAGGTTGACCAATACTGAAAACTGGACTGAATACTTCAAATTTTCATGGCAGAAAAGCATCAAAGCTTGCGTTCGCAGCAGATGAGAGGTAAATAATGCTTCAAAACTACACGATCTACCTCCATGCCTTTCAAAGAAACAGTTATTCTCCTCAACATGTCGCAAATTTATCACATGTATCTCATCATATCACATCAACGCGTCGAAGTTTGGAATTGGAATGGAGTTTCGGCTTAAGCACCTGAATCGCAGTCTCGCTCGTGCATTCGATCGATGATCACTTTCGCTCAACTTGGAAGGCGCTGAAGTGGTATATTGACTTTAGTAAATCAAATCTTCATGAAATATATCAGTACAATATGACTGAAATGGCGGGAAGATTGCAGTCAATACAGATGAGTCCTTAAGCGCTCAAGAAGAGTGATTCGTCCAGACCTGTGACAAACGAAAACCACGAGTGATGATCTAAGCATGTAAATCCCTAGAATGAGGATAAAATTGTGCAATCCGTGGAGACTATCATTAGCACACTTTGATCGACTGTTGGAACTAGGTCCGTCATCTGCTCACATCTACGTTGCGAGCACGGCCTGACTGCTGCGGCAAACAAAGCGACATGCAAAGTGCACACCAGTAGTACTGTTATTCATGAATACCAGCATGCAGACCAGCTACGTCACGACCAAACATTTGTAATGAGCCCGGCTCTAGGCTGACTACTCCCGTGTAAAACCTGGCGATGCAAAATCTAACGCAAATGCACCTAAGCGTCCTGCTTGGCAAATGCGTTAAGTGTTTCGCAATCTTTAAATGTAGTGTGTAGGCACTAATAAGTAGCTACTAAGGCATTGTTCACAGGCGTCTTCTAGAACTGCACAGCAAGATTGTATGGAGATCATACAAAACTTCGAGTGCAACCTGCCATTTGTTAAAAAAAACAGATACTCACAGAACAAGAATCAAAAAGAACTTGCAAGAACGCAGAATGAACACTCGCGAGAGCGATTCTTGATCTGAATCTGGAAGCCTTGATCGCAAATGATCACAAGAACTTGCAAATTTCCAATATATATCGTCTGAGTGCTTCAGTTTCGTACACAAATGCTTTACGTGTTTCGCAATCTTTAAATGTAGTGTGTAGGCACTAATAAGTAGCTACTAAGGCATTGTTCACCGTCGTTTTCTAGAACTGCACAGCAAGATTGTATGGAGATCATACAAAACTTCGACTGCAACTTGCCACTTGTTAAGAAAAAAAAGAACATATACTCACCAAACAAGAACCAAAAAGAACATATACTCACCAAACAAGAACCAAAAAGAACCTGCAAGAACGCAGAATGAACACTCGCGAGAGCGATTCTTGATCTGAATCTGGAAGCCTTGATCGCAAATGATCACAAGAACTTGCAAATTTCCAATATATATCGTCTGAGTGCTTCAGTTTCGTACACAAATGCTTGAAGTGTTTCGCAATCTTTCAATGTAGTGTGTAGGCACTAGTAAGTGGCCAGCTTCTAAGGCATTGTTCACAATCGTCTTCTAGAACTGCACAGCAAGATTGTATAGTAATCATACAAAACTTCGACTGCAACTTGCCACTTGTTAAGAAACAAAAGAACATGTAAGCTTATTCACCGAACAAGAACCAAAAAGAATCTGCAAGAACAACGCAGAATGAACACTCGCGAGAGCGATTCGCGATTCTTGATCTAAATCTGGAAGCATTGATCGCAAATGATCACAAGAGCTTGCAAATTCCAATATATATCGTCTGATTGCTCCAGTTTCGTACACAGTGTCGGGAAATTTTTAATCACAAGTTGGTGCATCACTTGAAGCAATTCAACAACGCACTCCACTCCAAGAACGCAGAATAAACACTCGCAAGACCGATTCTTGATCTGAATGTGGAAGCATTGGTCGCAAATGATCACAAGAACTTGCACATTTCCAATATATATCGTCTGATTGCTTCAGTTTCGTACACAGTGTTGGGAAAATTTACTCACATGTTCGGTGCGTCATCACTTGAAGCAACAATTCAACAACGCACTCCACTCCAAGCATTCAAGAAATGTGCAACCGCGTCCCTGAGCTGTCCGCAAGCAAGCATTATAGTTTAATGACAGACAGAATTGGTTATGATGAGTAAACAACCGGAATGAGGCGATGTTTTGTACTATGAAACACACCTGCCGAATCGTGGAAGAATTGAACGCCGATTATTTTAAGTTTATCCCCGCGTATTCCGAAGGCGCATTGCACAGCGATCATCACCCGCAAGCCGCGGCACCACAATTGGTCGGAAAGAGCCGATACCTGGCTTTTAGCGGACTCCATGCTGCTGCTATTATTATGACTGGCTGCGCACGAATAGGCCATGACGTATCTTAACTCGACAAAAACTTGCCCGACGAGATACACAGAACAGAGGCCTCTTGCAAAATCAGAAAATCGAAGGAAACGCAGACTCTAACTTAACCTAAAAAACAAAACAAAACCGGATTTAAAAATGAACACAAATTCCAATACAGCAATGCGGCACAGGAAAGAAAGAAAAAACAAATAAGCTGTGATAAAAATTCGCAGAGCAGTAACGCAGAGGCGATGAAATGGCACCAACCCTGAGCGAGGGGGGGAAAATGGAAGAGAGCTCAATTACGAACCCTGACAGCGTTACTCGTGTTGCAAGAGGGTACGGGATTGGAGGAGTCGCTGACAGCGTAGGTAGTGCCGGCGCCTATTTCTGTTCTGATTGCAGTTTGGTTTTACAGAGCCACTGTACACTGTACAGGAGCCACACTGTACAGGAGCCTCAACTAGTCTTTTATTTCTCCTTTTATTTCTCCTTTTATTTCTCTGTACTTTTCCCCTGGGCGACGGGAAATGTGAGGTTCGATCTGAGTGGAACGCTGGGGGTTAACCATTGTTCACCGCTCATATGTTTGGCCTAATTTAGTAAGCTTAGAGCTTAGGCCTGCCCCTAAACAGTTGGAATCAACGCCATGAAAACAGGGCGGGTGAAGTGTCCTCTCATAATCCTCGCTTGGATGAATGGGCCAGGGGCACTGGGGCAGGGTTTTTTTTGTTTTCGGACCAATGGCTATGTGGTGTTTTTTGAAAATGGTTTGTAGCTTGTTGGTTCCATTCCTATTTTTGATTGGATCTGAAGGTGGCCCTTAGAGTATCTCCTGAGAGTATCTCCACCAGTTGGTCGGTGGAATGACACGCCATATGGCTCAGCTCGGCCCTTTTATGGAGAATCGGCTTGTTATATAATTCTTGTGTCCACTGGATTGAGTTTAACCCCCGAGCGCCCATCACAAGTTCACGCAAATCCAAACCCTTTAAAACTCATTCCAAACAAACTATCACCTAAAAGAGATTCACAAAATTTGACCGTACCGATTGATAGTGAACATAGGCCCGGAGCTCCGAGGATAGGACACGTCCTTTCACTGTACCATTGAAAAGATTATAACGGTCAAACAAGGTAATTTTTCAAAACTGAGAGGCCATATTTTGGCCCCTTGGGCGCTCAGGGGTTAAGAGGACAAGTTACAAGGTTTGGAATTAAAAGCTATTAGTGCCAAAAATAGTTGCAATTTGTGGATGCTCCAAGCATCTTTGCCATTGCAGCATGGGATGCTTTAGGCATTTTTGCCATGATAGCATGGACAAGTCAGTAGTTTAGACTTTAGAGAATTGATGGCAAATAAATTGGGGCCTCACCAACCATCAAGGCAATAAATTAGAATGTCACAGCCACAATTCAAGCACGCTACAAATGAAAACTACCACGTTAGCTGAGAGTGCATGGAACCTTCTTTGACGCGGCTAGGCAAAAATTTGCCATCATTGTGTCAATGCTGTACACTCTAAAATCAGTAACAATCCTAGAGCCACGGTAAATGACAAGCCAAAGCCAACCGGTGGAGATGCTTTGAGCACGCTACCTAAGGCCCTTGCTCCCCAGCCGTGACGGCTTCCTCATTTTCAATCCGCAACAGCACTTGACACATCCTTGTGCAGGTCGTAGGGTCTTCAAATTGAGCTGCATACTCGTCAAATTTCAGCTTTCAATTGGCCCCCCGTCACAGTCCCTGGCGAGCACTGTTCGTTCTCGCATGACCCCACTCCATAGCCAGGTGTACCCACACAATTTGTTGTAACACAGGTGCAGGAGATTTATCTAGGTATTGCAAAGCGTGCTACACGAGATGCTCTTATAAGGTAGTTGGCTTGAACTTTGATAGGGCATTAAAACCACGCACCTCCTCAAATCTACTTGACTTGTACATGTTGTTTTTCATAACTTTTCAATTATGTACATGTAACGTACATTTGAGGAGGTGGGCGGTTTTAGAGGGTCAATTCATCCCTAGCGGATGAATGGGGCCACTGAATCTGTCTGCTGCACATCCATGTTCTTAGGCTAGGGTGGAAAAGCTTAGCAATGTTACAAACAAGGGTAAAAGTGATAATTTACCCATTCTTTTGGCATTGTTCAATGTTATCATTCTTTGTGGTTCTAATGTGAATTCAAAATTTACAAATTCAATGTCTTTCTTGTAAATATCCCAACCTCACACAATTTTAGAAATGTGAAACAGTGGTACTTTTTGCTTTCGCCCCCAGATTCTCATAAACAATTGAACAAGCTTGTAGTTGTAGCCCCATTCATCCAAGAAGGGGATCGGACAATGGGGAGCTTGATTAGTTCACCTTGGCCATGTTTTGATGGCCATGGTGATTTGACTCCCTCATTGCCCCCCACTTAGATGAGTGGGCCTTAGGGTGGGCCTTGGGGTGGGCCTTGGGGTGGGCCTTGGGGTTTGTCTCGTGCATATTCACGTTTTTGGTTCAAGGTGAAAAAGTTTTTCTTTTCTATAAACAATAGTTAAATTTTAAATTTATTCTTATTTTTGAGTTGGTCAATTTTATCCTCCTCTAAATTTATAAGATTAAATCACACCTCTAAATCTAAATATGAATTTAAAACTCCCAAATTTGATATTGTAATGGTGAAATTTTGAATTCTTACAACTTCTAGCATAGGAAAAAGTAGGTTTCACCATATTCCTACAAACTCATAAAGCAGTAGATTTAGTCCCCAACTCCCCATCCCCATTCATGCGGGGGCAATGAAAAAACAAGGTTCACCATGTTCCTACAAACTCATAAAGCAATAAGATAGGACCACCCATTCCCGAGCAGGTTTTAAATCTAACCCCTTATGTACCCACATTGCTCATTTCAGAACTAAAGAGAGCAATCTGAATACATAGGAATCAGATTTCTTAAATACTCGAGAATGGGTGGTCCTACATTAGATTGAGTCCCCAACCCCCATCCCCATTCAACTAAGCGGGGGCAATGACATTATCAATTCACCCCAGCCATAAAAAACTGGGGGTAATTTCAACCAACATTGCAGCCTAAATGGCTTCAAGAAGAATCTCGAGCACACATTATAACAAAAATCTAATGAGCTTGTTTATTTTGTGTATAAAATCAAGGCCAAAAATTTAATGAAGTTGTTTATCTTGTGTGTAAAGTCAAAGCCAAAAAGTCAAGACCAAATGGTCGAGACTGAAAAGTGGAGACCAGATAGTTGAGGCCAAAATGCTGAGGCTAACTAGTGCAAATTTTGAAAATTTATATAAAAAAAGATCAAAGGGAGATCAAGTAGAACGGTTGAGATTATTATTCCATTTTATGATGATGAATATCTTAAAAGGCTTTTTCTTAGATAATTAGGTTTCAGTAAAATTGACAATGGCCCTAGAGTCAAGTATTGGCTTTCCCAATTCAAAGGACATATATTTAAAGGGTTGAAGCCTTGCTGAATTTTGTCTCTTAAATATGCTAAATTATGTTTTGAAAATATGACCTTGACTCCTAATGTAAAGATTTTGAGACCATTTTTTTAAAAATCAACCAATAAAAAATCAGAATTGTTAGCTGAAAAAACTCCAAAATAACCTTCACTTCTTGTGTACAGTTGCCCTTGTTCCAAATTTTGCTATAGCCCCAAAAGAATGTAAGTATGAAAGTCTTAAATTTGAATTATTAGCATATTTAACAGTGCTTTAGCCACTTAAGCTTACTGTAAAATTCATATTAAAAAGAAATTGCATTTAGGATCACTGCTTGTGACTCTTTGAAAGTCTAACATTTAAACTTTGAATGATGGATAAATGTAAACTGGTCCCATGCATAGAAAAACCCGATTTTTAAATTCCTAAAGCAATCAACAATTTTGAGACCAAAACTGCCAAAAGTTGAGACCTTTTAAAAAAACGATGTAGAGTGTTCTTCGGTTTTTGAAGAGTTGAATGATTACCTTCCCTTATTGTATTGTGATGGCAACATAAGCAAATATCATTTCATAATTTTATTACAATCATAAAATTTTAGTTTTACACCTTAGAGACCGTGGAATAACCTAAATGTCTATTTCCAAAACAATGAAGACTATTTATAAAACGCAATGCAAAGAAATAACCAAATGATGAATTTCAAGAAAAAGTTGAATTTTAACCAGAATTTTAAACTATGACCTATAGATGAGACCCTTACAGTAGGATCTAGCATGGCACTTGTGACTATTTATTAATAACTTGTGGAATGTATAATTTAAAACTCCTTAACCCCTACAGGACTGAGCCATTTTTCAGTGAAAGCACTCAAAATTGCCACTTTTGGGGGTTAGTAAGAAGGTATATTTTTTTGAAAATTTGGGAAATTCAACCATAGGATCTTGTCCTAGACTAGATTAGGTACTTGTTGAAAAAAAAATCAAGTCATTCCAAATGGATATGAGTGAGATATTTACATCTAAAGTGAAAAGAAAAGTTTTTTTTCATGTTGCAACAAAATTTTAGAAGCTTTTGACCATTATTACATGAAAATAATTGCTCTGCGCAACTTTGCGCTTTATTTTCCCCATGTAGGAGATCAAGTTAGTTATGTGTGGGAGAATTTTCAAATCAATTGGAACTACTCAACACATAGGAAAAATTAGTAAGTAAAAAGAAGTAGAGAATGAGTCAAATCACTAAATTGTTAAGATTTAAATTATTAAAATGAAAATTGCAAATCCCAACAATCATAACGTTGTGATAAACAATCTACTTCCTTTGGTTTTGTTTTGTTTTTTCCAAAATAATAAAAATTGAGTAAAATAAAGGACTTCAAAGTTTATTTTAGAGTAGAGAATCCATAACTGCCCGCAAACAAAAACTCCTCATAACTTTCATGTCATTGATTGAAATTTAATGATTCAAAGCTTCTCACCCTAAGAAAAAATCTATAGAACCAATTTCAAATTTTAAATATAAAAAAATTAAAATTTTAAAGAAGTGTTTGGGCTGCCCAAGCAGGCAATCCTCCCTTGCTTTTCAGATTTTCATGCATAACTTCTTCAATAATTGTCGGAATGAGGAAAAATTAGATGCCCGCATAGATTTTTGAATTCCCCACCTCTGATAAAAGTTTTAAAAAATCACACAAAATATCTTATCCAAAGGTACATGCCCAAACTCCCACTTGTCCCCCAAAGGGACAATAGTCCTTTAGGGGTTAAACTGATAATAGAATTAAAAACTCAATTATTTCTTTAAAACAAAAAATCCTCTATGTTTAAAATGATAAGTTTTGTTATGGTATTTTTTATGACAACAAATTTATGAAGCTGTTTTTGAAAGGTATATCTTGGACATGAAAGGGATTACATTTAAAATGAATCAAGTTTGTACACTTTGGCCTACAAATTAATCACACGTAAAGTTTTTGCAAATAAACAGTAAAAAACTGACACAGCTACAACCTAGTAACATTTGATTGGATGAAAAATCAAGTTTCATTATGCATGAGACATGTTTACATTCATCGATCATTAGCAGCACTCATGGTCCATAATGGGTTTAGAACTGCAATATTTTCCTAATGTGAGGCAAATAGAAGCTTTATGTTTCATTTATTTGTATTTTTGTTTATTTTTTTGTATCCTCTGGCTCCCGGATCTCTCCCCCTTGTGTTTCAAGTACTGAGCCCATTATGCCTCAATTATTT
Organism: Ulota crispa; assembly: GCA_963920765.1. Lineage (NCBI taxonomy): Eukaryota > Viridiplantae > Streptophyta > Bryopsida > Orthotrichales > Orthotrichaceae > Ulota > Ulota crispa. Next base: position 10,734,413 of record OY987250.1, read on the forward strand.
ATTGTACTATAGTTTGTGGCAGAGCAGAGTTCTGTAGGATTTTGCTGCACTTCTTGCAAGTTGCAACGTGGGTCTGGTATGAAATACAGTGTTTATTTGTTGTGTATAAAAATACAGTGTTTATTTGTTGTGTATAAAAATACAGTGTTTTTTGTGTTCTGACATCACCTGCTTGCCCTCTCAGAGCATCTCCACCGGTGGCTTTGGCTTGCTCAAACTTGATGAAAAGCAGACAGGCCCCTCTCAGGTCCCTCTTAGGTCCCTCTCAAATTTTCTTATTTGGCAAGTCTAGCAAGCCACTGTCCAAGCCACTATTCATGCACTATTCACCCTAAATTTAGTGAGTTTTATTCTCTACTTCCCTAAATAAGTGATCAATTGCTTATTAGTGAGGTGTGTTGGAGTGTAAGGCCACCTTTTCAAAGAACATGGGTGGAGATTGAGAGGCTTCAGGCCTTGCCATACTAGATGGAAAACTTTAAGCAAGTCTCAATCGGTGGAAATGCTCTTAGGAATGGAGAGTTTTGCAAGGGGGGCATGCAAGCCCATTGGCTGAATTTCTGTGAAGGTGGTCTCATGAGGCCCAAAAAAACATTGATATAATATCTACACTAAATAATGCATTTAGGTTGCCCTAAGTATTAGATTGCCCTAAGTATTAGGTTGCCTTAAGTATTAGGTTGCCCTAATTATTAGGTTGCCCCAAGTATTAGGTTGCCCTGAGTATTAGATTGTCATAAGTATTAGGCTGCCATACCTTTGAAAGATAATGCTTGATTCATTGTTTGACCGCCTAAAAGTGCAAGCAACTTTCTAGATACTAGGATTTCACATGATTTACAACATGGACAATGATAAAAAAAAAAAATCTTCTACAACATTGTTGTTGTTGAGCCTTTATAATTATTAACTTTTTTTAATTACAATAATCACTAATAAAAGTTATTTTAATATCAATAAATTTTCATGTAATACAAAATGTCAAAAAATTAGTGTGGGGCAACCTGAATGCACTATTTAGTGTACGTAATCAAGCAATTCAAGGAAACTTTGAGATTGTCTAGCCTTCACTTCCCACAACTTGTGACAAGCGGAATTGCCCACAGTATAATCTTATGTGCACATTGGTCTGATAGCCATCAATATTCTCCGTAATCTTAATTTTGTATGAAATAGTTGATGGCACTTTTATTCTTGTAGGAGGCATTCATGTGTGAACTTGAAGTTCACGGTGAGGTGGTTAGGCAGTTCAAACCCTCGCGTTGGCTGGGTGCTTAACTGCTTACCATAATAGTTCACCTAACTATGGTGGAGTCAAATAATCTCATTGTCAAAAGGGGACCCATAAAATTTCAAATTCATGCAGAAAGGAACTAGTTGGATTTTTTTTGTTGGACCTACCTCCCTACAAGAGGCATCACATATGGAATTTGCTAGCAGGTTCATTCTGGAAAACACTAAAACTCATGTTGGTCTTAATTGTTTTGACAACCTTTTTGTGGAGCCAATGTGAAAAGTTTTGCTTCTCAACATGCAAAACCATGTAAGACTTTAGAGATGTCATCAAGAGATTGAGTTTGGGAATTTTTGAATTCGCATTTAGATTTAAAAACCTTGATTTAGTCTCAGAAACCCAAAAGGAAACAGAAATGACCAACTCCAAAATAAGGGTAGATTCTTATTTTTACCCTTGTTTACAAAATAGCAAAGGGAATGTCAATAATCTAGCACTCTAAATGACTTATCTAATATATATTATTATTTTATGTATGGTGTAAAATTAAAAAATTTGATTACTATCATGAGAGACATATACAAATCTCTTTAAGTAAACACAACAATATATGGATTTGGAAATTGGACAATCAAAATAAAGTTCATTGAAGCCAAGCTAAAAGACAAAGAAAATTTTGTGTGCCATTACCATGGATTCTCCATGTAAAGCATGATTTGCGCACTCTTTTGATTTTTTAGCTTGGCATCAATGGGCTTTGTTTTGATTGTCCAATTTCCAAATCCATGTGTTGTTGTGTTTGATTAAAGAGTTTTTGTATATGCTTCCAATGATAATAATTACAAATTATTATTTTACACCATGCATAAAACAATAATATATCTGGTGAATCACTTAAAGTACTATTTCGATGATGCTCTAAGAGCATCATGAACCCAAGACAGTGGATGGAATTGTAACTTCATTATTGTTGGTGGGGCTAGTTGTGTGGGAGAATGAGGTACTTTTAGGGCTCCTACACAACCATGGCAACATATAACCAAAATAGAGTCATGTCTAAACAATGTCCTCACACAGCAAATTTTCTCATTTCCCAATGCAATCAAACTTACATTATAACATGTGCTTGAAAGTCAAGTTGTTTGCAAAAGCTCACAACTTCTCAATCCGCAATAGCTTGTAGCTAAATTCCTTTGGTGCCTAAACTTGCAATGAGAGTGGGAGGATTTGGCCCGTTAGCAAGATTGTAAAATTTTCAAACATGGAGTAATGCAAAAGTGACTAGTTCCTAGTCCAAAACCCTATCTCTAGGTTGAGGATGCCCTAGGATCAATGTGCAAGAAAAACCAACTCCTAGTTCATTGTTAGCCAGTGAAATGGAGGGAAAACCGGTTGTATTTTGAAATTATTGGAAAAAACCACTTAGATTTCACAAAAAAGTCTAAATATACTGTATTAAATTGTAACTAGAAAAATGTCTGGCACACTTTGGCAAAAAATCCGTTGTATATGGAAAATGCCGGATTTTAGCTGGTGTAGTCCAAATAATTTCCTAAACACTGCCTAGGATGCCTTAACCCCTAAAGGACCAAGTGGTTGTTCAACAGCCACTTGAGAACTAAAGTAGGGCCATATGAAGTCATTTCTATTGGATGTTTTCAAATTTGTTACACAAAGTGCAAATATGTATCTTGTAAAAGGAGATGTAATTTTTTCCCCAATTGTATGCCCGGTTCAAAAGTTATGTTACCCAAAAGAATTTGGGCATCTCGGGCAACTTGGGCATCTTTGGAGAATCTTATGCTAAAACTCTCATCAACTTTTGAAATTTGGCAAGTATGTAACTAAAAAAACGTATTGTACAATTGTCAAAAAAAAAATTGAACTCTCTCATTACATTCAGAAGGGAATCAAACTTTGTTCTATATTTGTGTCGTTTCAAGAAAAAAAGAATTCCTCTAATTTTAGGCTCTATTATCTTTCAATCTATAAATCCAAAACTCTTGAAACTTATTTTCACATATTCCAAATGATTGTCTCTAATTTTTCACCATTCAAGTTTCAAATAAAAGACCTCATTGCACAAGAAATCATGAAAGAATGACTAATGTATTGCCAATTCACTAAACCTCCTTGCATTGCAAGGTGATTTAGAATAAGCTAAATTCTATCTTTTGATCTAAAAAATTTCATGAGTGAACCTAACATCATATACTTGTGAATGGTTTAAAAACCCAAATTTGTGTAGAGCAAAAAATTTACTCTAGGAAGGCTCAAAGTTTATTGACCTTGTTTTACACAAATGAAAAAAAAGCTATTTTTCTCACTACAAATGTTATAATCTTACAATCCGCGAGGTCAAAGGGGCTAAATTTTTTTGCACACATTAATTTATCTATTTGACACACTTGTGTACAATTAGAATTGAGAAAAAAAGTTTTTATTTTAAAATTTGGGCAATGCACTAAAAGTTGACAATTTTTGAGATTTTTTCTCAAAAAACACCCTTGGTCCCCTAGGGGTTAAGCTCATTCACGCTCACCCAACAAAAGGATGTTAGAGCAATTAAGACTTGCATGAGTTTTGGTGCTCTCCGTTCATGTTGGTCTTTCATATATACTAGGGTTAACCCTTTAAAGACCACACACATTTTCACAAAATCCATTAGAAACCGGGGTAGTAAACTTGGATGTGCAATTGAATCAAATTTGACTTGATTTCAATAATCCAACGGTACAAATGGGAACTACACCTAGTTTACTATAAAATATCAAAATTTCAACTAGATTTACAATTGGAGATGAAATATTATAATGATTGAGTGATTTGTAGGTGGAAAATCTCTAGTTTTTGTGCTTGTGTGGTTTTGGATCTTACTACTTCATACAAGCTTTGTTTGAGAAGAGCCTTATATTTCTAGAAAGCAGGGTTTCTCAACTTTCCAATGAGACTAGTTTCACACAAAATGGATTAAAATAGCAATCACAAGGTGTAGCTAAGTGGACAAAAAGGGTCAAAAATCCCACTTTATTTGCTACCCAAAAATATGTTTACAAGAAAATTGATAAATGCTATGGAAAATCCAATTGGTGAAAATAATAAAGAATTGGCCTTAAATGTAGGACAACAAACTTTTAATATGAAATGATAGCACCATTTCAATAGATCTTCAAATATTACAACTATACTACTACTGTATAGAAAAACAATACAAGCATATTTTTTGAGGAGTTTGAAATTTTGTAAGACCACACAATTGAGATTTGACATTCTTCTTGGATGTTTGATGTATTGTGTTGTTGCTTTGATCCATCTTTGACCAAATATGGATACATGTTTTGAGGCCATGCCGTATAAACATCATTATTTATCAACTCACATGCCTGATTTCATTGTTTTTTATTTGGTTGGATGCAAAATTCTTGTGAACACAAGCGTTTTTTCAAGTCCGGTTTCCAAATTGTTGAATGATTTTACTCTATAAGCCAAAGACCACTCTCTCGAACCAAAATATGGTTTGGTGGTCTCTAAAAGGTTAACCCCTAAATGCCCAAGTGACCAGATTTGGGTTGCGAGGAAACTTTGCAGATGAATAAAACCTTATCAAATCATTATTTTTAGTTTTTTTTTTTTTTTTCAATATAAGTTTGTTATGAAGTTTACTTTCAACATCAAAAATCCAATTTTGAAAATGAAAACTGATGGTTTTCTACTTGAGATTTGTACAAGGGTGTCCACTGCAATCTTGAGTTTTCTAGTATTGGAAGATCTTGAAAATGAGCCTCAAATATAGTAGAGCTTGGAGAAAAATCCACATTAAAAATCCATTTAAAAATAATTTAGAAGTAGATTTTCAAAACCATAAATTGATTTGAGTTAGACATGTAATGACCTTTAACCTCATATTTTTATGGTGACCAACTTTTTGGATTTGACATGTGAAATGAGGATTGAAAGACTTTAAGTCACTTTTGCAATTTTAACACCCTCATGTTCAAACATTATAATCTTTCAAACTATAAGTGATATTGTTGTGTTTTCTTTCTCCATGTAATCTTTAACATGTTTAGCTTAAATTTCTACGGTTACAATTGAAAAAAACTTGATTGAATTCATGAAGAGATTGATTGATTGTTCAAGTTTCATGAAAATTCCAAGAAGCTCAAATAGGGCTTGGGCATTTAGGGGTTAATCTTCTTGAAGTTTATAACACGGGAAGAGTTTTAAAAACTAGGTGTCAGTGGCTACTATTCCTACATTTAAGAGTGCTTTTATGACTTTCCTAACAAAAGAAAGCAACCTCAACAACGCCTTTTTGGGCGATTTTCTAGCTCAGGAGAGCAAGCTCCAGCTTACAACTGCCAAGCTTACAACAGCAGGCAGAGCACTGACCCTGATCCTGATATCCTGACCGAAGGAGAATGTGAGATTTGGGACAGTGGGATGGCCCTGGCTAGGGACCAATATTTGTCAACCAGAACTGTTCAGCATGAGTGCCAAATGAAGGGGCCACAGTAAAGAGCAGGGTGTTTTTTTCGGGTTTTCTGCCTAATGTCTGTGTGGCAGTCTTTGAAAATGGTTTGGAGCTTGCTGGCTCCATCCCTCTTTTGGGTGGAGTTGAAGGTGGCCCCTATGCATGAATTTTTGCAGCAGCATCATGGTACTACTAATGAAATTATGGTGGAGAAGTTGGCATAATTAATTTTTTGACTATGTCTTTGGATCACCTTCATCATTAAATGATGACATCAATTTTGAATTTGATATTTTTTTTATGAAAGCCTCAAGTGCAATGCAACTTTCATTATTGCAATTTGACATTTTTTGAAAAAAATTCCCCTTTTTTTCTATAGGCTTAACCCCCTAAAGGGTCCGTGGGCTTTGGAGTTACTATATCAAATACGGTCGCAACTAATATTTAGAAGTTTAAATTAGTTGGAAATTAAGTGTTGCAACCATACATATTGAAGAGTTGTATGATGGTGGGGGCATAATTTTTTTTGAAAAGCCCTTAGAGTGACTCAAATACGTCTATACATATGGCTGCAAAGGACATTTGGGCCCTTCAAGGGTTAACCTCACTTTATTTTTTATTTTTTAGGCAATTGGCATTCAGTTGCCCAAAAAAAAAACCCTGGTAGAGACCATACACGCAAGGTCTAGTACAATCGTCTCGAGCCCTTGGTTCTTTGTCCTACCAAAGTTTCGACCTTCCAACTCACGGTGACACAATGGACTTTGGTGGATAGGCCCATCAACCTAGTTCATGAACGCACCGGATTACTGAAATCCCAGCCTGCATACGGCTGAGGTTACATGACATGCCGTTCTATAGGGCCAAGGTAGAGTATTTTAGCTTTTTCACTTGAAAATACAAGAGTTTAGGGCATCATCAACCCATACACAAGGTTTGGGATTGGGAACTGGCTGTTTCGAGGTTGCTCTCCATCCCAATAATTTTGCAGCTCCTTTCTTTAAACAAATCCTCTTAATTTTGACACAATTCCCATTGCAAATTTAGGCACATGAGAAGACACTTGCGAGTTGTTGCCAAGAAGTTGCGAGCTATTGCAAGCAACATGCCATTTTAGCAGCAAACACAATGGAAATCCCAGGGCACTAGGCAACAAGCAAATTTGCCATCTGAGGAGGTTGTTTTGACAGGACCATCTCTTGGTTGTGTGTTGTCGTGGTTGCGTTGGAGCCGTAAAAGTACCTCATTCTCCCGCACAGCTGACCGCACCAAGAAAAATGAAATTACAATCTTGCTCCTTGTCTTAGGTTGGTGATACACTTAGAGATTTATCATCAAGAGATGAAATTTGAGATTTTTGAATTCATATTTGGGTTTAGAGACCCTAGTTTAGTTTTGAATCTTGGAGAAGGATACTACCAAACAATACCATAATAGGGAGAAAATTATTACTTTTAGTTTGGTGGGAAAAAAACTTTGACGTCTTGCCACCCTGAGGGCATTGCTAATGCAATCGGTAAATAGGCCCGGTATAACAAATTTGATTTTTGTAATAATAATTCATCCTAATATAAGAATTATACAATTTGAATGGCAAGACTTTTCTTGTTGTAAAACACACAATAAAAATTAGGTTTAAGATTTAGGGTGATTTAGATACATGGCATCAAATGTTAGCTAGCTTCCAAAAAAATTTGAGGCCTCACAAAATCAAGCCTAAAAAGGGAAAAATCAGCCAACAACAAAGTATAATGATGATTTATATTGTGCCGTTGATTGATTTTCCCTTTTTAAGCTTGATTTTGTGAGGCCTCAAATTTTTTTGGAAGCTAGCTAACATTTGATGCCATGTATCTAAATCACCCTAAACCCTAAACCTAATTTTTATTATGTGTTTTACAACAAGAAAAATCATGCTATTCAAATCATAGAATTTTTATATTATGATCAATTATTAATAAAAAAAACTCAAGTTTGTTATACCGGGCCTATTTACCAGTTGCATTGGCGATGCCAGACCTCACTAAACGGAGTGTCATCTAACGATTCTAACTCCAGCTGCGTGGCATACGCGTTGACAGAAATTGTATGCCGCCAGGTACACTGTATTTCTTGTATGGTTGCCACCCATCAGTCACCAGTCTCCGTGTTATTATCCATCACAAGATATTATTTTCCTGCCATGCCGGGGCTTCAAGGGTTTTTGTGGCTTTAGCTTGTGATGCACTGATGCCCAATTGCCCATGCGTATGATCCCGTGTTTTGTCCTAGTATGTAGTTAGACCACTTATTACCGGGCGTCTTCCTAAAAGCGAGACCAAAATTTAATCCCTAAATGTTAGAAAGGTTGTATATATGGTGCCATATACTTGGCATTTGCTACTAACAAGAAATTTTAACTTGGGATCTCAAATACCTCTCTAGAACTGCATTTATCTATATTCCAACTTCTTTGTTGATCTCAAATGTAGTAGAGGTAAGGATCCATTCCAAATACAAGAAAATATGCCATATTGTACTGGTCACAAAGGGCTGTTCTAACGTTTAGGGATTAAAAAGCATGTTCTATGAAATACAATAGGTCGTCAAAGCCACTTGTACTTGAGTAGGGCTAGGGTAAAAGATGACATGTAGTTTTGTGGGGGGCCAGAGCAGAAAAGTTTAGTTTTTTTCATTGGCGAGAAAATATAAAAGTTTAGAGATAAGGTAGCCACACCCATAACCGTCACTATACCCATAACCATCATCTCTGAAATCTTAAAAAATTTGTGGAAATAAATAGATGTAATGGCAAGGATGTACAACATGTGAATATGAAATTTTAATGTTGGTTATGGGTGCAATGGTAGCTTGCTCTTTAAAAATCCACAACTTATTCTCACAGTATCCAAATAATACATTCAAAATTGCAAACTCATTATTTTTTTGTTGCTAATAGGATCCTATAATTTGCTAGATGTTTATTAAAAATTATCATGTTCAAAACCCCCTAGTTTGACGGTTATGGGTGCTGTTACCTTATACCCTCCCGAGTTTATATTTCAAGGTTTTGAAATTCACATTTGAATTTTTAGTGACCCCATTTTAGTCTCCAAAGATGGAAGAGGATACCAACGACCAATGCAAAAATAGGGTGGATTGTTACTATCACCCTAGTTGTGAAAAACTCTAAAGTTTGCCATCTTGGCCCCTCACAACGGCATGTCATCTAATCCTAGCCCTTTGGTAGGGTTGGGGGTTAAATGACATGTTATTGTGTGGGGCAAGTGCGGAAAATCTTAGTAATTTTATTGAAATAAGGATAAAAGTAAAAATTTGCCCCTTTCGTGTTAGAGTTGGTCAATATCATCTTCCTCTCTAAGGTAGGAAGCTCTAATTGCGTTTGGACTCTTATTGCATTCACAGTTTAGGAACAAGTGACATGTTCCTTCAAATATCTATTATTGTTTTTGATGAGTTAGGTAAGCTTAGCAAGTTAGAATGAGTTAGATAGGCTTAGCAAGTTAGGTTAACTTGCTAAGCCTACCTAACTCATCAATAATAGTAATATATATTTGAAAGAACATGTCACTTGTTCCTAGACTGTGAATGCAATTAGAGCTCACATGCAATTAGAGCCTCCTACCTTAGTTCTAGACTATGGAACAGTTTACAAAGCTTTCCACGTCCCATCTGTGTAGGTCTCACTTCTACATGAAATCTTACCTTTGTTGAGTTGTTAATGATAAAAAAGAATACTAATGAAAGTCATGTATATTTTATGCAAAATGTTGGTGGAAAATTGGGGTTTAGAAGTTGGGTTTAGAGCAAAATAGTTGACACAAACCTTGAGTGAAGTCCCATCTTTTTTAGTGCTAGTTTTAAAAAAATGTTGCTATGTAAACAAAATACAATGAACCAGGTCATGGAACTTGGAGATAGTGTGAAGTAACAAATTTCAACTTTTGACTCCACACCAATTGGATTCTTAAATTTTAAAGGGACATAGGACGTGGAACATAGTGTGTAGTGCCCCTAAATTAAGGTGTTTGAATCCAACTATGAACTCAAAACACTAGTAGAAAAAACAAGAATAAACAACTGCACATGACTAGTTCACAACAATTGCACAACAATTGCACAATAACTTGCACAACTACAAAATGATTCATTTTATAATTATCCTATTGTTGTGCAATTGTTGTGCACTAATCGTGTGCAATTGTTTATCCCTTTCCAGTGAAATTCCCTAATTCAACCTCTTGATGATAAAAATATAAACTCTTACATTTTTGACATGTGAAAAGCTAAAGTCTACCACTACAAATACAAATGGCATGCCGTTTGATCCTAGCCGTTGGTAGAAATCTCACCAGAAGTCATGCAACTTTACTCACAATGTAGAGAAGGGAGGTTTGGGAGCCAATGGGTGTATTGGCAAATAACATAATTCTAGTGACGCGATTTCTATAACAAATGAAGAAGAATCGTATGTGGAAGCGGCCCATTTATTCCATTCCCTCTATTTTGAAATGAGTAAATGAATTATGTAATTTCTAAAAGTCAATGCTAATTTTGAGGAAAAAAGCTAATGAATTTTGTGTTACATTAGTGCCTTGCTAAGATGAACCTTTTTAAGAAAAAATATTTGGCTAAGATGAAGTAAATGACCGTTCTTGGTGGTTGGGGAGCTACAAAAGATCTTTTAATTACAATGAATGTTTTCCTTATATGAAATGAATTTGTTGTCCGAATACTTTCATCATATCAAGGCACTATTGTAATAGGTTTTGTACAACAAAAGAAGTAAAAAAAGGCGCCATTTTCAATTCCCTTGGGTTGGTGTAGCTTGTGTAAAGCCAAATTTTAGTAATTTAGTTGTACCAAGGTAGAGCCGCCCATTCCCAATCGGGGTTCTATTCCCAAATGCTAGGATGTGCTAGCTTCCAACTAGGGTGTGATGGTATCCAACTAGCCTATTTTCAAGCCTTGAAATGCATATTTTTTCCCTTTCAAGATTAAGACAAATGAGGTCATGACATGCAGGGTTTAATTTTTGTTTTTGGCGAGGTAGAGCGACCCGCACCCTAGAATGCAGGCAGGTAGGGAAATTTTAGCTAAAATTGGAACAAATTAATGATCTACAGACGTTCATCCAAAAAACTGCTAATATAAGATACTTTCATCCAAAATCTGGCAAATTGGATCCTTCTCCAGGAAGAATCTGGCAATTTCATCCAACTTTTCACACGCAAATCTTAGTCTAGCGATAGCCACCTAAAATTTGAGGTAAGACTTAGGCAAAAATTTGCCAACTTATTAAACGCTAATGACATGTGTCTCAAAAAAAAGTAGGAAGTAGTGAGCAAGAAGTAGTTTGGCTATGATTGGGGTCAGGAGAGTCTAGTGATTGTGTATGGGTTGCAAACACTTTATGCACTTCAAATTTTTTATATAATTCAATTTTGCATGAAAATTTTTGAAAAAATTGTGTCGCAATATTTTGTATGAAGCCACCAAAGAAAAGTTTGCATTGTATTGTTGCTCTAAAGTGCTATATTGTAGGAGCTTAAATGATTGGGAATGGATGGTTCTTCCTTATGTGCTTTCATTTTGAAAAAGAGACAAAGAAAGTAACTGGAGGAAACCACCAATAAGTGCTACCTCTAGAAAAGGCCAAATTGGAACAAGAAGGGCAACTTCCTTTGAAAATATACACTAATTCCACCTTAGAGCATCTCCTGCCACTCGCCAAATGAAGCCCATATAAATTAGGTTTGGAATTTGGAGGGAATGGGAGCAACAAGTAAAGCAATAGGGCGTGATTTTCTCATGCAGCCCAAAAAGTTTCAGGGCCTACATTTGTGTTACAATGAATCGCACGTGTACATCTGGCTGCACATTGCGAACAGTGTATGAACAGTCCATGAATATTGCTTGACATGGATTGAGAAGGGGGCTTGGAGAAACCTCAAATTTGATGTGAAAGTGGCTAAATTTGAACGGACCTGCTCCTGCACATTGATGAGTACAATGCTATTGGAGATTCAATTTGCAGAAGCCGTCACAGGTAGAACACAAAGGGCTCATTTGTTAAGTGGCAGGAGATGCTATTAGTTTGTTGATTGAGCAAAAAAACTTGCATGAGAGCAATAATAAAAGCAAACTATTCCCTTTATTTCCTTGTTTTTGGAGAATGAGTAGAAAGGTAGGAAAAAGTACATTTTTTGAGAATCCAACTGTAGGATCTTGCCCTAGTCTATGGAAGGTACTTGTGGGATAAAAAATTGGTCACTTCAGATGGTGAGAAGTGAGATATCAACATTTGTAGTGAAGAAAACAAGTTTTTTTGTTGTCCAAAATTTCAAAAGCCTTTGACCACTCTTATAGCAAAAAAATTGCTCTTCACAAAGTTGAGGTTTGTTTTGTCCATGTATAAGACCAAGTTAGGTATGAGTGGGGGAATTTTCAAATGAATTGGGGATGTACAACATACTTCAACAAATCTTTGAAAGCCGAAAGGTCCTGAAATTTGCAAGTACACTAGGCAAAAATTGGAGGATTTATGTAAAATTTAGAAATGTGAAATACATTAATCCAAACAATATAAAGCATGGGCTTTGAGCTCACTATAATTTGGAAAATCAATTAATTAAAGAAAAGATACATAAACCTCTTAAAAAATGAAAGCACCAAATTTTACAAGGGGCAAAAGGAATGGAGTGTTGAAAGTCCCCCAAGAGGGGCTCATTCTACTCCACTCCCCTTTGCCCAAGTATCCACACCTTGTGCCCAAAAGGGCTAACCCTCTTTAGAGTAAACACCCACTTACAAAGGAGAGACCTTGCTCAAATTGCCCCTCCTTCTCTAGTTTTGATAAACTCTTGCATAACTTCTTCAATAAATGTTGGAATGAAAAAAACTCTAAATGCTCTCATAGATCTTTGAATTTTCTATCTTCAATAAAAGTTTTAGAAAAACACACAAAATAATTTGGTTATAGATACATGCCCAAAATCCCATTTGTGAAATGAGGGGACAATAGTCCTTTAGAGATTAGTTATCAAGAGGTCTCCCATTGCTTTGCTTAGTTTATAGTTATAAGCCGAGCTAGTCCCTAATTATGTAGGTAACAGATATTTAGTTAAATATGACACCTACATTACTAGTCCATTTTTAGACCAATGTAGTTCACTAAATGGCTTAGAAAATGGACGTACCTAGATGAAAACTTGTTGCTCAATCCAATTATTACTTGTTACCATGTCACAATGAACAACTTCACAAATATAAGAGGGTTCTAAACTACCTTCAATGAGACTCCTACAAATTCAGATATTTAGGGGCGGCTTACACTATGTTCCACGTCCCATTTATGGTAGTCGAATAGCGAAGCCAGATCCCATCTTTGTTAGGTTACTGAGAACAAAAAATAGTGCTAAAGAAAGTTATGAATATTTTATATAAAATATTGGTGGACTTGGGTTGAAAGTTGGGTCTAGCAAAATGGTTGACCCAAATTTGGAGTGACGTCCTACCTTTTTTGACACCAAATTTTTTGTAGTCATAGATTCTATAGCTCTGAACTTTTAAAATGCTAAACTTTGTCTATTTTTATTTTTTCTCTAGTAGTATCAGCATTTAAGGGTTAATTGTAAGGTTTCAAAGATACAAAAGGGCTAAGTAGTAAATCTATAATAGTAGTATGTAAGGCCAGCTGAAAAGTAGTTATATAACCGCAATAGCAAAGGGGTAGAAAAAGGAAATCTATTGAAGCAATCAATTGCAGTGGAGGAGAGCTCTTGCCGTGTGGAGTTAGTAAGAGAATGCAATAGTATTTTCCATGTAATTGTGTGAAGCAGTTGAATGCCAATTAATAGTTTTCTGAAGTGTGTGTGTGATTGTCTATTATTTGGTATTGTGTTTGGAATTGTTTTACTGTGAATGTGTATGTGAGTCAATTGAATTATTGAATGTGTGTATCCATGGTTGTTGGATTGATTTGATGTGTGAGGATTTGATTGAAATTAATTCTAGATTGTTTATGTTTATGGCTATTGGAATACTGTGAGTGTTGGAAAATAGAATTGAATCCAATTGTGAGTTAGGGTTGAGAGATTGAGAATTATTGGAGTTCTATGAGTGTTTACAGATGGAGAGAGAAATCAATTGTGAGAATTAAGAGTATGTGTGTTTGGTTTTTATTGATTGATTGTGATCTATGAGTGTGTAAGCCAATTGGAATTTGGAATAGGAATTGAATCTATGGCTATTTGAATTTATGGAATGCTTTGAATAGTAAATGCTTGATTTGATTGATGTTTGATCATTGAGAGCTATTGTGAGGCTTGGATTGAATTTATAGAATTGGGCTTGGAAGTTTAAATGAATTTGATAGTATCTGGTTCAGAGAGTAAGAAAGAATAAATCAATAGTAGATTAAAAGTAATCCTGACTGATTTGCAATGATTTGAATGAGGGCCAAATAAGCTGATTGAGTGTAATAATCAATAGGAGAGAATGTTGATTAAAATCTGAATAGAATCTATGGATAGCGAGAGAGAGAAAGTATTAATTTAAGAGAATTTTGTATTGATAGAGTATGCTGTGAGAGCTTATGTTTAATTCCATAGGATTTTGAGATAATATTGTGAGAATTTCAATAGCCAACCATGACTAGGTTATGACTGTATCCATAGAGAGTGATTAACGAAGCCACAAGGGCTGATTTGTATCGAGTGATTGTTTGAATATGGATTTCTATGGGATGAGAGCGTCCATGTCAATAGAGAGATTATTCCAAGTGGATTAGAATGAGAGCTCTATAGTTATAGAATTCTAGAGAGGAATTGTGAGTTATGCTTTGGGAAGCAAAAGAAAAGGAGATCATTATGGAGATCAAATTAAAGAAAGAAATGAAGACAATGGAGCAAGCTAGATTGGAAATGGAATGAAAGCTAAAGTTAGAGAAAGAAAACAAGATAATTGTTGATAAGTTCTTCTTTCTCTTTAATTATAATAGAATTAATGTCATCCATTGAAAGGGTTAAGGCATAGATTCTTTTTAAACTTTCTATTGTGCATTCTTTGGGATTTCCAAAAGAACTTAGAAATTATAATAGGAATCTTTCCTCCCCACGAACAAACTCTAACTATGGATTTTATAATTCTTTATTGAGTGTAAAAATCTATCTACAATTTTCAAAAGTTTTGTCATGTAAACAGCTAGGACATGGGACTTGGGATGTAGTGTGAAGCATCAAGTTCCAACACTAGAAGAAAACTTTCTTGAAGTCAACATAAACTACATGATGTTGTCTTGCTTTCAATGCAAAAATTTGTGTTGTTCAATGCAAATTTCTATGTTAGATACAAGAAAACATCATGTATTTTATCTTGATTTCAAGAGAGTTATCTTCTAGTGCAACTTTTGGCTCTACACCAATTAGATTCACAAATTTCAGTGGGACTTGGGACATGGAACTTAGTATGAACTACCTCTTAATTGTCAACTTTGAGATTTAATAATCTATTTGTGTATTAAGACGTGAAACAACATTAATGTAAAAAAGAACTAAATATTGTTTGAACAAAATCCTTTGCATTTTTGGTTGCCCTTATACTTGTGAATAGTAATGTTAAAAATTGTGGAGTTACATTGTCGAGTAGAAAAGAACGTGCTTTGGAAACATTTGGGGTATCTGACTGCAATTGTCTCAGTGAATCAAACAAGAAACAATATGCATACAATCACTATCAAAGTAACTCTCCAAGATGATTAAAACATAAGAGAACAAATCACATGAAAATATGAATCAAGGTATATGAAAACATACTGTGGTTTCAATGAACAACCTCTTTCAAGTAGGATTTCAAATATATATTATAGAAAGAAAAAATAAAAATAGAAGGTCCTCCTCTACCAAAATTATACTCAAAGTCCTTCTAAACCATTGGTTTACAAATCCCTTTTAGAATATACTTTAAGAAACTCCAATTAACTAACATTTCTAAAATGATGTTGCCTCATTAAAACCTTATCTAGGAAAACCTTACTAATCAATGACAAAACTGCAAATAAAGGAAAAAAAGTACAACACTTTATATATACTATAGACTAACAATTTTATTTGTTTTTAATATATGCCGTGATTTACATCTTGACATTCGCCCCTTCCAAACCTGCATATCCTCCGGTATGTGCCAAGTTCAATTATCTTTACCACCTTGATTGTCTTCAACCACACCTTTCATGCCTTCATCATTTTCTTCAGCTGCTTGACCATTATCTATACTTTCTAGATAAAAAATTCTTTCAAAGTCTTCAAGATGAAATGATTTATTCCGTCAAAAAACTTTAATCTGCTCTCCAGCTACAAACACGTGTAGAGAAGTCCCATCCAATTCTCGAAGTGAATAAGTGCCATTGATGTGCACTTTGATTACTACATAAAGTCTATACCACCTTTTTGCAAATTTGTGTACTGTACTGTATTGATGTTCCAATGTGCTATCAAATACAATGATCCAATCACCTTTTTTAGTCAATTTTATCTTCAATCAATGCGACTTGTCAAATCGCTTTTTGTTGATGAGTCTAGCAGCTTTCATCTTCTCCAATGCAATATCAACGTTCTTTAGCAACCTTCCAAGTTGTTGAATACAAAACTCCAATAACCTTTCTCTGCTTATGTCATCCTCCCATGAAAAAAACACCCGCATAGGAATATTTTCCTCTACTGGTATAATTGATTTTTGACCATACATAAGCTCTACAAACATGAAACCGATAATCGTACTATGTGTGGTTCTATCAACCCATAAAGCAAATGGCAATAACTTTGGCCACATACTAGGTTTACCTTTACAAGCTTTAATAAGAGCATGAATAACTGGAGGATGTCCTCTCTCAATCTTACCATTGGTCTTAGAATTGTAAATTGTTGTAAAAATAATTGCATACCATAACGTTAAAATTTTTTTTTGGCATGAATAGCATTTAATTTCCCTCTGTCCGCTTTCATTTGGCCAATGCTATCATATCAATTGAAAATATCCTCAAGAATAAACTGGTATACATTTTCCATTGCTTTGGTCCTCAAAGCTCTTTTTTCAATAAAATTAGAAAGTTTCTCTTATGCCAAAACTAGATACTTTATTCTCCACATTGCATTTGGTATAGCAACTAAATCAATTATCCATTGAAAATGAATTGCCAAAGGGTTAGTAAGATGTAACTCATCTCTGTGCCGCATTTTTTATTGTAATTGGCACACTATGCAAGAAGCCACAAATTCTTCAGCATCCTTGTATAACCCTTTCCACCAATACATCTCATTGATTTTTGTGTAAGTGGCCTAAATACGTTTGTGACCAGCCCAAAATATATCATAAAATTCTTCTAAAACTTTAATCTTGTTTTAAAATTCTCTACCATTCTCAATGATACTTTTTTAGCTCTTTTTGCTTTTTTCCATAGAAATCATTTTCTAAAAAATATCCATATGATTGGCGTTTAATGTCCTTAAATGCTTTATTCATCTAGCCTTCATGCTGCTTTAATGTACTCAAATATAGCATAATATCTCTAAACCTTCATTCATATAGTTTAGATTAAAAAGGCAATACATGAGTAACAGAGCTTTCACCATCGATCCTTGCCATATAACCTCCTTGCAATAAATTTTCAATACTTTCATATCTTATCATTTCCTCTTCATTGAAATACCTTACTCTAGATAACATATCAGCAATAAAATTCCTTTTACCTTCAAAATGAAATAAAACTGGATTCAATGATTTAATATATGCTATCCCTTGAAGCATTGCAATGTTTGGTGAAAAACAATTTGCTACCATCCCTAGCAAAAGCAAGCAGTTAATCTCTAATACAACATCCACTCTAATCAAATAATTTTTCTCTGCCTTCAGAGCTGTAAGAGCACTCTATAGCTCTCTCTTCACTTGCAGATATGCCCTTTGATGCTTTTTTAAAATCATTGCTCCAAATTGGATAGCAAATCTCCTCCCATTCTCATCATTTTATTTAACAACCCATCCTAAAGCAATTAGACTTGTGTCTACAGTCACTATCACCGGTCTCTTGCATTTGTAATTCACTTGCTTAAGAATTGGCGGTAACTCCAAAATCTTCTTGAACTCTTCCATAGCCAAATTTTGCTTATTTTCCCAGATAAATTTCCCCCCCTTACGTAATAATTTGTATAGAGGCTCTGATACATTATCAAAATGAGGAATCCATATGAGATAAAAGATACCAGCTCCAAAAAAACCTCCTTATTTTACTAATATTGTTACAAGCTTTCATCCGCCCAATTGCATTAACCTTTTTAGAATTAGATTTCCTTCCATAAGAACCACATAAATGTCCAATCACCAAAATTTTATTCACCCAAATTTTGATATATCAATTGAAAAAGTCAAACTTACCTCTTCAAGTTTGCTCAAGATTTTATCCATATTACTAATGTGGTTGCTTACAAATGCTTGGCAACCATCACTTTGAAGGATCAAATCTCTTATTTTCTCCTTGCAACCTTTCATTGGAATATCATCTACAAAAGATATAGTCTTCTCAGGCACAAAATCTTTCAAAATTTAATTTATAGCGTTTTGCATATGTGCCACCAAATTGGTAGTACACTGGGGCAAAGTGCACATTTGCACCAATCCAAGAGAAGTGTTTATGATTGTCAAATCCCTGCTTTTGGCAGCTAGTTAGAATTAATCATAACCAGAATACAAATTTTTAATAGAATAAATTGCATGATCAGCAAATGCTTTTGCCACTTCATCAACAACTAGACCTGATTTTTTGTTCATAATTGTCACTTTATCGGCAGGTTGCATATCTTGGATGAACCTCAATGCTCCTGATTTCTTTGGCATGATGAACTATCAGTTTGAATATAGAGTCATTGAAAGCTCAAATATATCCATGCATGGCTCTTTTTTAAGCAGCTCTACTAACTTTGGAAATAAAGCTCTAGGCACTGGTATAGGCTTCAAATCTCAAAGTACATAAAGAACTGTAAATATAATCATTGGCACCACAATACTTGGTTGCACACATTCAATTTCATTTGATAAAGAAGCAAAAAAAAATTTATGCATTGCAAGCATATGTTGAAATTTCTTTTTTCCAACTCAGTCAAAAATCCACCTCCTCCAATCTTCAAATTCGCTAAAGCCACTTTAGTAAATTTGTCTCCAATCTTTCTACTCTTCTTCAAATTTGGTTCTTTCTTAGCTTGCTTGATATGATCATTAGTATCAAACGATAGTTGAGCAATCACTAGCTTCACATTTTTTGCCATAGTCTTGTATTTTGTATAAACCTTAATTTTTGATATCTGTCCATCAACCCTGTAATAACACAACTTTATCAACGCTGTGGAAATCTTATGATGCATTGCAGCTGTATGGACATTAATAAAACAATGAATATCCCTATTCATATCCTCATCTTTCTCTAACTCTTGTAAAGTTTACAAGACATTATTTGGCATACTACTCTTTTCATAAATACCAGAAATGCTCTCCTCTTTTTCTAAAACCTTTAATTTTTTTAGGTTTTTTTCTTCCATTTTTACTAACCTTCTATCTATATAATTTAGGTCTTTGATATTTTTACAACTCACAAGCCCATTCTTTGTCACACTTAAAAATTCACACTTAGCAGTTGTATACGCATTGGGAAATATTTCAACTTCATTGTCAGTGGCATGCGTGAACTCTCGTATCCCACGTGTGCCCATTAAAAATCTGGAAAGTTTAAAAAAGTTGGAAGAGAAATTTCTTTAAGCTGCAATTAATGCTTTTCATTTTTAGATCTCACAGTCAAAAATTGCACAAATTTTTTTCCATCAATACATCAAATTTGAGCGTAGTGAGATCCATCATCCAACACTTTAGTCTCTATTTGCGAAGTGGTAATGAAAGGCTGACCTAAAATAACTGGATATGCTCCAGAAAGTGAACAAATTTTTTTATTCAACTTCCACATTTCTAATCTTTATTGACACCAAAGGACATGCTCTATACAATTGACTTTGTCCGTTGTTAACCGCCCTCATTACAAAGTCATGATCCGTATTGATTAGCCACTTGTTCTTTTCATAAATCTTCCAAGATACAATATTGATTTCTAAACCATGGTCCACAATAATTAAATCATATTTGTCTAACCCACTAACTTTCACCATAGTTTTGATAGTAGCTCTAACCCAATATGGTTGGTGAAAGTCAGACTCAATATCATAAATTTTAATGACAGAATTGTCATACCTGAAATCAAAGATTTTAATTTCCACTTTTGTTAGATTGTCATCAATCGCCTCAATCTCCAGTTCAATCTTCACCATCTTTACGTTAATAACTTTTTTAACTGGAACCATCGGATCTTCCATCATGGCAAATACTTTATCAATCTTGATCTCTTCATCTTTGGTTATGTGAGTGTCTAAAACACTCACTTCCACCGACTCCGTTATCATCCGTCTTTTCCTCTTAATGATGTCAATGATCAACTTATAGAAATTATTTTTAGCTATGCTAAGAACTTCTTGTAAAGTGAATTTGATCTTGGCATCCAAAACCCTTTCCTCCAATATTCCCTTCAAATTAGTAAAAATTTTAATGTCTGATTATAGCTTATAGGTAGGAGTTTTCATCTTTAACTTGCTAAAATTGATTCTATTAGAATCTATTTTGTTGACACAAGATTGCTACCACTTTTTCCCTAAAAGCGGTGTATCACCAGGATGTATAATACTGGATCATGTGTCCTTGAACGTGTCATAACTTTATGCTTCAATTTCTTTGCATTATCTTTTTTTGCTTGAGGTTTTTTTATTTTTTATGATGGCTCTTTAATATCTTCAATCTCTATCCTTCTATGTTTCTTTTCAACTAAAGCCTCATAGTAACTAATGTTTGTTTGACCTTTCTCTAATAATGTTTGTTTGACCTTTCTCTAAAAAAGTTTTGATGCTCATTATACCAACTGAATCTTTCCACCTAGTTACACTCCTGATGACTTTTGCTCCTCGCTTCATTAATGTCAATAGTTGAATAGGTGAGGCACTAATCGAATGCTGTTTCACCTCAATATGATATGTTTTGGCTTTCCGCACATGTATAAAGTTAGAACGTCACATTTTTTCCTCCATAAGTTTTTTCATCCCTCCTTTGCCATAGTTAGTATTTATTGGCAACTTTGTGAACGCATCATGAAGCTTGTTGTTAATAAACTCAACATTCTTATCTTTCAAAGCTTTGGTAAAATCCGCACAATCTCAAAAACAATGTCTACCATCTTGTTCACCCTTATTACACCACATATATTTCCATGAAAATGATCTTCTTCCATCAAATAATTGTGAAGAGCCAAATACCTTAGATTTTAGTAATTCAATCATCTCCACCTTCAGTTCTTTGAAACTTTTGATGAATTCATTAATATTGTTCCTTTTATTTGCCTTGGTAGTCTTTAAGATGGATCCTACAACTGTAGAAGATGAAAGAGCAAATGAAACTTTGGAACTTCTTGAAGATTGAACTTGCTCAGTATTCACTTTCGCTCTACTTCCTCTTAACTTTGCACATTGTTGCTTGGCCAATAAAGTCACGGTTTCTTCCATCCTCCTCCAATTGTTGGTAAATCTTTTTCTGTATTGCGATATCCAAATAGCAAAAAAAATTTATCCTCTAATGCAGCATCAACTACTTGAAAAAAGAACTTTGCCTTCTTGGTATATAACATGAGCTTCTCTGTCATGGGTAACTGAACAAACTTCTTCTCGAAGTCTTTGAGCAACTCATAAGCATCCATATTGTCTCTTAGCTGCTACTCTACCCACTCAAAAAAAGCCCTTTTAGTTATCCTCTCCGCATCATTATCAAAATATTTGTCTTATAATTATTCAGCAAAAGCAGTCTAGGTATGAACCCCTCTGCGGATCTCTCTCACTTGATTACAAATATTGGATTTGACTGCTATGTTGAAAGTTGTCATCATTTCATTTTCATCGATTTAATGTACCTCCATCTTACAAACATAAAACCGCAAGAACTTGGATATATTCTTGCCGTCAATCCTTCTGCTTTTTGCAACAATCGCCTTCAACGCTTTAGTGGCTATTTGTTCACCTTTGTTTGCACGATGCTGCTCCATAAATGGAGCCAAAGCCCCTAGAAGGTCCTCCATAGGCACTTGAGCTCCACTCCCACCTCTTACATTAGCGCCAAGAATTTCTTCAGGCACCTCAGAACCACTAGCACCGCTGGCACTCTCTTTATTGTCTCCCATATTACCAACTTCAACAAATGCCTCAAAGCTCTCTCAGTGGAAGCACCAAATGTCGGGTAGAGAGGAGCCCGCTTTGGGAACACTCGGGGTGTCTGGTTGCAACTGTCTTAGTAAATCAAGTGAGAGACAATATACACACAATCACTATCAACGTAACTCTCCAAGATGATTAAAACATAAGAGAACAAATCACATGAAAATATGAATCAAGGTATACAAAAATATATTGTGGTTTCAATGAATAACCTCTTCCAAGTAGGATTTCAAATATATACTATGGAGAGAGATAATAAAAGTAGAAGGTCCTCCTCTACCAAAATTATACTCCAAAGTAAAAGTCCTTCTAAACCATTGGTTTACAAATCCCTTTTAGAATATACTTTAAGGAATTCCAATTAACTAATATTTCTAAAAAAATGTTGCCTCATTAAAACCTTATCCGGAAAAACCTCATTAATCAATGACAAAATCGCAAATAAAGGAAAAAGAGTACAACACCTCACATATACTATAAACTAACAATTTTATTTGTTTTTAGTATATGCCGTGATTTATATCACAACAACGGCACACTACATAATGTTATTCTTGCTAGTAAAAAGAGTACGTGGCAATATTTTCTTCAAGCAACATTTATACAAGGGTAATCTCATGAATGCGCCACTTGTTAAGCTTTGCCCTCATTTCTAATGGCTTAAACGTGAGTATGCCCTTGCATGAGACTCTTGCCTTGCACTTTATATTATGTGTGCATTTAAATATCTAGGTGGGGAATTTTAAATAACAAAAAAAATGAGTATAGTTGTTGTAATGATCAATAACCAAAAATAATTGTATGATAAATTTATATATATATATATATATATATATATATATATATATATATATATATATATATATATATATATATTCTTGGATTAATCCCTAAATGCCCAATTGACCATTTTTTTGTTGTTGCCTTTTTTTGCGGGTTGCCTAAGATGAAAAAAAACATTTTTTGAACAAACCAAAAAATTAATCTACTTTCCAACCCAACTTGAATCTTGTCAATCCAAGTTATACTCCATCACTAGAAGAAACCTTGTGTTTTTCATAACAAATTTTTTTAGATGTTTACTTGTTTTTATGTTACAATTGATGTGAAAATTAACATCCTGATGTTATGTTTGATGTCATTGTAATATAAAAACAAGTGGACATCCAAAAAAATTTGTTATAAAAAACATAGGTTTCTTTTAGTGCATCAAGGAGAACTTTTCAAAGACAAACACTTCAATATTTGCTAGTAATACAAAATTTAGTATTTTGAAAAACTAATGATGTTCTCTCCTTCAAAAAGGTTGCATTTTTGAACTTTAGAATAAAGCATCTTTTTCTAACCAATCATACTAATTTTTAAGTTCTATGAATAAAATTTGTAAATTTGATGAATATTAAATGATAAATGCTTCTGAATTCATTAAATAAGAGTCATTTTTTCTGAGTGTTTGACCATATGAATAATTATTGAACATCATGATTCTTGTTTTCTTTTTTGAAACAAACTTCATCAAAGTTACAAAAGTATTATTTTATAATGCATTTATATTTTGCCCTTATCCCTTGGGCGTTTAGGGGTTAAGCTATTGCTACCCTAGCCATCTTCAAATTTTTGGGCCATTTACTGATCTCGATTGATTTTCAACTTAATTGATAAAATTAACTGAATTGTTAAAGCTTAAATTTAATTGAGCTATATACCAAGAATTTGTTGTTGCCTTTTCATTCTTTAAAATTCATAGAGTTTAGGTACTTATTTATTGCTTTAATTAAGTGAATTTTACCATACAAATCATATCGCAATATAAAAAAATGTCACCTAAAACATTGAATTTGGTGTTTTTGCATGCGAATTAACCCCTGAAGGACTGTGGCATTATTTCTGCAAATTTCAGTGAAAATTGCCACTTTTGGAAGAGTGAGTAGGATAATAATTTAAAATAATAATGATTGAAATCCAATTGTAAGATCCTTACTTAGACTACAAGAACTACTTATTTTGAAAAAAATAGGTAATTTCAAATTGTGAGCAGCGAGATATTTACATCAAAAGTGGAAACAATTTTTTTTTGGGACTGTCCAAAATTTTCAGAAGCCTTTGACCATTGTTATATCAAAAAAATTACTCTACACAAAGTTGAGGTTTTTTTTATCCATGTTCAAAATCAAGTTAGGTACGTATGGGAGAATTTTCAAATCAATTGGAAATACACAACATACTTCTAAAAATCCTACAACGCTGCAAGGTTTAGAAATTTACAAATACACTAAGCAAAATTGGAGGTTTTGCCAAAAATTCAAAAAAAAGATTGAACACAATCAACACGGTGAAAACATAAAGTGATTACTACTTTACCGTTTCCAAAAAAAAAAAAAAAAAAAAAAAAAAAAAAAAACCCTATGGAGAGTAATGAAAATGCTTGAAATACACAATTTTACTTTAGGCAGATGCAATGTAGAATTGAAGATACCACAAAATGGATTCACTGCACACCCATTTTGTCCCCATGCATCTAGTAAATGTCCTGCATGTGGTGTCATTGGTGTGTGACCTACGGTCATTTTCCAACCAGGGCCTGGTTGGCTGTGCTAGTCGCTCATGCTACTGATGTGGCCGCTGCAGGCGGTTCACCCGCTCATGCCATTCCGTCGAGCACTTAGGCAAGGCCAATCGGTGCCGGTGCCGAGCTAGCCCGCACTCCCGCAGCGCCGCACCCCTGCAGCTCCACTACTCTGCCTTGCCACGACCACCTGCGATGTAACTTCCCCCCTGCCAAGTGTTACAGTGATACTGGTCAGCTCACTTTCACCTCTTGTTACTTCATTCTACAACCAAGTAACTTTAGTTGCTGCTGCTCATCCAGTTACTGGTATTGGTGCTAGTTCAGGGAGTGTGCTGGTCTAGGGTGCTGGCTCCAGTAGCATAACCACAGACATTAGAAATGTGAAAGTATCGTACAGCCATAGGGTTATAATTTATTCTCCATTGTTTTCTGCACCAGAAACTAATTTATAACTAGCATGGCATTGTTGTTTACAAAATAAAATTCCAATAATTGCCACATAGGAATATAAAGGGTAGTGTTAGGGAAGTGTAAGAAGAACTTACGATAAAATATTTTCTCTTAAATAAGATTTTCATGATATTTGTGGAAACACCCCTTCTTCCAACATATGAATTTGTTCCCACATGAGGGACAATATGTTTTGGGGTGTATGAGGGGTAGTGACCCATCATTACAAACAACACAAGAGCGCTTTGTAGTAGTAGTTGCCGGGTAGCACACCTTCTTCCCCTTTGCATAAGATACAAGTGCTATAGAATCCCAATTTTGGGTGAGAGCTTCACATAATTGGGTTCTAAATTGAAGATGTGTCATCAATTTACGCAGAGGCAATTGGGTTTTACACTTGTCAAGGTATATTACATACATATTCATAACCGTTGTGTCAATGAGGAAGAAAAATACTCAATGCCACCACTTGTGAGACCAAGTTTGGCAAAAGTAAGACTTGCGGAGTTGATTTGCCACATTAACACTGCTTATATGCATCGTATACTCTAGGTGGATAGGGGATGTGACAATGTTCTCCCGAATTGCACCATTCTGCCGTAGAACCATGGCAATGGGAAACTTACCAGAACACTGCACTAGTACGGCATGCGTAGAGATAATGCGCACTAGCATTTTGTCCTTCCAGACAATAGCATTGATACCTCTCAACTGGTGCATATGCTATTTTAAAGATTCCTATGGTGATTTTGCAAACGCTTTAGTGTTTGTCAACACTAAAAAAAGGCCAATCCTATTAGCCCAAACTTTACTTGTGACATAAATCTTCTTTTCTCGCATCTCTAAAAATAAAGATATGCTTGTAAAGAAGTTATTCATAGCAAGAACATGACCACATCCCTCATGTAAGGCCAACAATCTCAAGACAACATTATGGGCTAATTGTGGATGACCTCAGGGTGCTACTCTATTTGATACTGCAGCTTGATCCTTTCCGCAGAAAATTTTGAAATTCACCATAAACTTTGATATGAAATCTACAAGGCACCAAATCTTGATCCCCCACTTCTGCGGCTTCTGTGGCATATATTGCCTAACCGGGCAATAAGATCCCTTGTAACGTATTATCATCTTGTCTATTGCACCAAATTTCCCAATATTCTAAGCCGAGTGACAACTAACCCTAATTGCATCAATAAGCCATCTCAACTGGCCTATCTTATCATAATCAAGTAGGCTTCTATCATGGACATACTTGGCCGGGTTTGTCACATATAAACATTTTGTTAACAATGCAAATCAAGCCCTTGACATAAGCCTTGTAATAATGGAGCAATGAAATATGGATCCCTTCTTCTGCCAATATAATTTGATATTGGGTTGCCTCTTTAACCCCATATACATAATGATAGCCATGTATACTTGTAGTTCCTTTACGTAACAAGGTGTCCACAAAGAGGTCGTTTTGCATTGGCTGTTAGCATCCAATGTGTTTGCATGTCTATTGGTTTCCGTCACAATGTCCCTAAGGACATGGAAGGGCCAGAAAATGTCAAATAACTGCATGAACGTTGGGAAAAGACGCCATGACACCTTAAAAAAAGATTCACCTATGAATTGGGTGGGTTTGGGATCATAGGTCATAAAGTCTTGCGTCCATGCCTCATCATGAAAGTTGAACTTGAAGTTGTTATAATGCCCCTAGCCATCATGACTATCAATACTATCTTCATCACTCAATGATAAATCTTGGATGTTTGGATGGCTGCCACTGTTGTCATTAGAAAATAACAGTCCTTGGATAATTCTTGGAGAACTAGGAAAACCATAGAAATCCAAGGGCATATTCCCTTGCAATCCTATTGACCCACTAGCATGTCCTAACGGACCTGTATGTCAATCACAATAAATTCCAATGCTTAGTATGACTCATACAGTACATTACAAAAACAAAAAACATAAGAAAACAGATGCCAATTTCCTCCAAGTAATGATGGCAGACTTAGTGGAACTACATCTATATAAAGGCAACAATCTAATGTCATAAACTCTAGAATGACATCAATGTATAATTTACAAATACCGTCATTGCATTCATTGAGAGCATGACTGCAACTACCTACATCACATCATACTCATAATCCAATTACCATAGTCTGTATGCCTTCACATGTAATTCATTTTTTTATTCCTAAGCTATTCTCTCATTTCCTGAAAGTAGTCATCATATTAGCCATGTACAGAAAATTATCGTAATCATGATTATAATCTAATGCTCCGATATACTTCACTCTCTCACAAACTGAAACAGTCGAAAAAAAAAATCTCCAGCCCTCTAAATCTCACTGCCCCATACCATACCCATGTATGTTTATTATTTATGAAGGCATGTATGTTTATTATTTATGAAGGCCAAGTGCAATTTTCGAAGTTTATACTTTCATACAAAACCAAAGAATAAAATTAAAAATTATTATGTGACGAATTAGAAATTAGTGTTCAATAACTTCACCGAATTCATTATATAAGTGGTTGCAAAGAAAATAACAGAGATATTGTTTACGTCCAGAAATTCAAAAAAATAATGAGGCACTGTCATTATCACATGTGGTACATAGATTTGGGGTTGACATGTCTAGCACACCCTCTCAACTATTATACCACTCACTCGTGATAAAAAATAGGGGACATTACAAATAGGGGTATGAAAATGAAAAATATTATAAATATGAGCGTAATTTCAAAATAATTACAAATAGGGGTGCAATTTTAAAATAATTTGTAAATTTTTGTATTTTTTTGGTTTGGATATTGGTTGATTTTGGTATATCACATTAAATGTTAGCTAACTTCTAAAAAATTTCAAGGCCTCTCCAAATAAAGCCTAAGTAAAGAGGTTATAGTGAAGAGGACGGCAATTTTTAGAAATGCGTTTGAGTTTCTAGATAGTTCAATAGAATTTCATATGATGTCTAAATCAACCAATGTCCAAAGAAAAAAAAACAACACATGATTTTGAACTTGCGCTTGTATTTGTACTTATTTTGAAACTATGCCCCTATATGTAATATTTCTCATTTTCATTCTCCTTTTTGTAATGACCCATAATAAATATATTTCTACCATGAAGTACTTGTATATCAGACTTTGGAATTCAGATTCACACTTCAAGACCTTGAGTTTGTGTAGAACCATGAGAAAAAATTGGGATGTCACAATATCCAATGAATAAGCTTCTTGTCTCTAAAAACAACAATAAAAGTAAACCTTCTCTCCCAAGCTAAGCTTTTCCATTGGGTGTTGGTCAATTGCAAGTTTTTTTTATGGTTTTAGACAAAACCAATGTCTCTACTTCCAAATCCAAGATCCAAATTCTCAAATACAACTACTTGATGGTAGAAATAAAAAATTTATCACGGGTGTGTGGTGTAATAGTTGAAAGGGCGTGCTAGGCATGTCAATCCCCTATAAAATTTCTACCAACTGATAATACAACATAAGTGCTTATACTTATGTCCAGTAGTACAAATTGATCATTACAAAGAGCAAAATGAAGGTGTATATTTAAAAAATTAGAGTAATTTTTTTGGTCTAATGGTGAGGTTGTAGAAGATGCCAAATTCTATCAATAAAAATATCAAAGGCATGTCAATCAGATTTTGAGAAATTTGAAATATTCCAATAACTTGTCCTTGACTTTTGAACAATCTCAATTAGCACAAAAGTCACGGTACCCTTCGTGAACTCTATTTTCATCTCCTACATTGCACATACAATTGAAGGGAATGTGTAATAAAGTA
The DNA here is from genome assembly GCA_963920765.1 of Ulota crispa. Lineage (NCBI taxonomy): Eukaryota > Viridiplantae > Streptophyta > Bryopsida > Orthotrichales > Orthotrichaceae > Ulota > Ulota crispa. The sequence goes on from OY987250.1 coordinate 10,763,283, forward strand.
TTTGTTCAACAGAAATACATATGTCCTAAATGTTTCATCATGTAGTGCTATTGCAATAAATCTATTCTGCCATTGTACAATCAGCACGTGATATGGATTACTATATGTTTTGCCAATAGCAGTTCCTAGTAAATCTCAAAAACTATTACCATGTCACAGTAAACTTCACAGCATGTGCATGGTTATATTTTCTGCTTGATTCTGCAAAAGCAAAGGTGAATTGTGCTTTCATAGTGTGCAATTCTTCTTATCAAATATGAAATGAAAATCCAAATCCCAATGTCTAACACATTCTATGAAATACTAGAAATTGTGGTGAGGTATAAAATTTTCAAGGCACCCATACAGAAAGCATTATAATATGATTCATAATTGTAATTGAATCCAAATAAACAATGACATGCAGAGAATGAAAAAAAATAAATCATATTTCAATAATTGCAATACATATATTGACTAAATCCTTCAAATACGTAATCACTAATTGAAATACACCATATACTCCTACACAACAAGTGATGGAAAATCACATAATACTTGGGGAGATTACAAATACGGGCATGAAAATGAAAAGTATTTCCACTAGGGGAACAGTTCAAAATAATTACAAATAGCGGCGCAATTGCAAAGTAATTTGATTTTTTTTTTTTTTTTTTTTTTTGGGTTTGGACATTGGTTGACATAAATATATACATCACATAAAATATTACGTAACTTCCAAAAACTTGAAAGGCCTCTCCAAATGAACCCTAAATTTAAAAAAAATACCAAATTGGAAGGCAATTTCTAGGAAGACCTCTAAGTTTTTGGAAGTTAGCTTACATTTGATGTGATATATGTTTATCAAGCAATCTTCAAATCTAAAAAAATTACAAAAAGTCAGATATCATTTTCAAATTCCGCTTCAATGTAATTATTTTGAAATTGTGCCCCTATTTGTAATATTTATCAATTCCATGGCACTAATTATAATCCCCCCCCCATAATACACTCAAAAGTATGTAAACCTAAATAATGAAATAACAAAGGAACAATGAGAATAAAAAATAAAAAAAATAACTCCAACGGCCTTACTTGCGACATTGGGCAGTCTATCTTTGATTTGGGCCCCTGCTCCCAAAATGGCTGGGATGTCGATGCCTGCTCTACTAGCGCTGAAGGGCCGATGCAGCAAATCCTCTACGCCGTCAATGAGGCCGCGCCTTTGAACGACTGCCCTCCCATTGTCACTGTGTGACTCATCCGGTACCAGCTTCGGGACGGTGACCTTGGTATGCATCCCCGCGCTCCCACCGCCACCACTGCTGTCTTCATGAACTTGACATTGCCTGCATGCTTGTTGACGCGGATAGTGACGAGCTAAACCGTCAACGTTGTGCAACATTTTAGGTGGCCACATGAATGCCTCCAACAATTTTGCCTCCTCAACAAACAAGTCTTCATCTTTGAACTCATCCTTCATAAACTCATGAGAAGAGGACTCTAGATTTGCATGGAGTGGGTCTTGACTGTCGAAATAATTAGCGTCATAATCTCCAATGATGTCTCAAAAAATGTGTGTCAATGAGTTCCCTCTCCTCACATGAAGCTGGAGGAACAAAAGTGGGAGTTGGTAAGTCATTGCATGGAGGCAATCTCTCAAGTTGTTGAGGACTTGCACTCTTGCTAAGAGGGGATGGATTCTCCTTTTGTGATGACTTTTGGCCAAGGAGATGGCAACTACGCCTCACCAGAAGTCCATCCAACTCCACCTGCAAGTTCCATTTTTGTGTTATAAGTACACAAAGAAGAATGTGAGAATAGAAACAAAAAATTGAAAAAGAATAATGAGCATGAGAATTTCTGAAATGTTCTTGAATCCAACAACTCACATCATTGTGGGAAGCTTTCCCTACTCTATGCCTTGGCATGATGTGTGCAATGAGGAAGGGAGCTCAATCAAGATGCAATTCTCAATAACACAAAACACAGAAATTTCTACTATGGTTTAAGTGGCAACAGGGAGACATAAAATCCACATGCAAAACACCACAAGCAAAACACAACTAGCAAAACACCATGTGAAGCAAGAGAAGGTGGCCAATGCTAAAAATATGAAATTTTTTCAACGAAGCAACTTTGCAAGTGGTGTACACGACTCACAGTTCATGAGAATAGCTCTTTCAACTTTTTGAACATGCAAGAAGTCAATGCAAAATCTATAAATAGCCACTACAAATCAATTGTGCACTATGGTAATCTAAACTTTCAATCTCTAACATAAATGTCAACACCCTAAAAATTACAATGTCGATGCTTCCTTCAATTTGCATTCTAGCGCCACTATTCGCATTGTCTTGACCAAGCGTCGACGCACCAAAACCCTCCCGCACCTCCCGGTTGCAGACAAAACCCTAAAACCACCCGTCAGTCGGCAACACCCAACTGTAGGTCCCCGCAGCTCTAGGAGGCCATTGTTTTGCAATGCAACCGCGTTGACCGGAACCGCTGCACATACCTCCCAGTGCAAACCGCACCGTATCTGCTGCTCTTGTCGCTCCGCAAAGCTCCCGGCACTCCCACGCAACTCCTGTGCATATCTGTTGCAGGCGGCGTCCCCAAAATTGGGCAACTTGTCAGCAAAAGTTTGGCCCTCTTCCCCCTTCTCCTTGCTATTTTGGAATGTCAAACCGGGTAACCCCAAAAATAAACCCTCCCTCCTCTACCCACTAAATGTTCTTTCTCTGCCTTTCTGATCTGCCCACCTATACAGTCAACTCTCCAATACAAAGGGAGTGGCTGCCTAAACTGCCTAAGAGTCCTTTGTTTTTTGAAAATTCACTCATAACTTCTTCATCTTCTATTGGAATGGACTAAAGATTTCATGCACACGTAGATCTTTGAATTCCTCACCTTCAGTAAACATTTTGAAAAATCTCAGAAAGTAGTTTAGCTATAGGTACATGCCCGAAATCCAAAATGTCCCTCAAAGGGACAACGGTCCTTTAGAGGATAATAAGATGCTCTTGGTCATGTACGGTTGAAAGAAACTATTCATGAAAATTTCAAACAACTCTTATGGAAATCATTAACACAACAAAGAAATTCATATGAGATGTGGAAATAACAAATATTACCCAAAAAAAGCATTTTCTTAGATAGTGAGGTTTGTGTGTGCAAAAACAAATTCAATCTGAAGTTACACTTGTCTGGTCTTTTTATACCCTTGAACATCCCTTTTATAAAGCATTGGGTGTCAAGCATTGAGTGTTTGTTGGTCACTTGAAATTTAAAATTCAAAGAAGGGGGAGGGAGAGGAAAGGTAGGGAAAAAGCAAGTAGAAGGTCACATGTAATTTGAAGGGGAGGGATGGGAAAGGGAGGGTGAAAAGTCCTTTAACCTCTAAAGGACTAGACCCCCTTTTTTAGAAACATATCAATTTTAGGCAGGTACCTGTGATTGGAGCTTTTCATATTTTAGGCTGAAATTTTAATATAATGTGGGGACAAGGTTTTTCTTTCATATGCACTAAATTTCATGACATTTGGAATCATGAGTAAAAAGCTATGACCTAACATGTTGTTTTTTACGTTCGGCAAGCAGCTTGGGCAAATTTTTAAAAATCACTTTTTTCTAAAACAAAATTTTAAAATGGATTTAGGAGATTTATGTGAATGTATGAAGCTTTGAACCATTATGTCTCAATCAACAAGATGAGAGTTATGAGGATTTTTTGTTTGCAAGCAGTTATGGATTCTCTACTCCAAAATAAACTTTGAAGTCCTTTATTTTACTCAATTTTCAACATTTTGGAAAAAGAACAAAACCGAAGGATGAATGTTGTTTATGAAAACATTATGACCATTGGGATTGGCATTTTTCATTTTCATAATTAAATTCTTAACAATTTTGTGTTTTGAATCATTCTCTACTTCTTTTTACTTACTAATTATTTTCCATGTGTTATACAACTCCAAATGATTTGAAACTTTTTGACATGTACTTTATATAGGTGGAATAAAGAATTTAGAGAAGCACCACCCACATGGCATGTTTTCTTTAGGAATTTCACCTACTAAAGGGTAGCTGCCCAGTTTTCACAAGACGTTTTTGAATATTCAAATCATTCTAACTTCCAATCCACGTGGTGGAAAACTCTGAAAGTTTTTCCACATCTTCTAAAACCATTCTTCTACAAGATCCTACAGTCACATATGCATAAAAATGTTTTTGTTTTCAAATTTGGTTGACGCTCTAAAAATGACATTTTTGAAGAGTTTTTGGTGAAAGCTTTGCTTGGTCCTTTAGGGGTTAAAATTAAGGATATGTTTGCACCTCGTGTTAGGATGGATATTAACAGTACGATTGCAACCTAAAGATGTGTCCAAATACATCTAATTTTCCTTTGCTACTACCCCTCTTAAGACCAAGTGTGAACATACCCTAGGAGACAGACAAAATTTAAGAGAGAGAGACAGCTCATAATTTGGGCAAGTATACTAGTATCATATAAGCTCATTGTAGAAACAATATCCATAAACAAATGTGGTGGTTTGCCATGTTATTTCTCATACAATAGAACTACTCTAAATTGATATGGTTGGGGACCCCAAGAATTAGATTAGTTTAAGTTATTAGTTAGTTATCTTGAGGTTAGTGTTGGGATAGCACCAAGGAGTATTACTATTATTGAATTAATTACTTTGGTTTTTGGTTTATGACTCACGTATGATCTGACATTGAGATTTGTGTTGTATATTAGATTATAGAGACTATCAGTTTAGAGGATATCGGTTTAGAGGAGTTCTACTGTACCAAGGCCTCCATATTACGATTCTCTACAAACTCTATGGACTTGAACATGTTATGATGTTACCGAAACTGTCAATACAACCTTAGATTATCTCAATTCAAGCAAACCAGGTAATGCACCAATACATGGCTGGTAAGGAGTCTGCTCAATGGAAAGACCCGATGTTCAAGAAAAAATAGGCAGTGGGTGTGTTGTTTGCTCATTAAATTATTAAAAAAACCGATTGAACTTTGAAAATATAGGATAGAAATATGCCAATTTTTCAAAATATGTACATTTATATCATATACATACATAGGAATACATATATTTAGGGCGAATACTTAAGAAATTGGATGAAGATAGGAAATGACAAATATTAGCAAGTGAAGCTCAAAATCATTCTAAACATTGAGAAAATCTCAGGTGTTTGGTTGGTGACAAATCTTAATTCAACCTCGTCATTTGTGTTTATAGGACACGGTATTTGTAATGAATTATCCCAAAAAAATTGAGCCATTGATTGAACATGCATTTGAAGAGCATGGTTTTATCATGCGGTTTTGTGCTTCATTCATGTTAAGGCGTCATTTGTTCAAGATTATTGAATCAACAATGTGAGATTTTAGGTGGAGAGACACCATCTCATTGATTTTTTTTCATCAGGGAGTCCGCATGGTGGATCAAAAAGAAGTTTTTGCCATTTGAGGTTTAGCATTCCATGTATAGCAAAAAAGACCAAACAATCAATGCAAAAATGTGCCCAGAGTCCAAAGGGTGAGTACGTGGTTCCTTAATTTTATGACTGGGAAGATTGTGTGCGCACAATCTATTTACTTCCACATGTATTAGTCTAAATCTCCTCCTGATCGCAATATGAGGACCAGATGACACTGTTTTGTGAGCGTAAAGAAGTGAACCATGAGCAGGGAAGGTACCAATTTTAAGCTCAAAATCAATGAAAAAACTAAAGTATAGCAAAATGGCAAGTTTTTCAAGCAATGAAAATGCACAATTATAGAGTCTTATGTACACAAATATAGATAGAATTTAGTAATTATTCTTGACAAGAAAAAATCCAAACTCACGGTATGGCATTCCCCGCTTGTCCTGAAAGAGTTGCCTTCCATTCAGAGTTGAACCATTTTTGTTTTTGTTTTACTTCCAGAAGGTTAAAGAGTTTCCCTAAGATAGAATCCATCTCAACCATGGACTGAGATCTTCTTGTAGAACGTCCCAAGGCAACCATCGACAACTGCAAGGTTAACAATTGCAAGATCAACAATTACAAACAGAGGTTCCATTGCTCGAAGCTTGAGAACCGGTAAACATCAGAAAAAAATACTCCCTCTGTCCTATTTTAAAGCTCCAAAAAACTTCTTCATAAGGGATTAACTATAATTTTAGTTATAATTTTAGTCGTTATGCTAGTGACAAATGCATTCTAGAATTAATATACCACCTATCAAATATCTGCAAAATTTCAGGTTTTTATGTTGTCGTTTAGACACCCAAATTTCATACAAAAATTACCATATTTGTGCATAGTTTGAGAAGGCTGCCGGCTCCTCATTATTTTAGACTTTGGATTGATGACACATGCATTCTACAATCAATATACCACCTACCAAATGTGTGCAAAATCTCTAACTTTGATGTTGCCATTTGGGCACCCAAATTCCATGCAAAAAGTACTATATTTGTACATGTAGCTAGCTCCTCATTATTGATGATTTAAAGATTAGTAGCAACAATGATACCTCATATGGGCAAAGCCAAGCTTGTTAGAAGAAGAATGTTCTTTACTAGCTTAACTTACCCATATGAGATCATTGAACATGACAAATGCTTTCTCAGAGATTGAAATTAGCAAAAAGGAGAACTATGCCTAATTTGGAGCTTTATATTGGGACAGAGGGAGTATTTCACAAACACAATCAGTAAGCAGTTCAACAGAATGAGAACATACCATCTCTCTGATAATACAGAAGTAGCAACATCCAAGAACGGAAGAATGGAAGAATGCCGCAAGAGGAATTGTAAACTGCATACAGTGCATTGCCGTGTTCCCTCGTGTTCTTGGACATAGCCCCCCTGGCTGGATGAGTAGAGAGACAAGGCGTCGAGAAATCCTAAAACTGCAAAAAGATGCTGAAATCTCTGCCAATACTTCCGAACTCATCAGGGACTCAATCAAGCATGGATTCCAGAACAAGATTGAAAGCCTACAACGGATGAAGAAGCTGGCAGATCAGACCAAAACCATGAACCCTAAATCCTAAACCCTGCACAATCCAAGTTCACTCAGCAAAGAAGAAACTCAAAGTCCCAAATCCAGCTCTTCACCAAGTGCAGTGCTTATAACTTACAGCAAATCAGCACCGGTCCTGGCACGTTCAAAGGTTTCCATCTATTTTGGAAGGGCCTTCAAGCTCCTTGATCTCCACCCATGTTCTTTAAAAAGGTGATTTTGCACTTCAACATGTCCTAGAAACAATCATTTGATCACTTATTAAGGAAAGTAAAGAATAAAGTTCATTAAACTGAAAATGAATAGTGATGAATAGTGTCTTGCAAGCATCAAAAAAATTCTTAGCAAAAATTTGCTTAAATGTTACTCTAAAAAAATGGATGAATTTGCCAAATCCCTCCCCAAGTTTGCAACACATTTGCCATATTTTGGATAAAAGGTACTATATTAGTAGATTTTAAGGTGGAACAAGCAAACGTTGATCATTCTTTCCAACTCTATCCAAATTTTCCTTACTTGCTCGCATGGTGGGATGTGTGTTGTTCTACCAACAAAAATACAAAAAGAAACGTTGCTTGCAAGGCCATGGTAGGACAAAGTGTCTTGAGAGGGTTTTGAAAGGGCCCTTTTAGCACTTTTCATCCACTTTGAGCATGTGTCAAAATCTTGGGAGGGCATTGAGGGAGATGCTCTAAGAACAAGTTCACACTATAGCCAAAGGTTGAAAGGTGGTCAATTTCCACCACTGAGATTGCAAAAAATCAAAATTTTGGCCTCTCAATCCTTCACAATACAAGTTCAAGTCTAAAACCCATTGCTTCCAAATTGCCTACATGGCATCACTTTTTAGGTAAAGCACCAGCCTCTTAAAGAAGTTTGGGTTGAGCAAAAACCTAAACCCCACTATGATCAAAAAGTTGTCATTTTGTTTTGTAAGATTACCAAAAATTAATAAAATCTAATACATTAGATTAGAAGGTTTGGCTTATAGACTTGGCTTTTGGAGGCTTCACACTAAGACAAGCTAAAGGTTTCAAAAATAATATTTTATTGCCCATTTTTATTTTTAATTCTGTACCCTCTCAACAAAATTTGGTCACTTAACCTTACAGCCTCTTGATTTGATCATCCATAATATGAAGCAGCTCTAAAGTCCTACTTCACAACAACATCAAAAGGACAAGTAGTTAAGGGCACTTTATATTAGGGCCGAACTGTTGTTCCAATTAAAGAAACATCAAAAGTGAAATTGCTCAAATCCTCAAATTGGGCTATCAATTGGCTTCTAAGGCCTACTATCAAAGGTTGATTCAATTGATCTTGTTCAAAACAAGGTCATTTTTTGCCAAGTTTTTGACCCCAAAAATCAAACCCAAGTTAAAAGGATTGGATCACGACATTGTTTTGACTCAGTTCAAAAACATGGGCCTCATTTATTAAGGGTCTTGATACTGCCACCCCTTTTTGATACTCACTCCTTGATTAACATCATTCTTCAATTATTAGTCATTTTTGGGGATAATTTTGTAAAATAAATTAGACTTACATATGCATAAAACCAAGTGATCTTTTGTAGGTATTTTTCAAAATGATAAACTGCAATCAAAATTTATGATAAGAAAAAGACAACACTCTATTATCTTTTTTTGATAAAAAGTTTGATTGCAATTTATCATTTTTAAAATACCAACAAAAAATAACTTGGTTTTATACAAATTTAAGTCTTTATTTTCTTTTTCTAAATGTCCCTAAAAACAACCAATAAATGAAGAATGATGTTAACCATGGGGTGGTAGTATCAAAAAGGGGGGTGGCATTATCAACACCCTTTATTAATTTGAAATTAGGACATCAATTGGGCCCAAGGACTTTTTTATGATACTCATAGTTTTCTATAGCATTTCTTTTTCCAATTGTTGATTGCAAACTTGTACAAAAAGTTGCCAATTTTGCCAAAATCCATTCTACTGCTTCAAGGATTCATCCCTTTTCTCAAAAACTTTATCTATTTATATATATTCCATTCATGTCATCCATAATCCACTTTAAACTACAAAACTTTACCATTAATTTTCATTCAGCTATGATTGGGAACTTGTTAAAAAAACATAGGTATCTTCATTCTTGTTGTAATTTGCTTTCAATAATTCACCACTTCATCTCCACACTTTGTATCTATTTTCACCACCAAAATTTGAGATGGTTGTCAAATTCTTTTCATCAGTCAAAGTGGCGGAGAAAAACAAAGCTAGTCCCAAGCACATATTCATTTCTATGCTCTAATTGTTCATCCAAAATTAACCACTTCAAAATGAAATTCTATTCAAAGTCATTCATTCATAAACATATTGATGAGTATTGTCTTTGAAATTTCTGATTTTGGATAAATGGGTTTAAACCCTGTCAACGGACACCCTAACAAAAAGCTACTACATTAAACTATCAAAATTCAAAAACATTCAATAATAATAATAATTTTACCTTTATTTTGTTCCTACAAAAGAAACTTAGAGAAAAAGCTAATTTAAACTACGTAATTAGTCATGGCAATTGATTCCACGCGAGATTCCATGAGAAGTTAAATTTTGTGAAGGGACCTCGGAAGGGACTAATGTAGTTTGTTTAGCACAAAGCACAAATGACAAGATGTTGCGCAAATAAACATTGTTCTACATAATACATAGAGTACCACGATCCAACATCAAATTTGAAACCAAACCCACACAAAAAAACAATATAAAAACACCATTAAAAAATGATTTCATAATCTAACACACAAGTCAAGTGCCTCTCAAGCCACAAAGGGCAAGTTTCAAAGTGCACGTAAGAGGAGAGCGACTCAAAATTTCAATTAAAGGCTACATCGTAGTCGTGCAAACTTCACAACAAGAGCTCTCTCAAAAACACTCATAAAACGTGAACTAGCAACAATGCCAAGCCAAAAGGGTCTCAACATAAGCTCCAAACCTTAACCCCTCATTGCCTAAGCAAACAATTTTGTCCCCAATTTCCATTTTATTTGAGAATTGTTGGCAATGAAGGGTTAAGTGCCCTAAATTTGAATCCAAGTGGCTTCCTACTATGTAGGTGACATGGCCCAGCTTGACGCCAAGTCACGTGAGAGGTAGTTGAGTAGCAATATGTTGATTATGTATGCTTAAAGAATTTAAAATAAAAACTTGTATATTATAGTAATTAGTATATTGTTGGGGAGCTCAATTGCAAATGTTAGTTATGCAAGCACTATTAACCCCTAAACACCCAATCAATCATTTTTTGGTCGCTGTCTTTTTTTGCAAATTGCCTAAAATGAAAAAAGAAAAGCAAAAAGAAAAGAAAAGAATTTTTTTTGAAAAAATTAAAAATATTCTTATATAGGAAGGCAAATCTACTTTCCAATTCAATTTGAATCATGCCAATCCAAGTTAAACTCCACCAAGGAAATTTTTTCAAAGACTAACACTTCAATATTTGCTAGTGTAACAAAATTTACTATTTCAAAAAATTAATGAAGTTCTCTCCATAAAAAATATTGCGTTTTTGGGCTTTCAAATAGAATGTTTATTTTTAACTAATCATACCAAATTTTAAACTTTGTGAATAAAATTTGTAATTTTGATTAATGTTAAATGGTAAATGCTTCTAAATTCATCAAATAAGAGTGCAAAACGTTTTTTGATTATTTGACCGTATGGATCATTACTAAACATCATGATTCTAGTTTTTTCTTTTTCAACAAACTTCATAGAAGTTACAAAAGCATCATTTTAAAATGCATTTATGTTTTGCCCTTACCCCCTTGGGTGTTTAGGGGTTAATCCCAAAACAATTTTGGAGATTCTTGAGCTCCTAGGAATTTGCTCTAATTTGAATAAAAAGCCAATTTTTTTATAAGTTGTATCAATTCTTTTCTAATTGTAACCGTATAAAATCAAACTAGACATGTTAGAGATCACATTAGAAAAGAAGACACAACAATATCTTATGGATTGAAAGATTATAATGTTTAATCATGAGGATGTTAAAACTGTGAAAGTGATTTGAAATCTTTTAATCTTCTTTTCTTTGGTCACCAAAAAAATACAAGGTTAAAGGGCCTAACATACATAACCCCAATCAATTTATGACCTCAAAATCTACTCTACATTTTCTTTCAATAAATTTTTAATGTGATTTTTTCTCAAAGATCTAGTGTATTTGAGGCTCATTCCCAAGAGCCCTCAATACTACATAAAGTCAAGATTGCAATGGACACCCATGCACAAAATCTTGAATATAAAAATCATAATTAATAATTTGCAAAATCAGAATGTTGAAGCTAAAACTAAACTTCAAAAAAAAAAATTCAAAAAAATAAACTACTAAAAATAGTAATTTTGTAAGATTTTATTTAACTTCAAAGATTGGTTGAAGACATAGTCTCTCCTCAATGTTGTTTTGGGGTTAAACTAAAAATAATCTTTTTGAACTAAATAACTAGATTTTTTCTACATGTGTAATGTGCCATACATGGATTGGGGAGAACCGGCAGTTAGTTTATTGTAAATTGGTTGAACTTATAAAAACACAATTCAAACTTGAAACCATCCGATAAAATACCGGTCATTTTCTCCAAATAAATCCAAATTTAATATATATCCCAATAGAAATTTAGGATTTTTACAAAAATAATGAGTGCATTCTAATGAAAATCTGGTTGAAACTAGGAAATGTTGGATTTCAACCGGTGAAGCTAAAGTTTCTCCCCAAACACTGGTGCCATCTATCTCTATTAACCAAATATCATATCAAAGATGGACATATGATTATTATTTTTTATATTTCTCAATAACTTCATTTATTAAAACAAAGTATAAACTTTAAACTTCTAATAAACAGGATTTTTTTTTCCAAATCCTATTAAAAGATTTTCAATCACTATTGCTTTAATTTGAAACTTGTTAGTAAATGTAACCAATTTTTTTCATTTATGTATACAAATCTGTTCTACAAATGATTTTAATACCAGACATTTTAAATGCCTCCAGCATTTTCAATAAAGAATCATACCACATGTTATATATAAAATTCCACTTTAATGATCGGTTTTTGTAATTGATATTTTTTTTGCATATAGAATGATTCAGGAATTTAGTTGGAAATTTACCATAAGCATTAAATTCATCCAATTTTTGATTGTTTTTTTATATGCATAACACTCAATTAAATTGCTTGCTAGTTGGAATTCATTATAAAATAATTTTTATCCCCATAATTAGTTGGTTTGGTTTTTGGTTTTATTTAATCAACAAAAGTCAAAAAATAAAAGAAGTCATAAATTTTTATTTTACTAGCACCTTTTCTTTTTTTTAAATGTACGTAGAATGCATAGACATGATCTCAATAAAGGTTGTGTAGAAACAATATTTGTTCTTGTACTTTCGCAAAGCATGTGGAAATGGTGGATTTTTATTCGATTATAGTTTGATACACCTCCATGCCTCTTGCACAACTTATACCACTCCATTGCTTCTTTCACTACTTTTCAAAAACCATGGTCAAACTAGCCAATAAGTTTTCAAATTACAATAGGATGTCAAAGAAAATTATGTATATTTTTCTTACTCAAAATTGGTATTGAAAACTCTTAATCAACCTTTGTTATTGTAAGATAGTAATAATTTTTTTGAAGCGAACTGCAATTTTGTATTGACTATGATTTATGAAATTACCAAATAAATCTGATTTTCATTGTTATATTTTTATGAAAACAAACAAGAATTACTCAAATGATGTTTGAATTTTAATTAATGATTAAATTTAGTTGACTGATTTGCAATTGTTGAATTTCACTTCATGAAAATATCCATGACATTTATGAATATAATTTAGACAACACAAAGCTTAAAAAATCACAGTATAATTGTGTGCTTAAGGAAGACGTTTCGGAAACCAATGCAATTGTAGACATTAAAATGTGCAGTGTTAGTGCTTTTATAATACATATTTTTATGGAACTTCATTTCTATTAACACCAATAGTTAAGCCTTTCACTTTATTTGGCTCATTTACACTAAAGATTTTATCAAGAGTGCAATAGCATCTTTAATCCCTCACCGCCCAGGGGACCAAAACTATCCACCTTGTGTTTTAATTTGGAAATTTTTGATTTTCATTGAAGATTAATTTTAGTGGTTAATTTTTAAATTATTCTTATTGAAGGCTTGTTTTAGTATCAAAAATCTGATTTTGAAAATGAATGACTATGATTTGTTTATTCAAGATTTTGTGCAAGGGTGTTCATTGCAAATCTTCACTTTCTAATATTGAGAACTTTTGGAAATGAGCCTCAAGTACACTAGAACTTGGAGAAACAATCACATTAGAAACTTCATTTAAAAAGTTGTAAAGTAGATTTGAAGAAGTTATAAATTGATTAGGGTTACACATGTACTTTACATATTCATATTTTTTTTAATATCCTCAATTTTAAATTTGAGATGTGAAAAGAGGATTGAAAGACTTCAAATTACTTTCACAATTTTAACACCCACATGATCAAATCTTAAAATCTTTCAATCCATAAGTGATATTGTTGTGTTTTTTTTTTTCCATGTGATCTCTAACATATTAGTTTGAATTTGTATGATTACAATTTCAAAAAATGATACAACCTATCAAAATGTTGCCACTTTGTTTATTCAAAAGTAGATTTTGAGATACTCCAAAACGTCCATGGGCGGTGAGGGGTTAATGTTTAAGAATACAATACAAATAAACCATGCAGATGCTTTGGTAAAAAAAGAGAGTTATTATTATCAACAAATGTACATTATTTAATAAACCTCTGAAATTTCTAAGAAGTACGTAAGAAAATTAGTGGCTTATCTTCATTTATTGTTGTTATGATACTCTACACACTAAACTTGCCTTCGTGCGTGATTTCATCTTATTTGACGACATTCTTGGATTCCAAATCCAAACTTTAAAAAAGTATGTCAAAGTAAAATTGTGTGGATTTGATTTTGATCTATCTTTGTCATGATATTCATTTAGACTGTAATTCTTCTTTAATAACGTCATGATAAATTAACAAACTCTAAAAATTAGTTACATTTTCATACAAATGTTTTAGTATGTAATAATTCTAAAGAAACACACACTGTTTAGAGTCATTATTTTTCAATATAAAATTAATTTTACAATGAAATAATCCTTTGTGTAACTTATAGTGTCATGGATGAGTGTTTCCAAATAAAGAATTCTTATAATATTTCAATGAACTTTCTATATTTCAACTTATCAATAATTTGTGGAAAGCTGACTTTGAAGAAGGGTCAATAGCAAGCTGAGGTTTAGGACATCTAATTGGATCATCAATTTCCATAGGTTCTTTTGGAGATTCCAATGGATATAAATCAAATTTTAATATTTTGCCTTTTCCACTTCTTTCAATTGAATTTTTCATTAAATATCGTAAATCAATGTGGGCAAAAAATACTCCACTAGAATCTTGTTTAGTGTTTCTTATGTTTAATCTAATGTAATAATCATCCAACAAAACATGTTAGTTTTAAATTATAAATGGAGGCAACTAGAATCATGTAATGTGGCAAAATTAAGGACATTTGAATAACAACAACAAAAGATATGAATGACACATTTGTAAATTTACTTTGTCATAGGTTTTTAAGAATTGGATTTCTTTTAAATGCACTATTTGCATTGAACTATTGAGATTGTTTTAATTTTTAAAACACTCAACCAAAATTGAATCAATCACTCTTTGATTGAGCAATACTCATTTTTACTTGTAATTTGTTCAATGATTATTATTTGTGTATCAAAGTAACAAGTTTAATATTCTTAGACATGAAAACCATGTAAAGTTTATTTTGAAAAGTTTCTGTCATCAAATAATTTGCTATTTTGTTCTTAGAGATCACCTGTAGGCAGTAATTATTCTATTATTACATACAAATGTTGAATCAACATGAACCTGGATTTGTATCTTTCTATGTTACAACCATGATTGATGCAATTTTGTTGAAAAATTGGATATTGATAATGTCTGTTTGGATTTTTTGAAGCATAATTGTTATGTCTTCTAGAAGGTTGTAAATTAATATAACAATCACTATGTGATTTGCTGTTTTTGCATTGAGGAGAATGATGAGTTATAGAATGACTTCTTGTTAATGTATTTGTACTTGGAGGTTTTGATTCCTTAAACCAATTCTTGATGTCAAAAAATATTTTCCCAAATTTAGATTGTGGTTCAATTTTTATTAATTTTGTATTATCGTTGACACCAAATGAGTCTTTTGACCTTGGCCATGAAGTTTTCAAGTAATTAGAAGAATTTTTTGATAAACTAGATGATTGACAACTTTGATTTGTTGAATTTTGAGACAAGATGAATGATGAATTCTTATTGCAACATTGTTTTTTATAAATGCTAATCTTATTGCTATTTTCTTTTCGAGACTCCATATTTTATTAATATTACTATATAATTTGAAATTTTATATTTGGTTAGATTTTTATTATGTTTTGATATGTATTATCTAAATCTGCCTTGCTGGATGAACAAAACAATTCTTTGATTTCTACGTTGTATTTCGAGTGGTTATGGAACTTTCGTCGGCTCTTAAATTTAAATCTATCTACCATTTTTTTTTGAATAACATGTAACAGATAAAAATAATAAAGTTTTATTAAAAAATTCCGATCCTCTCTTAGAATTAGAAATGCATAAAGAAAATTAGAATGACTGACATCATTTGCATGAATTTACACATAGTGAAAAGAATTAGAACGCATAGGATGATATGTGTACATGTAATTGTTATCAAACATGATATTCTAGATTTATGAACATTGGTACTAACATTTAATTTCTTACATCAATAGGATACGTAATCAGAAAAAAATAAGCCTATAATGTTGCACTTGGATGTTCATGAAATTCTTTATTTTTGTGCCCCTAAAGGATCACTTATCCCTACGGGGGACAAATGGGATTTTGGGCATGTACTTATGGTTAAACTACTTTGTGTAATTTTTTGAAACTTTTATGGAAGATGGGGAATTCAAAGATCTATGTGGACATCTAATTTTTTCCTCATTCCAACATTTATTGAAGAAGTTAAAAATGAATTTATGAGAATTTTAATTTGGCAAGCAGCCCAAAATTTTATTTAAAAATTGAATTTTTTAAAATAAAAGTTTGAGGCTAGTTCTTCAGACTTATGTATATTTGAGAAGCTTTGAATCATTCAATTCTAATTGATGAGATGAAAGTTATGAGAAGTTTTAGTCTGTAGGTACATGTGAAAAATCTCAAAACTATGCCTACACGCAAACTAAAACTTCTCATAACTTTCATCTCATCAATTAGAATTGAATGATTCAAAACTTCTCACATATATGTAAGTCTAAAGAACTAACCTCAAATTTTTAATTTAAAAAAATGTAATTTTTAAATAAAATTTTGGGCTGCTTGCCAAACTAAAATTCTCATAAAGTCATTTTTAACTTCTTCAATAAATGTCAAAATGAGAAAAAAATTAAATGACCGCATAGATCTTTGAATTCCCCATCTTCCATAAAAGTTTCAAAAAATTACACAAAGTAGTTTAGTCATAAGTACATGCCCAAAATCCCATTTGTCTTCCGTAGGGACAAGAGGTCCTTTAGGGGTTAACTAAATTTACATTAAAAAAATATGATTTAAAATTATCATTTTTTTTGTTATAGCTATATTTAAACTTCGAAACAAAATTATTTTAAGAATTTACGGCGAAGTTAGAAATTATTTGAAATTCTCTGCACTTGAAGGTCCCATCTACTTTATGATTGTTCTTTACGGGTGGGTGAATGAACTAGTTACCTTGCTAATCTCCGTCGACTCTTCAATTTTAATCTCACATTTTTTTGAACCCCGTTTTATTGAATAAATATACTTAAAATAACATCTTAAGCGTAAACATCTCTACAAAGTTCTTTGTTATTTTCTTATAAATCTAAAAGCTTTGAAAGAACTTGAATGACTTTGCAAAATTCAAGAAAACATGGCATGTCAAGAGTTGTTTAGTATACATATAATTTTAGTAGAAATATTACAATAAAAATCATAAGAAATTACAAATTAAATTGGTTATAGCTTTGCGTAACAACTCAATTCAAATATTCATTGGGCAATGTATTTTGTATTAATACATTGCTTTTTTAGAGTTGATATAAACAAGGCGTTTTCACTTGAACCCTTCAACTGAACCACGCACATGTCATTGTATTCTTGACTTGCGGTTTGGAAGCTGACTGGATGCTTTTTGCCCCCAAATAGGCACATGCAGCCAAAGTGCAGTAGGCCCACAAACTTTTTTTTTGTCCTCCCTTGCCTGGATTATCCGCCAGCACGGGGTTTTTACCTGGTTTAGGGTTTAGTTGTTTATTATTGTTTTCATGTTCAGTTTCAGCCCTTGTGACTTGGAGCTCTCTACTGCAAGTTTAGAGTTGGACCTCCTTTTGCAGCTTCTATCAAGTTTTTGTCACGTTCTTTTAAAATTTATTCTCTAGATTTTGTTTTTGTGCTGTTCATTTCTTGTTTATCTTTTTTTTTCATGAAGTTCTATTGCTATAAGAATCTTGAAATAGAGTAGGGAGTATGCAATTCTCATGATGCACTTTGAAACCTATGTTTTACTTCCATTTATTGTCTACATTAAAAGTTGAACTTAATCTATCAGGGCCAAAGTTTACTTTGTTAGGGCAATAAAATTGCTCACCTTCCCAAATGAACTTTGTCTGTACATGTTTGTATTCATAGCCTTTTAGTAATGTATAGTGGACATACATTTGAGGAGGTGGGTTGTTTTAGAGCCCTGTGCCCTTTCCACTTCAATATTTCATAACTAACTCCACAAAGTTTTAAAAATTATGAAAAAACTTGGGCTAGATGCCAATTCCTCTTGTCTTTCAAGTAAAACTCACTAAAAACTATTTCAAAAATTTCCACCTCCCAAAATCCAGTTTCAGCCCTTAGATGGTTGGTTTCTGAGCGTCTTACTTTAGCTTCAAAGGGGTAAAACCGGAGCAGAATTACTGTTTGGGAGGGGTCCCATATGTGAGGCTGGGCTCTCCCATGTACGGACCCTTAACCCCCATAAATGCATTTTGAAAAATCAGATCCAAAACCAAAAGTGCAAAATATGGTGACATGTGCGTGTACCAAACGTCGAGGTGAATGTTTTTTGTTCTCTGGCTTTGAAAAAACTCTACGGCTACCAAGAAAAAGAAGTTTTTCATCTGATTTTTTTTTCAAAAGTGATCATAAACACATGGCTCATCATGGAAGGCAAAAATAAAAAACCTCATCAAGTACACTCAATTTTTTGTTAACCCAAATTGTGAGAAGATTCACAATCACAGTCTTAGGTCCTTCTTGCAACTGTTTTAAGATGAACATGTATTGTAAACTTATGCGGTAGCTGGACACTTGCTACACCAATGACAACAATGGAGTTATTGTAGAAATCATTATAGCCAGACTAGTCACAGTGATCAGCCTAATGTTTAAGGGTTAAAACATGATAAATCCATAAATTGCCGTGACTAGTCCGGTGTTTGAGGGTTAAAACATGGTAAATCCATGAATTAATGGAACTTTGTATGTTCAAAAGTTTGAAACCCAAAAATTGAAACCATATAAGCAACACGTCAAAGTTTAAATCCCCTTCATGCTGCATTGATATCCACAAATTAAAGACGCGTATTTTCATCATATCGTAGCCTCTTCAGATCGAAAGCCGGACCTGTCATAAATGTGAATCAGTATTACACTTCGTTGGGAGAATCTCCAAAAGTTCCCTCTCCCACCCACGTCCGTCAGTCGCCGCCTCTCATGGCCCCTTCGGAGTTCGGACTATTTACCGACCAGCCAGTCCTCACTCCTCAGCCGAAACCTCACAGAAAGCACAGTCCCTCACAGTCTGGGAGACCCTCCCGTCCACCGGTCAGAACCCATTTCTTCCCAATAGCCGCTACACGAAGCTTTCCCGTCCACAGGTCAGAATCCATTCCTTCCCAATAGCCGCTACACGAAGCTTTCCCGTCCACCGGTCAGAACTTGTTTTATCCCCGTAGCCGCTACTCTGAGCTTTCCCGTCCATCGGTCAGAGCCGTGCACACACCAAAGCAGCAGTGACGGAAGCGAGGAAGCGAAAAGCAGCTCGACACCAAATACGAGGAAGCTGGTGACGATCCATGGAAGAAGCCCTAAGCTTAGAAAACATCACAACAACAACAACAACAAAGCAGCTCGGACAACAACTTATTCGTCATTTATCATCGTCCTCGGTTTGATTGAAACGACGGAGTTTTGGTCGCATATTTTGAAGTGTCGAGAACAGATTTTGGTATTCGGAGCTCGATCTGATAGCGCAGGGAATGGCGCCATGGAGTTGATACGATTTGATGCGGTTGTAACGGATTAGAAACGGCGAGGAGGACTTGTGAGAGCGGTGGAATTGTTTGTTGTCTTGATTGGATTAGGTTTATTTTTTATTTTTTATTTTTTTATTTTTTTGCTTGCGAGGGAGCAATGGCGACGGCAGCATGGCAGCCACAAGAGGACGGGTTGAAGGAGATTTGTGGATTGCTAGAGCAGTATCGATTGCCGACTGTGGACCAGTCGCGCATCTGGCAGCAACATCAACGTTGTAGCCAGCTGCCAGATTTCAACAATTACCTCGCCTTCATCCTGTGCCGTGCTGAGGTTTGTATATAGGTTTCTGAAGCGATTAGTGCTTGATTGATTGAGATACATAGCAGGAGCTTAGACTGATCGATTTCATGTGGAGTCAATCGGTTGACTCGAGTGCATCGCGGTTTAACTTGCAAATTCTGTGATTAGGTTCGTTATGTGCTAGAACAGTTTATGGCATCGAGGTTTGATGGATTTCTGGATTGTCATCGACTTTGTTCCTTTGAAATTTTGGTCGCCTCGTAGCCTCATTGGTGGATCTTTTGTTTTGCAGTACCTGCCAGGATGTTTTAGCCTCCTTTTTGACCTAATTGTTTTTGTTTGTTTACTTCGAGAGGCATATAGCTATACAGCTTGTTCTTCATTACAGTAGTCTCTAATTCATGAAAGTTCAGCTCGATTTGCGTCATTGGAAGAGATTCTGTTCTTATGAGAAAGTTCCGTAGGCTAATCAATGAGCAGGTCTTTCGTGTTATCGCTGTTTTAGCTAATGCATTGAAGTACTTCGTTTTTTTGGAGGTGATGTGCTGTTAGTGAGTTTGTTCTTTTTAAAGAGCTCAATCTAGATAAATAGTGATTGAGATTCTGACATCTTGCTAACTGCAGGGAGATGCAGTCAACATTCGGCAAGCTGCGGGGTTGTTGTTAAAGAACAACTTGAATAGCAGTTATCAGTTAATTCAACCTTTTCATCTCCAGTACATTAAGGCGGAAGTGCTGCCCTGCCTCGGGTCTTCGGATTTTGGTGTACGAACAACTGTTGGTACTATAGTTAGTGTTGTGGTGCAGCATGAAGGTTTCCAGGGTTGGCCAGAACTGTTACAGGCATTAGTACAATGCTTAGACAGCAATGATTACAATCATATGGATGGCGCACTTGGTGCTCTTTTCAAGGTTTAGCCTCTTCAAAATGAAACTCATGCTTGATTTGCCATGCAATGGTTGTGAGGCACGTTCTGCTTATTGTTTTGAATAGGTTTAAGCTGCAAATATCTGCTCTGATCCGGTTCGAACCCTACAGCTTCTCACACAATATCACTGTTATAATTGTATATCTATATACAAATACGAACTGTATATGAGTAGTAGTGACTCTTAATTAGATCGAAGCCTTTACTATAATAGGAGAGGGGTTGCGGATGTTGATCACCAGTCTTCAGGCCTGCTGTTATCTTATGAGGATACCTCATGTTTTAAATATAAGGGTTGCTCTTATGATGTGAATGATAACGATCAATAAATCATGGTAGAATTTAGTGGAAGTGGAAGTTTGACAATGAGAGTCGCTGATTTTTGACTTGGTGATAATGAAGATCGCTGAAGATATGCCTGAAGTACTTGACTCGGAGATGCCAGGATTGGCAGATCGTCCTATTGCCATCTTCATTCCTAGATTGCTCCGGGTATGGATGAAAGTTTTTGTATGCTTTCTTGTTCGATACGTTCGTTGTTTGGTATTCACGTTAGCATTAGTTGGATTACACCTTACTATTGATCTGGATTACTAACAATGTGATTCCTATTGTTTTGCTATTTGATGCAGTTCTTTGCTTCAGAACATGCTGGATTGCGGAAGTTGGCCTTGGGCACTATCAACCAATTTGTCGTCCTTTTGCCTGCTGTAAGTTCGTGCTAGTCCTCATAAGGAAAACGTGCGAGTCATGGACATGGTTCATCTGAGTATAGTTCAATATTATTTCATAGTGGATGTTAGCTTAGCCTGATGTATATTTCTCTACTACTTACCATATCTATCTTTCTCAATAGCTTCCTTTGGGGAATGCGGTTCTCATTTCTGAATTTGTGTTTGGTTTGAGTTGTAACACAATCTTGCACCGCTTCCAACAATAAAGTGTTGAATGCAGACACTTTTTATCAATATGGGGACATACTTGCAAGGCTTGTTTTCATTAGCAAATGACAGTTCTGGCGACGTCAGAAAACTGGTACGAATGGAAGTTTTCATTGATATTGATCTCTTGCTTACAATTGGCAATTTAGCCACGTCGTATTTGTTTAGTGTCTGCGGGTTGGTTAACTAAGTAAGAAGATTTTTATGTACACATTTACCAATAAATTTTGGAACTATCACAGACCCTCTTAGAAACACAGGGTCATGTGGATCCTCTAATCCTTGTTACTCCTGTTTTGTTGACAGGTTTGTGCTGCTTTGGTGCAATTGTTGGAAGTACAGCCCAATGCCTTGCAGGTACTTGTTGAGCTCTATTAAGTTATTATATTTAAGTCCCCGCTACAGCCTGTCATAAGTTTTTGCTTTTGACGTTATTTTATGAGTTGAGAAACTGTCGATAGTTTGAGAACACTAAAATTCGACTTGTGTTTAGTGCAATATTTAACTGTGTTGCCGTAGGATGGTTGGACGGATGTTTGTTAGATCGGATTGTAAGATCTTTTCTTATAATCCAGGACTTCCTTTTTAGTGCAATATCATATGTATAGATGACGTATTTACTGCTGAGTGCAGCCGCATATGAGAAATGTGATTGAGTACATGCTTCAAGCTAATAAGGATCCAGATAGGGATGTGGCGTTGGAGGCTTGTGAGTTCTGGTACGCTGAGATGTTATTTATATAGAGCTTTATTTCAACAATTTTGCTCCTATAGACGTCCATCTGTTGTTTTTAGCGCTGCAACGGCGTAGAATATCATGCTAGCAGCCCCAAACTGTCTGTGTAACGCCCGCTTGCATGTGCTTAAAAGCGGTTAACTGAAGGTGTTGCCTGTAGGTCTGCATTTTGTGAAGCTCACCTGCCTCCTGACTTGCTGCGAGAGTTTTTGCCGCGTCTTATTGATGTAAGTCAATATAATGTGTTCTCCACATCAAGGATCCGGTTGAAGTTTTCTCACCGAGGAGCTATTTTAATATCAGGAGCTCATGTCAAGCATCAGCTCCAAAAATTAGAGTTTTAGATCATAAATGCATGCATTTGGTTTATTTTTTTGGGTAGACGATTACGACGGTTGAATGTCTATTCTGGATATCAACTTATTTGTTCTATTTGTTCTACACTTCGTATTGAATTTATACCTGATAGGAATAGTTAGGGTATTCGACCAACATTGCAGTTTATGATACTGGATGTGATGGTCGCTGGACAACTTCTAATGTTTGTATCATTGACATTACAGATTTTGTTGGACAACATGGCATATGCGGACGATGATGAAGCTTTGCAAGATGAAGATGTAAGCTATTGTATGTCATATGTTCTGTTTGTGGTGATTCTAGTTTTTTTTATCAGATCTCTGCTCCGCAATAGTCACTATTTTTTTATTTGTGGTATTTCCTCTCTAATTTTGTTATGTCTCTTGTTGATCTTGCAGGAAGATGAGAATGCACCTGACAGAGAGCAGGTGCCGAGTGTTGCCTGTGATGTATTTTTGTATTCGTCAAGCCTTCGAATGGCTTGAAGCGATTCTGCATTTTTATTCCTGATGCTATGACACTAGTTGCTTGCGATCTACATCTTCTCGATTCGTGAACCTTTTCTATCACCATACGCCAGCATTGCCGATCTTGCTTCAATATTAGTTTGTTTGTATATCATCAGGATATTAAGCCAAGGTTTCATCAATCACGGATGGTCGGAGCTGCTGATGGTGAAGAAGAGGATGAGGTGCGCCATTGCAGGGCAACCTTTCTAAACCACTGGCCCCTCTTTTGGGCTACTGTCACTTTCGAGTTTTTAGTATTCCCGTTCATACAAAGCTTAGAAATAAAACTCGCGTATGGGCTATCATGATTGCTGATACTGGTTCAGGCCTATTTGAGAATGGATCAGCTAGAGGTATCTGAATGTATCACTATTTTTGTATAAAAGAGTGGTACAAACGAAGATTGTATCTGTTGGTCTTTTTAGTATGATGAATGACAAGTTTAGGGAGTGTTATCTCTCACGATCCCCATCTTTAACACCTTTTGAGTGCAGGATGACGACGACGACGATATTATAAATTCGTGGAATTTGCGGAAGTGTAGTGCTGCTGGACTAGATTTCTTATCAACAATATTTGGGGACGAAATTCTCCCAGTTCTCATGCCCCTTGTGCAGGTATATATCTATTCATTTTCTTAAGGCCTTTCTTACTTTGCTGATAATTTTATCAGTTGCTCACAAGCAATTGTTGCTGTAGGTGAGGCTTTCCACCACAGAGGATTCAGCATGGGAACAAAAGGAGGCTGCGATTTTAGCTCTAGGTGCTGTTGCTGAGGGCTGCATATCTGGTCTGTTACCCCATCTAGCACAGGTAATTCGGCCTCGTGGAGTTGGACGGTAATAGCAATGGTGGTTAGGACTTGGGTATAGAGATTGCATCATCCGGCCTCCTTGTTGACCAAGTTTGAGGAATTTGTTTTGCTTGACTACCCGCGGTTGTCCAGAAGTTAGGACATCTTGCAATTTAGAGTAATCATTAAATCAGTGATGACTAATCACTAGTCATTCATTTTTTCGTTTAGGAATTGTTTCTGATTGCATCTTGGTTTTAGTTGTCCGAGTTGTAAAGTCTGCTGATCTGGTAGCTAATGAGAATCTGATACTGTTGGCAATGGGTTCTATTGTTCAGATCGTAGTCTATCTTGTATCGTTTATGGAAGATGTACGGCCACTTGTGCGGAGCATCTCATGTTGGACTCTTTCTCGCTACAGCAAATGGATTGTTCAGGTACTTCGTTGCTGGGCTATAACGGGTTATTATCTTTTGGTTATCTCTTTTAAGTAGGAACATTATGAAATGTTGGAATTACAAACCGTTGATTGTACTTCATTGATTTCTGGATGTCTCTTAGAACTGCTCTTGATGTCCACATGTTGTGCTCGTGGTTTTAGTGAACTGTGTACTATTCTTGTAAATCAGGTCGCACAATCTGCACAGGGACAGTTACAGTTCGACGCAATACTGACTGGGTTGCTCCGGCGAATACTGGATAAACATAAACGCGTTCAAGAAGCTGCATGCTCTGCATTTGCTACACTGGAAGAGGTATTTGCTTGACTTTTATCTTCATTAGATCGCTGGACATTGTTGTCTCCGGTTTTGGATTGTAAATAAGTTGGTTGAGAATTTTTGTGTGATTCTTCTATTTGGCAAGTTATTATACAGGCTTGTGTGAAAGTTTATATGTTTGTCATCATCATATATGCTTTCATGCTGACAGTTTTGTCACCGATTCTCAAATTGCAGGAGGCTGCGGAAGATTTAGCCCCTAGGCTTGAGCCCATATTGCAGCATCTTATGTATGCTTTTGGGACTTATCAGGTACGGATTTTGATCCATTGAGATCAAGTTATCGCGTTTTCTGTATCATCTTGTACTAGTTCTGTCATCTGATGAAGCAATAATAGTAAGCTCACCGGCCTGCCAAATGCATTTCGTGTTTATTAAACTTTCTTGTATATACCATTTGTACTTCTGAGGAGTCAAAGCATCTCATTTCGAATTGTTGAACATTGTCATCTTTGCAGAGACGGAATTTGCGTATTTTATATGATGCGATCGGCACACTAGCAGATGCTGTGGGCAGCGAGCTTAACAACGTAAGTGGTGTTATTTCTTTTCTTTTCCTTGCGTTGTCTATTCACTATTTGGGTCTCTTATAGAACGCAAATGCAGAATTAATGAATGCAACAACATTGCAGGATATGTTAAACATATTCTATCGACCGCTGTGATATGTACGCATTTTATTTGCATGCATGCTCATGCCAACTGCCGCATGTTTCCTGCAGCCTAAATACTTGGAAATTTTGATGCCACCATTGATCTCGAAATGGCAGCAACTACCAGACAATGACAAGGATTTGTTTCCTTTGCTTGAATGCTTCACTTCAATAGCACAGGTATTTTTTTCACTGTCTTAACCTGGCTGACATAAGCCACTATTGCTGCAATTGTTGATAATTTCACTTGGGTCAAGATTCTCCAGTTCTCTTATAGTTTGGATCATTAGAGTGAGTGGTGCAATGTATGCCATCTCTTGCGTTATGTGAAAGAAACGTGCAATTGGATTTATTTTTTACTTATTGTCATGTTTGTTTTGTCGGAAGTGAATACCTCAGTTTAACTTTAGAATGGATTTTGGAGGCTTATGCACTTAGAGTTTTTGAACAGTTTCTTGAATTGTTACATGATATTGCCAGGCGCTTGGACCTGGCT
This sequence comes from Ulota crispa, assembly GCA_963920765.1. Lineage (NCBI taxonomy): Eukaryota > Viridiplantae > Streptophyta > Bryopsida > Orthotrichales > Orthotrichaceae > Ulota > Ulota crispa. The sequence goes on from OY987250.1 coordinate 10,789,228, forward strand.
TCACTCAATATGCTGAACCTGTCTTTGTGAGATGCATCAATCTGATTCGCATACATGAGGTTGCTAAGGTATTGAGTTGCCTACTGGCACATAAACATTTGTCCTTTTACTTTCGTTAGTATTTCAGTGAGGTTTTCAGAACTTGGTCAATATCAGATTCTTCTGAGAAGTACTATATGTTCGACAATTCATTAGCAGCTTCTCATTTCATCCATATTTGTTATGTTACCCTAATTTATGATTTGGCAGATGCTTTTATAGTAGATCTTTATTAAAGTTGTGAATTTCTATTTATCTTGGACCTTATGCATGTCAGTTTTCTGGTTCATTTTACGCACTAGTTGAGAATGTGAAGTGTCTTTCCCTATTGTATATTGCTTTGAAATATACAAGCAATATCTGCACGTGTTAACTTGTGAATTTTCTGTAATACAGGCAGATCCTCAGAAGGCAGGTGTGAATTACGACAAAGAATTCATTGTTTGTTCTTTAGATTTGCTATCAGGCCTTGCAGAAGGTCTGGGCAGCAGTATTGAGAGCTTGGTAGGTGTTTCCCAGTTTCCTGAAGGACCAATTCTTCTGTCTTATATTTATTGCAGTTAATCTGATGTTCAAATCTATGCTTGATAACTTGAAGTTTTTTTTGGGAAAGAGGGTAATTAGATCTAATTCATTCCGTTGAATGGTTATTTGATGACATTCAGATACTAGGGAATGACCTGTGATATGTAGTTGAGAAATATTCCGTTGCATGTGGTGCAGGTTTCAAGAAGTGATTTAAGGGATCTTTTACTACAGTGCTGCGCTGATGAAGCCCCAGATGTGCGCCAGAGTGCTCTGGCTCTCTTGGGTGACCTCGTCAAGGTATGGATCTTATAACTCTGACTTGTATTTGTTACTTGAGAACTCATTAAACAATTTTTATAAGCGCTTTAAACTACCTGGAATTGCAACTCGACATCTTGTTGCGATTGTTTGTTTTCTTTGAAATGCGACAATGTCTGCTGACAATGTTATTGCGTTTGCCTACGAATAGGCTTGCTCTATGCATCTTCAACCCCGACTTGTAGAGTTTCTCAACTTAGCGGCGAAGCAGTTGGTAAGTCTCATTTTTCCGAAGTTTCTTTATTGATTGACCATTATAACATTTGTGATTTACTTCTGATTACTTTTTTTACTTATTCATCTTGGCGGTTGCATGGCAGGGTCATGACGTGAAAGAGAATGTCTCAGTGGCCAACAATGCATGTTGGGCTATTGGTGAAGTGGCCATTAAGGTGGGAGCCCTGTTCTACTATATCAGTCCATCCATTCGGCTTATTGTGTTATAGATCTTCTGCGTCGTGATATTCCTGCGTTCAGCCTCTTCAAGACTGACTTCAGTTGACTTGACCAGTCCTTATTTGGTCAATAATTTTTTTATAGCATCAAGATGATAGTGTGGTTTAAAGTTGTAATCAATATGCGTTGTTATGACAATGCAGGTTAAGAAAGAAATTTCCCCCATTGTGTTGACTGTAGTTTCGTCGCTGGTGCCCATCCTTTCCAATACTGAGGTAAGATTTAGCTTAGTATGCTTAATACTTGGGAAGTTGTAGTTTTTTCAATGTGGGGGGATGGTATTGGCCTTTTGCTATGTTCTGATTCATCACTGTTTTCTCTCAAACAATGACTTGACGGGATACATGTGCAGGGTCTTAACAAGTCACTCTTGGAGAATAGTGCCATCACCTTGGGAAGACTAGGATGGGTGTGTCCAGAGCTTGTCGCTCCTCACATGGAGCACTTCATGCAGCCGTGGTGCCGTGCGCTGTGCATGTGAGGCCCCGCTTGTAACTTTGTATTCTGTCCGAATGTATGATTATTCTCAATGACACCTCTCGTGTCTTGGAGCAAGTTATTGAGGTTTTTGCACTTGAACATGTCTAAATAGTTTGCAGATTCTTATGAGATGATTTGTTTATAACTTCATTTGTTCAGCCGATTGCTTTTTCTTTTGTATTGGGTTCTGACTCGCTTTTCTTCTGCACAGGATTCGAGATGATTTTGAGAAGGAAGATGCCTTTCGAGGCTTATGTGCTATGGTATGGACTGCGCAGATCACAACCAACCACTATGATGAATGTGGTACTGAATGTTATGTTTTAGATTGAAGTGATGGTCTTAGTGTTGTCTGCATAAAATGTAGTTCCGGTAGGCAGAACATCTGAAATTATTAGCAACCTGTTTGCTTATTGATCCGGTGGCCCGGTTTTAGGTACGGCTGAACCCAGGTGGCGCTGTAAACACGTTCGGATCAATGTGTGAAGCTATTGCCAGCTGGCATGTAAGTGCCTTTTCACTTTTGGCTCTTAATATGACCGTAGTGGCTAGAAATATTGTGGCATATTTTGCTGCACCCTAATTGCTTTGCGAATAGGGGGTGCGCTCAAAGAATCCAGATTTTTGGCACCTTAGGACCGAACAATTTGTACGTTTCAACCCTTCACCACTTGCTACAAAAGCATGAACCTTAAGGAACTAAACAATTTGCACGCCTTCCTTATCCTCTAGCACTACAGTAGAGTAAACCTATTAACGATTTGTTGTTATTGTTTTCTTCTCTCACATTTATTTCATCGCCACTGCAGGTTGATATCACTTAGGCAATTGATCTAGTCTCTCTCATATCGTTGGCTGTTTTTGCAATACAGGAGATCCGTAGTGAAGAGCTTTCGTCAGAAATTGTGCAAGTGTTGCATGGATATAAACAGGTAAATTTATTTTTGCTGGCTAGACTTCTTTGAAACGTGGCACCTGTGAAGTGTAAATGACAATGTCGGGGCTTTTTGCTTACAACTTTATGCTATATCTTAAGCCAAGCAGCTGACTGTGTATCTTTGTAATGCAGATGCTATCTCAATCCAACTCCTGGGAACAATATTTTGGAGCCTTGGATGGTACATTGCGTGAGAAGTTGGTAAACACATATGGACTTTGAGAAAGGCAGCTTCCTAATTGGGTCTCGTATTTACTGTGAAGATTCTTGTGCCGAGCGTGCTCATGTCTTCATTTACTGGTTACCGCGCACTTGGATGCACATGGCTAATTCAAGTGTGGCTGTCCCGTCAAGAGATTGTCAATAGTGAGAGAGGAAATATTGATCTACCTTATTTTACCAACATCAGAATCGATGTGGCTTACAATTTTAGTCAACTTGGCCCGTATATTCTAGTACTGGTTGTCAGTGGCGGTTCATGAAGGATCTTACATAGTCAAACATCCTACAGGGGTCTATGGTCTTTTGACTTCAGATGATATGAGGGCTCTGTGAGCAGACTTTCGAACAGGGGATTTGGTGCATTTTTACAAAGTAGAATGCTAACTGGATTCCTCTGCTCCTGCCACTGGGCTCTAACTCAGTAGCCATATAGAATCTGAGACCTTGAGCCATCTACTAGTAAGGGTCGAAGAGGCGGTAGAATTTTGTAATGAGGTGACGTGTCACTTCAACTAGTGCAAGTGTAAGTGAGAGGAGAGAACTGAAAGGAGGCTTTAGTATTGTGGCAGATAGCTCTGCTCACATAGGTTTATTGCACTGACCCACATAGGTCTATTCCGGGAGAGTGTTTTTGAGTTACTTGTTTTTTGATGTTGCACTTGTGAATGTCCCATGACGTTCCACTTGTTATCATTCAAACATTCGAGCCCTTTTGTTGTTGTTAGTAAGAGAGATGTAGCTCTGGTCAAGCTTGGAATTTAAATTCTAAGCTTGTCGTTTTGTTAAATGTGCCGAGTTGATCATATTCAGCGACAGAACGCTGCTGCTGCTGTATTGATTATTTGTATTTATTATTTGGTGATGACCAATAATCTGAGAGTATGGTATACTGTTATAACAGTGTTTTGGAATTGATGCTCCTTATTTATATATAGCTGGTCTTTTGGTACATTTGTTATGTTGTAATACGAGTCACATTTGAAACTCAATAGATGGGGATCAGGATAGCTATAAATAGAGTGCCCTTTTGTCCAGAGTGTCTATATATATGGGTAGATTTAAATGACACATTTGTGTCCATTGTAGTTTGAGCAGAGTATTTGTCCTTTGTGCAGAGCTTGAAGTTCACTAACGCTTTTGCTCCTCACAGAGTATGTATCATCCTAGTCATTGAGTTTAATATGGTGTTTATATGCTTACGTAACAGGGGTTATCTTGTGAAAAGAAGCTTATCCAGGCGCCTGCGACCTCGGCTTTGACAGGTTGAATTTATCTTTCACCAAGCTATTCTTAGACTTTGAAGCCTACTGATGATTCGCTCATGCTCAGAATCCCAATGCTAACGTTTTGTACCTTTCCCGGTTTTGGAGCGGAGTACCTCAAGATGTTCAAGTTGGCATTTGGAATTTCAGAAATTATCTCTTTAGCTGTGGTAAATGGCGTGGAGTGTTTTTATGGTATTGCAGATAGCTGTGTTAGAGGGCATTGGGTGAGGGAAATAACGAAGTTATTTTTGTTTCGTCCATTCGGATTCTTTGGTTGTGAAGCTCCATCAAGGCACTTCGTTGGAGTTGGTGACGCAAGGCCTTCAGCGGAGATAACTACGGTTTTTTCATCTTTACTTCCAATTCAAGGTTAGAGTCGGCGTGACTATGCAAATTTGATGTTGGCTGGCATTTTCAGGACCAATACCGCTTGTTCGGCGTCCTGACTCAACAACCCCGTGTCGAACTCGACAAAACTCTCAATTTACACAGCTACTGTCACAACTTTGCCTGCGTGGTAAGCTCTCTCAGGAATTGGACCAATGCTTCGATCGCAAAATTCCATTAAAAGATGATGTCTGGAGAAGTTTTTTTGAAGGAGACCCTCAAAATCATCAAAAATTCCTGTGTTTAGTTTGATTTCAAAAATTCCACCTCATACAATAACACCAGTGCTGTAGTGACTTGCATCTCGCAATAGCATAAACGATTACTCAAGTTTCATATCGAGTATGTTTGCTTGCATCTGGTGACAGCATAAATGAATAATTGAGTTCTGTACGTAGTATATCTGCTTTTAATAATTGCATGTAGATGTTATTTCTTTTTATTATTTGAGATTCTTAGATCTTGAAATATTGGGAAACAAGTTTGAGGTTGTATGAATCAAATATTGGAATTTGAAATATCAGTAGCACCGAATTTCTTTAGAGTTGATTTTAGACACATTATTTCACCAATAGAAGATTGGAACTGCACGTATGCTAATTTTTGTATCATTTGTAATAATTGACCTGTCACTGTAGTGAGATTGATTTGGAAGGATGTAATTCAAACGAGTCTCGATATTTCTAGAAAGATTCTGTAAGGTTTGAATAGTCCCGAATTCAATGCAAAGTCGATGTTTCAGAATATCTCAAGGAAATAGAACTTTCACTCACACAAAATGTGTACACTTATATCACAACACAACATGTGGTTTGTTAGATCTTTGTTCATGCAAAGATTTATGATTTATTTTTGGGTTTTTCTATGCAAATTTTCCGTGCGTGTAGATTTTTGGAAAATAAAAAGTCCTTTGTTATTGTTGTGGCAAAATGTAGGAATTTGTTTTCAAAGAGTTTTACAAACGCATGCATAGACAACTTACGTGTTTTGATGTAGAGAACACATACAATTTGGAAATTTTGTACTTGTGCTCCCAATCATACACGTAACAAATGTTTGTGCAAAAGCTTAAAAATCTTTAACCCCTGAGCGCCTAGACGATAGGATACTGTTGCTAAAAAATTGAAAAAATGTTGGTTTTGTGCACAATTGTACTGCAACTGGTTAATTAGGGTACGAGGGTGGCAAGGCGTGGGTTTTGTAGTACAATTGAGTAGTCCCATAGACACACCCGTGGATCGTATCTTGCAATGCAGATGGACACTTTGTTTACAAGTAGCTAGGTTGTTTGTGTACAAGGAGTATGTGGCCATAAATACTGACTAAAAAATGAAAATTCTAAATCTCATCTTATCCAAACATGATGAAGTATTGCTGTGATAAATGTAGGATCTCGAAAACATGTTTTCTAATAGTTTCACATAATATTCCTAACAATTTAGATGTTCTTGTGCAAACTTAAATTTTTTGACCGTGTGAAAAGAATACAATTTTAGATTCTTGCATAGGGTGTTTATTTCTTGGCCCCTAAGCCCCCAGTGCTCGAACCCTTTAAACAAGGCTTACATTACGGCCTCGCACATGCGACCCTGTGGGGGTTCCGTCAGGCCCCTCACGGGCTTTGGTGGGCCCTACCCCAAACCTGCTTTTTAGTGGGGGAGCAGGCTCCAGGTACCTTCCCTGGGGTAACAAAAATACCCCCCTCCTCTACCCCGCTCGGCTGCTCCCCTCCTCTCTGTACAATCCCGGAACAAAGTCTGATTTTTTGGTTTTGATGGTATTTAAATAACTTTCATAATTCATAACATAATTGAAATGTTATTGTTTTGCATCATGAATATTAAATTCTTAAGCCATCTTGATTAAGCATATCAAATTTTAATTTCAAAAAATTAAAATCCCATTTTTGGTGAATTGTTTTCCGTGATATTCACGATTTTACATGATAATTGAATAAAAAAAAGCATCTCCAAAAAAGTTTCAAAACTCCTTTTTTATAAATTTCAATGTTGTGGTTACCATGTCCAAATTTTGTGAAATAGATATTTCTTTATGATAATTAGATTTTTCTATTTGACTCATCCACTATGATTAGGTTTGTACCTTTGAGCAAGATAACATGTTTACTTTGCTAAAAACTAGTTAAAATATAGAGATATATATTTTCCAAAGTTTAGTCAAACCACACCTCACATTGGATTCTTCATAAATCATATTTTTGTTACTTAATGGAATATTTTGTAACCCATGAGATGTGCTTATGGGTGTTTCCTATGTACCCATGCAATCAGATCTTGAAAATGATTCACCAATGTGTTACATTCAATTATTATGCAAAATCATGAATATTACAAAAATCAGTTTACCAAAATTGGGATTTTGAGTTTTTGGAATAAAATTTGGTATGGCCAAGGCACTTTTTGAGCTTCTAGAAATTTGTTACGAGTTAAACAAAAAGCTAAAATTTTGATAAGTTGTATTAGTTTAAAAAGAATTGTAACCATACAAAATCAAACTGCATATGTTAGAGATCACTTTAGAAAAGAAAATACAACAACATCATTTATGGATTGAAATATTATAATGTTTGATGAAGCGGGTGTTAAAATTGAGAAAATGACTTAAAGTTTTTCAATCCTTTTTTCACGTGTTAAATCTAAAAAAATGATCAGATGAAAAATATGGGGTTGACTTAACATACATAACTCCAATCAATTTACAGCTTTTCAAAATCTCCTCTACAATTTTTTAAATGAATATGTACTGTAAATTTTTCTCCAAGGTCTAGTGTATTTGAGGCTCATTTCCAAGAGCTCTCAACACTAAAAAAGTCAAGATTGCAATGGACACCCTTGCACAGAATCTTGAATAGAAAAATTATAATCAATAATTTACAGAATTGGTTTTTTGATGCTAAAAATAGACATAAAAATGATAGTTAAAAAATAAAATCTACTAATAATTGCAACTTGGTTAGGTTTTATAGAAGTTCAAAGTATTTCCAACACCATAATGTGGTGCCTTGGGGCTTGGGCATTTAGGGGTTAATCAAGATTTCATAAGAATTTAATATTAGTGATTCGAAACATTAAAATGTCAGTTATGTTGTGAATTATGCAAGTTGTTTGAATGTCATCAAAGCAAGAACTCATACTTCTTTCCAGGGATTGTACAATGGCCTACAACAAAAGTTGTTGCTCTTCTTTTATCATTAAAAAAACCTAGCATGTTATAGAATATAATTGGCATCAATTGAAGTTTTTGTATTTTGCATTTTTTATGTTTAATTCTTACCCCCAATCCAAACCAAGCATATCAATATTCATCCCCAACAAATTAAAATCCAATTTCTAATAAACTATTTTGTGTCAAAACCATGGTTTTACAAGTAAATTGATTGAAAGACATTAGTGATGATTTTTTGAGATTTGATTGCATGGATATGTAGGAAACATTCATACGCACATCTATCATGCTAAAAAACCCCCCTTAAGTATCAAATTTGATCTTCAAATGATTTAGTGTGACTTGTGATATGCCCAAATTTTTTAACTTTTATATTTTTACTTTTCAACTAGCGTTTCACCAAATGAACATAACATCATGTATAAAGGTACAAACTTAGTCACAACTAGTATAGAGGCACACACTTTGTGTGAGTAGGACATGTATGACTAATGCAACACTCAAATTGATGTTTCATAAATCAATTGGTCTAAAATCTAATCTTGATGTACTATACAAAAAATCAATATCTCACTATTGGTCTAGAATCTAATCCACATGCACCATCATTGTGGTCCTTTTTTGGGACCAGTAATATCAATTGCTTTCATCACAATGCTACTCTTTTATATTTGCTAAAAGGCGCTTGGCATTTTATTGATTTCTAGCACATGGTTGGAGGGCGTTTGGTGTTCTATATTTGGGGCATCTTTTATTGTTTCAACTTCCACCAAAAAGTTCTACAAAATTTTGGAAATGAACATGGTTAGAAGGCACTTGGTGTTCTATATATAAGATGTCTTTTGTTGCTTCAACTTATACCAAAACTTCTAGAAGGTTCTGGAAAAGGGTGCACTTAGGGCAATCCTCTCACTTAGTAGTATAGATAGATGCATGAGTCAAATAGCAAAATTTGATTATTGTAGAGAAACATCTATTTTACAAAATTTGAGCATATCACAGGCCTTTGAAGATCAACTTTTTGGTACTTAAGGGGATTGTTTTTAGCATGATAGATGTGCGTATGAATGTTTCCTACATATCCATGCAATCAAATCTCAAAAAATCATCACTAATGTCTTTCAATCAATTTACTTGTAAAACCATGGTTTTGACACAAAATAGTTTATTAGAAATTGGATTTTAATTTGTTGGGGATGAATATTGATATGCTTGGTTTGGATTGGGGGTAAGAATTACTCAAAAATGAAGTTCGATTAGAAAGTGGTAAAACAAAGCCTTTACAGAGAGCTCATATTACTGCACACAAGTCGATGTGGGGCTGGAGTGGAAAATCATTGTTTGTTTCACCCGCTAGAAAATGTGAGAGTTCAGATATTTATAAAGGGGAAAATTGAATTTGAGAATTTGGAATTCATATTTGGATTCAGAGACTTTGCTTTAGTCTAGGGCCTTGGAATAGGATATAATTGAACAACAAGAAAATAAGGGGCAAATTATTACTACTTCCCTTGTTTGGAAAAACACCTAAACTTCTTAGCCCTGGCCCTACATAGAAGTAACTTATGTCAGGTAAATCAAGCCTTTACACAGTCGTAAGGGCTGGCCCTCACCGGAATGTCAGGCCAAACCGATGAGGGCTGGCCAAACCGATGAGGGCTGGCCAGCCCTCACTCGCAGTCATCGGCCCGCATATGAGGCCCCTCACGGCTTTGTGCGGGCTCATGTGCAAGGTGTCATGTGATGTGGCATCATGACTATGCCACATCGGATGTATTTCATTAGTAGATGATTTTTGTTTTTAGTAGTTTTGAGGAAGGTTAGGCCCTTTGGCACCTCATTTCATTTGGCACCTCATTTGAGGCTACCTAGGGTTTGGGGTTTGTTAAGGCATGTTACCTCCTTGACTTGGCATTCTTTGCCAAGTCAAGTCTTGTGAGGTATTTTTGAGAAAGAATAAGCTTGCTGTGTTTTTTTGCATTTTATAATATCTTTCATGTTTCTCCTTGCACTCTTGAATTCTCCCATAAGCGGAGTGAAAGGTAGCTTGACTAACGCTTAAGTGCTTCAATTTCGTATCTCATCACTTGGCAAAGAATACCTTTTTCTTTTGTTTTTCTTGAAGTTTTTGCGGTTTTGCCTCACTTGGCAAAGAATACCTTTTTCTTTTGTTTTTCTTGAAGTTTTTGCGGTTTTGCAAAACTTTGAGAGTTTCTGTCCGAGTTCGAGTTTTTGGTTTCGGATTTGTGCTTTGCGTTGCTGGAGTTGTGAGTGGGAGCTTAAGGCTGTACGGAGAGCGAGGGCCCAACTTACTGGAGATTGTGACGGATCTGGCCGCCTACGGTTTGAGCCTGGAGTACACAGAGCTTTGATTCCGGAAGAGCGACGGAGGTGGACGGAGGTGGACGGAGGCTCAAGAGGGACGGCAGCAGCGTCGGAGCTGACAGCACGCGTGAGAATCTCGAGGAGCCGTGACTGCATCGATCGTCAAGCCGGGGTCCAGAGGAGCCGCAGGTCGCCGTAGGAGCGGCGTTTCCCAGCCCGGGCAGCGCCGGGAGTTACGGCGTCGGAGCCAGCAGATTAGGGTTTCGGGCAGAGTCGCCTCGGAGCTCCAGCGACGTCCGGACAGGCGACGGTGGCCGAGGGCGACGGGAGACGGAACGGCCGGAAGGCGGAGCGACGAGAGAACCGAGATTAGGGTTTCAAGGTTTCGGGAGCAGCGAGCGGGCCCGGAGCTGGATCAGAGCCCGACCAGAAGCAAAGTCGGGAGGAGTTGGGTTTCATCCTCCCCCCCATCCATCAGCTGCCATTTTTCATTCCAGCTTCACTCTCAAAGAGCCGGAGCAAATTTCAAGTGCTCACAGAAGGTTTTCCTCACACTCGAGAGTTTTTTTAACTAAATCTCTTTGGGTGGTAAGTTCATAACTCTGCCCTAGAGCTGCATTTGAGGATATCTGAAATCTTCAGATAGAGTTTATTCCATCAACCTACTCATGGTTACAGTTTAAAATCCGAAATTAAAAAATAAGCCCATTTCTGAAATTTTCAAAAAACCCTAGATTTGCAAGAATTGCCAATGTTTCTTTTTGCAATTTTTGAGCATTGATTGTGGGGGCATTTGGACTCCAAATATCACACTTTTTATACCAAAATGAGGTAGAAGAAACCAATGAACATTTTGGTGTATTTTATTTTTGGGTTTTGGTGAGATTTAGGTTACTCAATTGTCAATTGAGTTTGATAGTTTTTCACAATTTCATATAGTTCTCTTTTATTTTTTCTTTTATTCTCTTCTCTTCATTTCTATAGGTCTTTTTAGAGCAGCGAGGGCATTTGGAAAGAATGGGCATTGGATTTGCAGGTTGTTGCATTCCAATTTGCCACTTATCACCAACCGCAAGCGTGTGTCAATTGTGTGATTTTTTTTTTGCTTATTAGTCATTGAATGATAGTTTGGGCTGGAAAGATGGAACGCATGTGGATAACGTCTTATTACATGCAATCTTTTGACGGGGTGGCGGTAACTTCTTAAGGAAGCGGCTGAGAGTTGACGTGTTTTTATTTTCGATGTGAAAAGACGTAACCCGTTCTTTAGTCGTTGTTGGCTGGTTGTACATGTTTCATTTTTGCTTATTTGTTGTTTGAGGAAGAAGATCTAAGATTTGTGTTTTGGATTTTATTTTTTGGTATCTTCCTTATTTGTGGATATTGTGTTTCATTTTGTGTTTCTATTAAGGATGGCGTACTGTGGGGTGAGGTCGGATTAATTGTCGACGAGACTTTTCTGTATGTGTTGAACCTGTGCTCACTGAATGTTATTACCAGTGAATTACACAGTTTGTTATTGATTGCAGGTGAGGCTGCTCTAAGCCTTTAGATAGTTGGAGGCACCCAGGTTGTCTATTTGTGATGCAGATTAAGAACCGATATTATCAATCTCCTTCACCAGACTACTTGAAAGGTGACCACACTGAGGACCTTGGATCATTAGTAGATATCAACGAGGTTTTTCAGTTTGATTTGATGTTAGAGATTATTAGTAGGCTTTGGGTTTTGAATGTGTGCACGTTTGACGATATGGAGGACAATTATTGCGGATTGGTATGTGATTGTTTCTTAAAATGAACAGGGGGGGTTTTTTTTCCTGATTGAAGGTTTTGTTTTTGCACATGGATGAAAGAAAAGCGTCAAAAGTCACTCAATTTCAATGATTGGTTTGCTTTTGAGATTTTGTTTCAACATTTAGAGTTTGATGCCCTTCAGACCTATGAGTAGTGAACTCATGCTCATTAGCTTCAGCTTCTCAAAATGCAGCTTTACTGGGAGACGCAAGTAGAGTTTGTTTCAGCTCTCAAAGATGGCGCAGTAGTTGTTTTAGCCTCTTCAATCGTAAAGGTGGAAGAAAGATCTAACAAGGATGAGGTAGCTGCCTTCGAAGATCTTAAGCGCAAAGCAATAGCTTTGAGACCCAGGATAGAGAGTGTCATACCATCCATCATATTGCGCATGGCTCAGGCTATTCAGGCGACGCTAGCTATAGTTGGTCCTCCACTTCGATTTGACTCACTAACACAGTTTATTGCGCATTTAGAAATGAAATATGGTAAATTCCGTCGTAATCAAATGTAACGTATCTAAGATTTTTGGAGGGAAAAAAAGGATACACTACGCATTATGTACACATGCTTGGCACAGTTTGCTGTCAAGTTTAGTGAAGTTTTTATTGAAAGTTAGCTCGTGGAGATTTTTTTATCAAAGATCGATAAGCGGTTGTTGAATTCAACATCCCTTTGAATTATCTTTGATTATGAGGGTAGGGCTACTTTAGCCTAAGTTTTTGTTGTGGTTGAGAGATGTGACCGGGCTCTTTGTCATCATGATGCTACGGATATGGTCTTTTCTATGACAAATTTTTTCAAATTTAAGAAGATCCCTGTTGTCATTAGCAGTTTGACAGACACTAAGCCAAAGAAGACTATACATTATTGAAAATGTGGGCAAGATGGATATGCCAAGAATAATTGTTCAAAAAAACCCTAGACTCTTTTTCAGTCATCCAAAGCTATTATAAAAGAAGAGGTGAAGGATGAAGCTAAGCCCAAGAAGAAGGTTTTAAAGTGCAATCATTGTGATGGCACTAACTATAATGAAGATTATTATATTTAGTTTTATCCTGAAATAAAGCCAGCTAATTTTGTGGCTGCTAAGTCACAAAAGGAGAAGATTCTTAAGGTCAAGGTAACAAAGTTGGAGCAGAAGCTTAAGAGTTTTGTATCATTGGCTCAAGCTTACGATTCTGGGACATCTTCCAAGGAAATAGCTGATTATTCTAGCTTTGAGCATTACATCTTTGGTGCATCTGGAGAATTGGAAGTTGCAGCTGCTATCCGATCTCAGACTACTAGAGGATTAGTTGGTTCACGAGTGCCAGATGTCACTGCTGCCTCGCAGACACACTTTAGTGATACTGCTGATTCTATTAGCCAGATATGCCTACTATTATCTTTTGGTTTGGCTGATGCTGATGCCACAAGCTAACGCCCAGTTTTTGTACTTCCACATCATAAAAACTCTGTATTATCTACTTTTTTGCAAACCTTGGTTTCCAAGATTATGCAAATGCCAATTTTTTCTGGCTCAGAGTTGATGGCACCTGGTTTCCAGACTTTTAAGGTGTTTCATATGGTGGAACGTGTTTTAAAAAGGATAGTGGATATGCCATCTTCTTAAGTTTCTCAGGCTGTTGCCGAAATTTTTTCATTTCATGATTCAGAAGCTGAAGCAAAGCTACGTGCTAAGCTTACAGCTGAAACCATTGCAGCATTTGGTGAGCATGTAGATAGCCAGACACCGCATCATTCCTCTATGCATACGCTTCTAGCGGGAGGAACAGCTTAATTTGCAACATTTAAGCAAGATCCACTAGAGAGCAACAAGCGGTACATCCAAGTATTATTTGTTTAATAAACGACAAGAAGGTGTTTGTGGTTTCCCGTGGTGGAAAGCATGGTTATTGACCTACTCCACTTACGATGATGATGGACTTAGGTGCCTAGCTAGTCATGATTGGTAAACATATGGCGGCAAAACTCGGATTGACTACTAAAGACTTGGTGCTTTGTTGATTTATTATTATTATTTCAGTTGGGAGCATGGAGCGTGCTACAAGCTACACTAAAGAACCTCTACAATGGATTTTTTGAGTGGGTAGAAGATCTATATATTCTCATTTTTCTTTGAAGTGCGCTGTCTCTAATGCTACCAATTATGATATTTTAGTTGGTTAACAAGCGCTTTACCTTCTTGGTTTTGGTATGGATAACTAGACCAAAAAAGCATGGATTAGATCGGGTTGGTTTTGTAGTGACTGCCGAAAAGAGATGATTTCAGTGGCATTTATAGCATTGACTATATCTATGACTGCTGACGTTATGTTTGGATGTTTGGCATCTTTAGAGAGCTTTCCATTTGGTCCTTCGCTTTTAGAAGAGACCTTGGTATTTGTCGCCACATTTCCAAATGACTAGCGAAAGTTATCAATTTCAATAATTACACCTCAGCATTTCAATGATGCTTTGCCACCTTGGACTAGCTGTCTGAAGTTGTTCTGACAATGTAAGGACATTGCAGCTTCTGTACCTTTTGACACTTTAGCTTCTACGTTCGTTAATTCTATATTTGAATGGCCTATTTGTTAGTGTCCATCCCCAGACGGGATTATTTTTGTGGAACTTTTTGTAGGCATTAGCACCAGATTGACAGCCATTTTAAAAATTGGGCTGATGGTTTGCCGGTACATTCACGTTGATGATAATCATATGCTTATTAAAGCAGCCCGACACCATCTTTAGAGGTTGATGGCTCAATTTCCTGAGCAGTTGCCTCCATCATCTATTCATGGATGTTTTGGTTACCTTTCTAGAGATGCTACCTTTATCAGTGATGAGGCTTTGATGAAGTTGTGCCATGTTAATTATTTTGTTGCAAGATAGCATTGCTAAGGTCACTCGCGAGTTGGTGCAGGTCAATGGTTAAACGATCAAGGATCTAGCCTTTTTATGGAGTTGGTAAAAATTATACAGTGGTGGTATAACCATCAAACCACTCCACCTGGGTATATTTTTGAGAATGTACTTTTATTGGACAATAAGTGGCCAAAGGTGATGGAAGATGGCTATTATATTTGTCAAATTTTTGGCCCTTCAATCTTTGTGGATGCCGCTGAACTAAGATCGTTTACCCATCGACCATGTTAGTTTTAAACCAATATGATGTCACATTTTTTGCTGGCCAAAGCATTTTTACAGGTTATTATATCTCCAAGACGTGTTGTGAGGGATATTTTGGATGACTACAAAGAATCTTTGGTTATGATCAAAGATGATTCACTTACCTTTGCATTAGTCAACAAGGTTGGGAAGTCTTGTAGGACATTATCGACCTTTGTTATATATCCTAAGTCCTTTGCATTCTGAGCACATGGACCTGGCATGGTCTGGGTTTCTCACAATTACACTTATGAAGAACCCAATGCAGATGAGCAAAAGCGTGCCATGGATTTTTCTACTGACACTATAGTAGCTCATGATCTCATTAAAAGTCAACGACACTTTTTATTGGATCAAGCTATAGATCTTTATACCATGGTTTGGACTATTGGCATTTGCCTTGCTGTTCAGCAGCAATATGACCATTTGTTCACTCTGGAGGTAGAGGACAATAATTAAAGGGCAACGAGAATGCCAATCACTATAGTTTGAGAGGATTCTAAGCATCATTTTCATTTTCAGTGGCAAGCTTTGGATGAGCTTCAAGTTCAAAAAGCCTTTGCTACTTTGGCCTTAAGTGGCAATGCTGGGGGCAGTAATTTTGTCTCTTCCTCTTCTAATTAGCAACCACAGATTGTGTTCACATCTGGTGGTAATCCTTTGATGGAGAAAACTACTACAAAGTTTGATGATTGACCTTTGAATTTATGTATCATCTCATAGATGTTGAGGCACATGGGGTGCGAGCATTCATTCACTTGTACCAGAGTTGCTTTGTTTTTAATCTTCATAATTTAAAGAGTTATAAAGGCAAGCCCATTCACATTCAGTTTGAGAATGATCATCTAATCTTCAGATGTTTTTACAAGCTGAGTAGTTTTGAGAGGACTAGTATTCAAACCCAATGTCATGAGCTTTTAGCTGCGGATTTAATTGAGTAATTCAACGGCGAGTATGTTCGTGCTACGGTGATGCATTTTAAGAAAGATATCTTTTATAATTGAACTAAGAAGAAGATGTATAGAAATTACCGCCCCGTTAATAAAAAGACCAAATCAGACCTATATTTTATGTCAACAGCAAAAGAATTATTTGATGTAGTGGAATTGGCTCGAATCTTCAATATATTGAATTTGAGATCTGGATACTACTAGTTGCCATTACGGTTAGAAAATCAGATGAAGACTGCATTTTGAGAAATGGATCATGATGGCAGAGATCTACTCTATTATTGGAAGTTTTTCCCATTTGGTCTTAAAAACATACTTGCTGAGTTTCAGAAGGTGATGGACCGTATTTTGACTAGATTGGCATTTGCTTGGTGCTACATTGATGATGTTATTATCTTTAATAGTTCACTTTAGGAGTATGTGAGATATTTGCAAGCCGTTTTCAAACAATTGCGTGAGTGGGGATTGCATTTGCATCATGGCAAGTGCAAATTCTTCCATAACTGGTTGCTATACTTGAGACACATGATTGTTCTAGGGGACTTGGCATACAGCAGACAAACGTGGATGCTCTTCAAAAGCTTCTAGCACCTTGTGATGTTCCAAAATTGCGTGCATTTCTTGGCTTAGCAAATTATTATTGCCGCTTTGTCAAAAACTTCAGCTTGATTGCCAAGCTTTTGACTATACTCACTAGCAAAGACCATCTTTGAATATGGAGTTGTGAACAGCAGTTGGCTTTTGACATGTTGAAGTAGAAGTTGGGCTCAGTACCTGTACTTTGACGTCATGATATTACTAGGCCTTTCCAATTGTACAAGGATTAGAGTGCAATGAGATTAATTGCAGTTTTGATTCAGAAAGATGATGCAGGACAGGAGTATGTTATTGCCTTTGCTTCAAGGAATAATAACTCGGCAGAGTCCAACTATTTGTTTTATGAGCGAGAAACTTCAGCTGCGGTATGGACCATTTTGTATTTTTTACCTTACCTGTATGGGCAACAATTTACATTGATGACAGATCATCAACCTTTGAAGTGGCTTATGGAATAAGATAAACTCTCCGGTAAGCTTGCTAAGTGTGCTCTATTGCTTCAAGAGTATGACTTTGAGGTTGTTCATCGAGCTGGTATCACTAACTTGGATGCGGATGGATTTTTTCGCAATCCAAATCCTTGTGATGAAGATTTAACTGATGGTAGATGGCATGGAGATTGCAACAGGGAGGCAATTCTAGGCTAGCACGCAGTTGCTTATCTGATTTTGATGTTGAGCTTTGCTACTGAGGCGGCTGATATAGATTTAAATGATGAGCCTGATAAATTTTAGAGTATTGGAGATGTGTGGAAAGACTCATTAGTCTTGTACAAATTTTAGCATGGATCATTTCCTTTGGATATTTCTACCATAGAGCGAGACAGAGATTACCATCAAATAGTAAAGTTCTGTTGGAATAACAGCTTATTGATTCAAGTTTGGTTGGATAGAACTAGGCGCATAGTTTCTCAGTTGGACTAGAGAGCTTCTTTGATATGACAAGTGTATGAAGAGCTTGGTCATTTTAGAGTACAAAGACGCATTCTATGTTGCGCAATCAGTATTGGTGGACTGACATGTATTAGTAAGTTTCCACCTATATTTCTTGGTGTGAGGTGTGTGATCGAGTGAGATCAAGTTTTAACACCTTATCATCACAGCTGAAACTTTTATCTATCATAGCTTTAGGTTATCATTGGTCTTTGGACTTTGCCAGACCGCTTGTTGCTACCCCACGTGGAGCCAAATACGTGTTGGTGGTGGTAGAACATTTTAGCAAATGGATTGAGCTGGTTGCTTTGCCTCAAAACTCTTCGGAGTTGGTGGCTATGGCATTTCTTGACCAAGTATTGGCACGCTTTAGAGCACCAACTGAAGTTTTGACAAATCAAGGCCGAGAGTTTTTAGGAGCTTTTGAGACTCTATACACCAAAACTTTGATTGATCACCGCACCACCTCTAGAGATCACTCTGAAGCAGACGGTTTAGCTAAGTGAGTTGTTCAAACAGTTAAACATGGTTTACGCAAGTATGAATTGCTTTGTGGAAATCATTGGGATTGGGATTTGATGTTACCGTGGATTGCTATGGATTATTGTTTTAGTAGGCAAGCTTCTTTAGCCTCTTACAGCCCTTATCAGTTACTATATGGACGAGAACCTATTTTGCTTAGCTCCATGTAAGAAAAGCTAGCTTCAGTTGTGGACTTGAATAGTCCAGATGTTTGGGTTCAATGCCTACATGATTGGGTTGAATTCCTCAAAAGGGCCATGCCTATGGCTTTCGATAACTTACTCATAGCCCAACATCAAGATTCTTTGCGTTATGCGTGCATTTGTAGCGGCGCTTATTGATCTTAGCTGCGAAAGTTTTTTTAAGAAGATTATATGTATTTGCAGCGTGAGGCGCCTACTACATTGGATGTCAGAGCAAGACGTACCATTCTTTGCGTGAAAAACATCTTGCCTAGTAGCATTATCTTGTTGGATGGCAAAGATGGGCAAAAGTGTAGGGAGCATTCTAAAATTTGTGCCCTTTGTCACTTGCCCATTGATGGTACTGTGCAACCGGAGTTGGTAGTGGTGCTAGAAGGATTACCCTGTTTTGTTTGTGGAGAGAAAGCGCGGCTACTATATTTTTATGTGACTAGTGCCAACGTAGTTGGCATATGGCATGCTTGGTTCCGCCTTTATCGACTCTACTTTCAGAAGATTGGATTTTTCCTTGTTGTAGGAGATATTCAGGCCATGCTACGTCTCCGAACAAGCGTTGATAATTTCTTAAAGTCAAACCTCTTATATTTGAGATGACAGCATTGCCACCTTTGTGGACTAGGCACCAGATTTGCAGTGTATAAGATTGGACTAAAGGAGGTTTGAATCAGAGATTGGCACTAAAAACCTGCCAAAGGCGATTAACAATGCGGCTCATCATTGTATCCGGCCTACAATTTTTTATACTTTTTTCATCATGTTCACTTGTCATTGTCGGCCGTCGATGACCTCACCTTTGGTGTGGATAGATGTTGAAGACCTTTATTCATCTTAGCATTTGGATCTAGCTGTACTTTTAGTATAGTCTTAGCTGACTTGCGGGTCTCTGTTAGCCAGCTAGAGGGGACAATTGAAAGCGTATTTGTATATATATGTTTTTGGGTTACATTTTTGATTTTATCTGCTATTAGTGATAGCACACGATGTGTTATGTTTAGCAATATCTATTTATACGATAGCCGATATGTGATATGGCATCGTGGCTATGCCACATCGACTGTATTTCATTAGTAGATGATCTTTGTTTTTAGTAGTTTTGGAGAAGGTTAGGGCCTTTGGCACCTCATTCCATTTAGCATCTCATTTGAGGCCACTTAAGGTTTGGGATTAGATAAGGCACGTTACTTCTTTAACTTGGCATTTTTTGCCAAGTCAAGTCTTGTGAGGTGTTTTTGAGAGAAAGTACGCTTGCTGTATTTTCTTGAGTTTTATACTATCTTTCACGTTTCTCCTTGCACTCTTGGATTCTCCCATGAGCGGAGTGAGAGGTAGCTTGACTAACGCTTAAGTGCTTAGATTGTGTATCTTATCATTGAGAGCATATTTATATATATATATATATATATATATATGTTTTTGGGTTACATTTTTGTTTTTATCTGCTGTTAGTGATAGTACACGATGTGTTGTGTTTAGCAATATCTATTTACACAGCAAAGGCTTTATTAACAAGTTGGCACTTCATGTCACCCCAAACCTACAAAAAGATGATCAAAGCTAGGTGACTGTTGAAATTGATAAATAGTTTGAGTAGCCATGGTGTGGAAATATTTCAATAGATTTCATTGTGGGGGTTCAAATATTATAACGGTCAAACTTTTGTTGACTATAATAAAAAATATGCAAAGTAATTGTGTCCGGCTCTTTTGAAATTCATAGGAACTTGAGGAAAAGTTTGATTGGCATGAAATGTTGTGAGGTTGTAGGATGAGAGGGATGGAAACAGATGGAAAAATTGCCGGAAGATTTTATGCAAATCTGATATCTTGATCAACTACAAATTTTGGAGATAGCAAGCTACGGGTGCAGGGTTTCCGGGAGCAGGTTCGACATGCATGTACACATAGAACTAGCTAACGATGGTACTGAGTGGTACTTTGTGCCACATTACGACTCTTGCAATTGTCCAATGGCCGGTCATTGCCCCTAGTTGGTGCTCTCGGTGGCTCGCCTAACCTCAATTCTCTACAAACTCCAAAAACGTTATTCCACTCCCAAAATTATAGGCCCTACTTCCACATACGGCACCCAGCCCTAAATCGCCCACTCCTTTCTATCACTATAGGACTCTCCTTTATATAGTGTACCAGCATTCTTGGCAGTACAACAACAACCCAGCCAAAATTTAGAATTTTCAAATCCAAAGGGGCCACATTCTAGCTTGTGGGACGTTTAGGGGTTAAGGATTAAATGTTCAAATTTGAACAATGAGTGAATGTTAACAAGTCTAGTGCTTACAAATGCTTGATTTGTTTTTCCATTTGTATGTCTTTACAATCTCGTCTAAGTTTTTTGGTGTTTGAAAAGGTCTATATTTTGAAAAATAGAAGTACGTTTCACCTCAAAAATTGCATTTAAATCTAAAGATGATACTTCAAAAATGTATACAAAAAGTACGAGAAATAAAAGTGCTTTAAAATTACTATAAAAGGAGTTTAATGTTATGCGTCTAAAATATTTTCAGGATGTAAATTACTAATTTTTCAAATTCATAATCAATTTAAAAAGAAATTTCAAATTAAAATAAATAAATGAATATTGGTGAGTGAAATGATAGACTTAACCATATGACTAAAATTTATGAATCATAGTTTGGAATTTGTTGTCCGTTCTTCTAAATTGCATTTCATAACACATTTTCACAATCATTGTGACTTTCAAATGTATTATGGTCCTTAACGGGTTGATTTCTTGGAATTACAATTGTTTATCAAAACAATTGCAGCTTCTTCAATATTTTCATAAATCTAGTGTTTTAATATCTATTGTCAAGTACATTACAAAAAACATTTCACAAAGTCTTAGGGTATCTAAAACTTTGTCCAAGCTGAAAAACCAATAATTGAAGTCAAGGTGTAAAGCATTATGAAGTAAAATACTAATAAAAGCTTCAAAACATCATGAACAAAGTAATGTTTTGTAATAAACAAAAAATTCTAGTAATTATATAAAATACTTCAAATGCAAGCTTCTGTTTGTCAATGTCTAAACCAAATGATAATGTAGTTTTCCATAATTTCTTCTAAACTAAGTGTTTTAGAACTTGAACTCATAATCAATATTCCATCTTAAACTCCACTTTAAATCTTAAAAAATGCACTATTCTAGCTGATTTCTAATTTGATGTAGTTTTTAAACTTGAGGTGTTGAATATTACAATAGTTTTATTTCCACCAAATTTTTAATATATGTAAAATTTATCATCAATGATTCAATTTTTTACTTAACACCAATTTTTAAATTATTTATTATAAGATTACAAAAAAGTAAAAAAATTGTGATATTGACATTTTAATTACAAGTTGTGGACAAGGAATTTTGAGGTGTGTATAGGAAAACCATTGTCATTTTTTTTGAATAGTTATTTTTTGCACCTTGCAACCTTAGATATTACTTCATTTTATATTTCATTGTATTTAAAAATTCATTTCATCATATGCAATTTCTTGTAAATATTAAATTTTTTGTTCATTAAGTTAGAAAGTACCGAAACCTAGAGAAAAACATATTTTCATACCAAAAATGTCAAACTAAAACTTATTTTAACCTTTAAAATTTTCAGCCATTTTGAAGATATTTTGGATCTTGATTTTGTAAGTTATGAAAGGGTAAAGCTTGAAGTACAATGAGTCATTATTAGGCCAAAGTAACCATAAGATCTTGTAGAAAGCCAAGTCCTTATCATCTCTACAAAGCTTGGTTTCAATCCAAGGGTTAGATTGGAAAATTATAACAAAAATGTAAAGAGTACTACAAGGAAACTAGTATTTTGGAGTAGTGCTTTGATTGGCTCTTTTGGACACATAACACTTTAAAAAGTTGGCATCCTACGCTCATTCTTAAGGTAACCAAGTTCCACATGCATAGAGACAAGTCTTGTATTTTTAGGGTAAATAATGAGTGAGAAAATGGTCTTGCAATAGTGACCATTTCACCTTTAAGTTTCAAAAATTGTGAGTAAAAATAGAATCTTTTCACAAATCTAGGGCCAAAATTTATGGAATTGCCACTAGAAGAAAAAGGGGTCAAATCTAATTGATTGATATACAACTCCATGTCCAAAACAACTGCACTGCAACTGCAGAACGACTGTGAGAAAGGGTGGAGTTGAGGGAGATGCAATGTTGTAATATAATTCTCTGTCACGGATGAGGTTTGTTTCAAAAAGTTGGAGTTGGTTTCCATTACCTATTTTAGATCCACCAACGGATGAATATGCTGCAGTTCTGACATTCCTCTAACAATTGTGACAGCTAGTTGTAAAGGAGTTGAGGTTCTTTACAACTAGTGGGCTACCATTACTCCAATGCTACTCAAGAACAACTCAAAAAGCACTATGGCCAAGTTTTCTAGAAAATTTCAAGGACCTTGTTATTTTAGCTCTCCGTCGTGATGCCTCGATAGTCACCAATTTCTCTCTATTCACTTTCAGTGTGAATGCCTCCATTTGTTGTAGTAGTGTAGCAATTGTTTACAAGTCGTTCATGAAGGTTTTAGAGATAACTTCAAACTTTTCATACAGGCATTGCATAGTTGACCTGCAGTTGTATTTAAGATATACACCAACATTCTCATTTTGCAGTGACAAAGATCCAATTTTGGATTAAGTCTACATGTAGAAGGGGGATGTCAACCATGGTAACAAAAACCACATATGTTTCATGACTAGAAGTATAGATTACATAAAATGTGTATTTCTTGAGCTAGCCACCATTTAGTACGCTCTAATATCTTGCATGAGCTAGTAAATTATCTTTTGCGGATAATTCGATTACGGACAAGAGAACACTAAACTTTATTGCAAAAATTAATTAACCACACAAACTTCTAGAAGAAACATGTCTTGGGAAACCCTAAACCTAAAGCCAACTTTCCGCCTCCGTCACTTGGATTTGCATCAAGAGGCGCATAAAAGTAACTATAAGGTTGGACTCCAGAACACAACCTCCTTCTTTTGGTACACCAACCGCACCTTCTTTGGAGTTAGGATTTAGCATGTCAAATCCATTGCTGACAGCAGTAGCCAGCAAGCTCTTCATTACTTGCAGGTGAAGGAGTGGAGCAAGAGCTTGAGTTGCATCAATGACAATTACAGCTAAATCAAAGCTTCCACCACTACCTCCACAAAGAAGCTCGCAATTGAAAAGCACCAAGGCATTAGGGTCCGCATCTGTCTATTGATTTTGATGCAAGTTTTTCAAAGGAGGTGAGAACAGCCGCGTCCGTCGGCAAAATAGACTCCATGGTAGAAGCAGGAGTTAGAGCTTTGGAGGGCCTCTCTGGTTCACACACAACGTTCAACAAGGGAACACTTCGTTTTGCAAGAGGGGCCATGTGTAATTTGGCGGGCGCTGCATTGCCAAAGAAGATGTCGATGGTGGACTCAAGCTCAGATTTGTCCGACAACTCCAGAAGGGATTCCCGCGACATTGCACCCAATAAGATTATCTACACCCCTTAATTGAAAACATGTAATTGCCAAAAATCTCTCTTGTGCTTCTGATGCATGCAATACATCTTTGGAAGTCGCCTCTCTTCTACAAGAGTCACCTTCTTTCTATTGGAATCATGTGATTCATGGTTTAGTTGTTTATGTTTTTTAGTGGTTCTTTCATAGTTATCACCATTACTTTGGCAGTGGTGAATCCCTTTGTAGCAATTGTATTACAATTGTCATTAGTTACAGTGTAGTTGTTTATTGTATTCAGTGGTTGTATTGTAGTAGTTTCCTGTGCAGGTGTAGTTGCTCATTCTACTCAATAGTTGTATTTTAGTTGTTTCTAGTCACGGTCTAGTTGTTTTTTGTACTAAGCAGTTGTATTGTAATTGTCACCAGTCGTGGGCTACTTGTTTTGTCATACGGTTGAAGAATCCAATTGACTATGCCAATACTAACTACAATTTTTGAAACTTTAGAGTAGGTTCCTACCAACACAATAGTCACACCCACCGAGGTACACAAGAAGGACAATGAAGGAGGAATTGCGTCGTGTATTGCAGCTATACAGTTCCTTATACCTTAATCACAACTGCAACTCCATTAAAGACAAACTATTTAATTAGTAGTAAGTACTATCAGCTTCAATGGAAAAGAACAATACTAGAGCATACCATATACAACTCCAAATCAACTATGGTGCAATACACAACTTCAAATCAATTGTGGTTTAGTTACCATATACAACTCTAAAACAACTATGGTTTAGTTACCATATACAACTCCAAATCAACTGTGGTGCAATATACAACTCCAAATCAACTATGGTGCAATATACAACTCCAAATCAGCTATGATGCAACTGAACATGAACTGTCTTGGAAACGTGAAGAGCAAGAGGAACCTACATGCAGGCAATAATAACACAGTAAATAAATTGATAAATAGAATCTTAGCAAATGGAAGTCCAACACCTACCAAAACCCAGAACCACTTCTAGTTGTACAGTAGTTGCAGCCGTGTGCCACATTTGCGCAATTCAAAAAAATTTAATGCCCGTAGGAAAATTTTGGGCACCTATTAGACTTGTCCCACTCCCAAAAAAACACTGACATAGATGAAGCAGATAAGTGTTAGAAGGATGAATTGTGTACAGACGCCATTACTGTCTGACATCCAAATTCAAACACGTTCACAATAACTAGGAGCCAACTACAAGTAATGAAGTTGTTTTCTAGTTGTTTGTGTCATTTACTACTAATAAATTGTGTCATTTACTACTAAAAAACAACTTGTTTTTAGAGTTGTATATCTCCTATTTTCTTCTAGCATGCTTAATCCACCACAGTTTTTGCTAGATCCACCACATGGCGCATCCAAGACACCACACCACAAGCACCACCCTACTCATTTTCATCTGGCTTTTTAACCCAAGTACTAGAAAATAAAAAATTAAATTAGTTTTTAACCAATTGATTTCAGTTTCACTCAATTTTTTTCACATTTTATTTGACTGATTTTTAAATGCTTCTTAACTCTCTCTCATACATTACTTAAAAGTTTCTTAAAGAAAAAAAAAAGAACTAATATGGGTACACTTGGGGTTTGATATATGCACATCCTTTGCAGTAAATTTTAGATTTTTACCATAAAAAAGTTGAATTTGACAATTTTCAATTCAGATTTGGACTTAGAGACCTTGATTTAGTCTAGGTCCATAAAGGAGGTTACATAAAATAACATCCAATGTAAAAGCTTAGATTTTTTTTTTAAACAAAAATAAAGCAATACTTTCCTCCTAGCTAAGATTTTACATTGGGTGTTGCTGAATTGCAATTTTTTTAGGTTCTAGACAAAATCATGGTCTTTTAGCCCAAATCTTAATTCAAAATTCTCAAATTCAGCTTTAAAATGGTAAAAATCTAAAATTTACCCTAGGGGAGTGTGCAAATATCAACCTCCTAGTGTGCATATATCAGTGCCCATAAACAATTGCATCTCCACCTATGGTGATAGGATAACTAACATTCACGGTCTTAAAAAAAAAGAAAATTCTCCAATAGAAATTTGGTGTTACATATATATATATATATATATATAGGGAATTGTTAAAGCCACACCTAAATTGCTAACACCACACCTCTATGAGCATATAATCTGAGAATTTGATGCTATTATTCTTTATTTGAGTGGTCCATCATTCATTCAATCATGGCATTACCACTTCCTTGAAAGAAAGAAGAACAAATGAAATTTTTGTTAAACTTTTATTGCACCTTTGCTAAGTTTTTGATGTATTTTTGCTCCCCTAAAGGACCATTGTCCGTTCGGGGGACAAAGGGATTTTGGGCATGTATCTATGGCTAAACTACTTTGTGTGATTTTTTAAATTTTTTATTGAAGGTGAGGAACTCAAAGATCTACGTGGGAATGTAATTTTTCCTTCATTCCAACATTTATTGAAGAAGTTATGCATGAAAATCTGGAAAATGCTGCTCCCCAGGCAACCAAAAACTTTTTTAAAAATTTCATTTTTTTCAAATAAAAATCTGAAATAGGTTCTTTAGACTTATATAGATGTGGGAAGCTTTGAATCATTCAATTTTGATAGTTGAGATGAAAGTTATGAGCAGTTTTTGTTTGCAGGCAATTTTAGATTCTATACTCTAAATTAAACTTTGAAATCCTTTATTTTACTCAATTTTCATTATTTTGGAATAAAAACAAAACCAAAGGATTTTAGATTGTTTATCACAACATTATTATATTGGGATTTGCATTTTTCATTTTAACAATTAAATTCTTAACAATTTGGTGTTTTGACTCATTCTCTACTTTTTACTTACTATTTTTTCCCATGTGTTGTATAGTTCCAATTGATTTGAAAATTCTCCCACACATACCTAACTTGGTCTCCTACATGGGAAAAATAAACCTCAACTTTGTGTAGAGTAATTTGTTTGCTCTAAGAGTGGTCAAAGCATTTTGAAATTTCTAGGCAGCAGCAAAACATAATAATATTCCGCAATTTAGATCTAAATATCTCACTCATTTTGTTGTAGATTGAGCTGATTTTTTAGCAGATGTACAAATTGTAGTCTATTGTAAGATCTTATGGTTGAATTCTTGTAAAAAACTTTTTTTCTTACCATTGTACTTGCTTCTCCAAAAGTGGCAATTTTCTGTGTTTTTCACAGAAAAAATGGCTTGGTTCTTTAAGGGTAATTCCAAAATCTTGTCCTTTTAGTTTAAAATTCAAGCACCTCCAATTTTTTTAAATATGGCCTTAGAATGATAGAAGTGAAACAATTTTTTTGATCCAAATTAAAAAAATTAGCATTAAATTTTCACATTTCATGCTCAAAGCACACCTTGGGGTGTGGCATTAGCAATTCCCTACATATATATATATATATATATGTATATATTTTTTGTGCTCAAATTCCTTCCTTGCTCACAAAAGCTAGGCTCTCCACTCACAGCTCTACGCTCCCAAAATAGTGTCATTTGTCAATATAATTGTCCTATCATACTTTGTTTGTTGTGGTTTATTATATGTTTTCTTTGAGATATGATGCAAGTTACATACCTTGATGTTAAGTCATGCAATTTTTTTTTGTTGTCATAAGGTAGGTGCACCCAATTCTGCTTGTGTCTCTAATGCCGCTCAAATGTACTGGTCATTTTCATTTCTAAGATCAAATCTACGCCTTGCATAGATGGCTTATCTTCTGAGACTCAGAAGATAAGCCATCTATGCAAGGCGTAGATTTGATCTTAGAAATGAAAATGACCAGTACATTTGAGCGGCATTAGAGACACAAGCGGAATTGGGTGCACCTACCTTAACGTTAAAGAAATGTGGTTTATCAATTGACTTTTGGAGGGCCATCAAAATCCAATTGCAAAAGATTGTTATTGTCACTGATTTTCAACACACTCTCTTTATGATTATAATAATATAATTTTATTTATTTGAAAATATTAAAACTAAATTTTGTTGAAATCAAAATAGGTGTATTTTCAACTTTGTAAAGTTTTTTGGAGAAACATGACCATTTGTTATCATTTTAAAAAATGAGAAAATATGTTTTGCACATTTAATTTGGCCCTCTCATATGTGTGAACATTTTGACTTAGGTTTTGTCTATCAGTTGTAATTTCTTTCCATTATTTCTAGTGTTTTTACAAGTTTTTTAAATACAAAAACAACCAAAATATATGGGGAGTTTATGAAGTTGTTACACTTCAACATATACAACAAAAGTTGCTTGGGGGAGTACTCTATGTATGTTTTGAGTACCCCATGCGGCAAAGGGTTTATTTTTTGGGCTCTTTATCTCATAGGCAAAAGTTAAAGAATTCTTATAGTTACTTATAACTAGCAAAATGGCTTTATTGATGAAACTCTATCATCATATATACTTTCTATTATAATATAATTTATTCTAGGCTATATTCTTTATAAGAAAAAACATAGAATTGAAAAACTAGTTGAAAGGAGAAATATTAAACAAAGAAGTACACAACTTTTTTTTCTTCCTAAAGCCTTCAAGTTACCCATTTTAATTTGAAGAAATTGGGCATTTGATTGCCAAAAATAAAAATAATCCATTTGACCTAGCTGCACTTGGCTATACACACATGCTATAGTAAATTTAGTATAGCGGATCCAATATATGACGCACTAAATTATATGTACAAAATACTATCAACCCACATTTGAAAACTACCTAAATTACTTAAAAATGGTTTTTGGCTTTCAAAGGCCTTTATCTTATTTGTAAGTTTTTTATAAACTTTACCCAAAAAGAATAAAAAACTATCTATATTATGCCACACGTTGTTTCTAAAATGTGGTAAGTTTCCCCTCAGAGAAGTTGTCTCTTTTAAAACCTTTTCATGAACACCTCACATAATCCATTATCCATTGTCATTATCAGTGCCTTTTGTAACTTCAACAATCATACTAGTTAGGGGGCTTAAGTCCATATCAAATGTCCTTCTTTTCCAATTGAAATTTAAACAATTGTGAAATTTGAATGTTCTCCAATTTTGCAACCCATTGTCTATACTCCATTAAGTGCCTTCTTTTAGACCAACACTCTTCTTCTTTGCCATAGTCAAACATTCCATAATTACAATAAATAAATAAATTGAATGATTTAGTTATATAATATGACTCAATTTCTTTGGAGAAAGCCATAAATCTTGTTCACCATACCAAATCAATTACAAGAAGCAAGTTTGACATTTCTTGAAGTCATTTAGAAGCAAAGGAAGTTTGGCTTATCCCATGTCCCCTTCCAAAATGTGTGCTCCAATTCATTTCAAAACAAAACATTAGGAAGAAATTGAGCCCTCCAAGGGGTTACAAGTTTGGTTGTTCCTAATGCTGAGAACCAGCCCCTGATGGTTGTCAGAAAAGATTTAAAAATAAAAATAAAAATAAAAATAAAATAAAATAACAATCATATTATTTAACGTGGTCAAGCTTCAACCAGGTCAGCTTGCCCATGTGGAAGTGCTCCCCAAAGTTCCCATGGCTTTGGAGAAGGGGCCCCTTCTTGGGCCCAAATCCCTTGTAATGTAAGAAGATACAGCTCATGTTAAACCCTATTTTCAAACTTTGAGATAAATAAGAGGAGGAATTTTGACACATGGCACACCCACTTACAAGATTCATACCTAGAGTTATTCAAAAGAAAACCAAGGGAATCCCATGGAAGACTCCTTTAAAAAAACAATATCATGATGCACCAAGTACTTCTAAGAAGATGATATGCAACTCTAAGAACATTTTATGCAAACATGTGAAAATTTAATAGCATAAATTAATCTAATTTTTTGCATCAAAAAATTCAATAATTCTAAAACATACAATATCTCCAAACTAGAAAACTGAACACCATTCTTGAAACTTACTTGCTAAAATTAATTGTGGTAAATGATCCTTTAGGGCAATAAGGAGTTGCCAAACACATACATTTGCTTATATCTCCATGGAATCCAAGAGTACAATACACAAAATTCAAAAAGGTTTTAAAAAGAGAACCAATTCTAGGTAGTTCAAAACTTAAGGGTATGATGAGTACAAAAGATGAGAAGGTTAAAAAGGAAATTACAAAAAAGGATAAACAACAACACCATGCAAGGAATCCTTGACTCCACAAACTTCGGGACCTTGTGAAATCAACTTAAATAAGATTCCTTAGTTGCTCAAAATTTGACAAACGATTCTCATGTACGTCAACGCTCGAACCAAATTTAGCCCCAAGGTTATTTATGCAATCTCAAATATTATTTTATAAAGTTGCAACAAGATGTTGCACCAAAACAACCAAGCTATGTTCCAATGTTATACATGCAACGTTTTTAGAATTATAAACAAGCAATAAAAAATCTCACAAGACAATATAATTTGGATTAAGAACCTAAAAGCAGGTTTAGATTTGCTACTTGATTAGAGCAAAATGCATTGAAAGCTAAAAGAGTAAGGTATGTACACCCATAAGCGTCAATGTCCTCATAACCGTCACCTCTAAAATTTTGGAAAATTTGTGGAAATGAATAGATGTAATGACAAGGATGTACAACTGTGAACATGAAATCTTGAAAGTGGTTATGGGTGCAATGGCAGTTTGCTCTTTAAAAATTCACAACTTATTTTCACAGTATCCAAATAATACATTCAAAAATGCAAACTTATTACTTTTCTGTTGCAAATAGGATCATATAATTTGCTAGCTGCTTATTGATACTCATCATGTTCAAAACCCTTAGTTTGACACTTATGGGTGTACATACCTTATGTTAACAAATGTTCATCTCATCAGGTTAAGTTTATTCCACGAGAGATAATGAAAATTATACAAGAAAGATACTAATTAGCAACAGCCCAATTAAGAAAAGCCATACTCTGTAAGAGTTAAAAGGACTGCAAACACAAGTTTCCATAAGAAGCTGGAACAAATAATTCATCTGTCCTCTAAAAAGCTTCAAATCAGACACATTTCTTGTACCACTCAAAAGCTCATTTTTGGTGATTTCAAACGCTGGGGGCAAGTTAAGCGATTAGAGAGCATTCCTCTCTTATCAAGCTCGGCCTTACCCATATGAGGTACCATTGTTGCTACTAATCTTTTAAATCATCAATAATGAGAAGCTAGCAACAAGCACAACTACATTATTTTTGCATGGAATTTGTGTGCCCAAATTTCAACATCAAAACTGGAGCGTTTGCATACATTTGATAGATGGTATATTGATTCTAGAATGCACGTATCACTGGCACGAAGACTAAGAACACAGTTAATCCTTTGTAAGGAAACTTTTTGGACGTTTTTACAGGGACAGAGGGAGTACGAAGCAAGACATAACCTATTAAAATGAAGAAGAGTTCCGTCAGGTAGACACTTGTACAGGCACAACTTGAGCCAAAAACAAGCACGAAAAGCTTAGAAAAACAATCCCATGGTCAAAAAGTGCAACTGCGTTTGTAAGCAACCAGCTTAAAGGTTTGACATCGCACCTACATCTTCGCAAGATACTGCCTTCTCTTGATCAATGAAATAAATTCCGAGAGCAATATGCCAATCTAAACTTTCCTACCACTCAACCACAACTTTGCTGGACGTCTTCAAATTCCATCATGCAGAAAACCATTCCCTTCGTATAGTTGGACCCTGGTTCCGTTGCACGCCAGTGTGCATGAAAAATACAAATCTACAGCCATTTTGCAATCATATCTAGGAACCAAACTCCCCCTTGTTTTTGGTCCTCCAAGTGCTGCCAGAGGTTCATTGAGAATACAGTCCTGAAAGCACACAGCAACTCCATTCATCTTAATCTGTTTGTCCAAAATGCACATATAAACTTTGGCGAAACTTATACTCTACATAAGCGCAGCAAAAAAAAAAAGAGACTGAAATAGATGCGTAAAATGCTGCGCCATGAACCCCTGAATGCTTGTTGTTGAAGAGGAGGCTTTGTACTGACAAAAGCAACATCTCCAGTGCATGTGAGGAAATCTGAGTATGTTGCTACTTGAAGAGCAAGCTAGTGCTCTAAGGACAGAGCTCTTGTAGCATGGCTATTTCTTTTCATGAGGTTGTAGCAGCTGGAATTTTGGCTGGAACGTTGACCTCGCTTGAATTTATTACTGGTCCAGTTTGCAAAGAGACAGCACGCTTGTCTGCCTGGGACGAAGGAGAAGACGATGAAGAAGAAGGCGATGAAGAAGAAGAAGAAGAAGCACCAGGCAGCATACTTGTCCCTGCACCACCTCTCACACGAGCACCTGGTGGACCCGTCAGTGTTTCCCCACGTAGAGCTGCAGCGTACCGGTCTTCTGTGTTCTCTTTGCGCTGAATTTCTCCCAACAACTGCCCTAATCTCTCCTTGTTCACCCTCCCCACCATCTGTGGCTCAAACACATCCAACAGGTGTCATATACAGAACCATAACATTCTTAAGAGGCTCCCTGCTGACCACCAAGGATCCAGATCTATCATTCTGATTCTATCAAATGTTTAGTTCAACTTAGTATGTTATCTGGCTAACTTGCCATTCAAAACCAACAAAATTAGTGTCATACACAACCATAACATTCTTAAGAGACTCCCTGCTGACCACCAAGGATCCAAATCTATCATTCTGATTGTATCAAGGGAAAATTTCATGGGTACCCCTAAAGTTAGCAATATTTTCATAGATACCCCTACTTTTACAAAAATTTCACAACTACCTCAGACCAAAATTTTCAACCGTTTGTTTTGTTGTGCATGTCACTTCCTTCTCCCTTTGTGCGTACTCTACTTCTTTCTTGTTATGCGTACGCACAAAGGAAGAAGGGAAGTGACATGCAGAACAAAAAAAAACGCTTAATTTTTTTGGTCCAAGGGTATTTGTGATATTTCTGAAAAAGCAGGGGTATCTATGAAAATATTGCAAACTTCAGGGGTATCCATGAAATTTTCCCTGGTATCAAATGTTTAGTTAAAATTAGTATGTTATCTGGCTATCTTGCCATTCAAAACCAGTAGAAGTAGAACTGTTAAAAAAAATTCAAATATAGGGGCAGACGATCTTAAAGTGGCAATACCAGAATATGATGCCATTGTGATCCTTGCTAAGGTTTACAAGGGCTAAAGAACGCAATAAACCCCTAAAAGTAACAAATACAAAAAAAGTTGATAAAAATGGGGCTCACCACGGATTCCGACCTGCCTCGCTTCCGGAGCTCTTCATCAAGCTGAGTTTGAGACAGGTTAGTAGTTCGCATCACGGCCTCTCCGAGCGCCCACGAGCTCACAAAACAAATACTGGTAAAGGCGAGAAAGAAACCCTTGTTGAATTTGCTATTCATCACCACCCATCGCCATGTCCCACTCTTCTCCCACAAGAAAGACATGCTGTCGTCGGTGCACCCCACTAATTCCTCACTTCGTATTAATCCAACTGCTTCTAGACCCTTTCTCTGCAAAGTCCACAACCCTAATTTAAGGTAGGAACACCCATAAGCGTTAGTTTAAGGGTTTTGAACATGATGACTATTAATAAACATCTAGCAAATTATAGGATCCAGTTAGCAACCAGAAAAATAATGAGTTTGCACTTTTGAATGTATTATTTGGATCTTATGAAAAAAATTGTGACTTTTTAAAGAGCAAACTGCCATTGTATCCATAACCAACACTGAGGTTTCATGTTCACAAAATGTACATCCTTGTAATTTCATCTATTTACTTATACAGATTTTCCAAGATTTTAAAGGTGACGGTTAAAGGTGACGGTTATGGGGATACTAACGCTCATGGGTGTTCCTACCTTAAGTCTCAAAGCAGAATCTAATGAAAATCCCCATCAATTAGGGTTTGGCAAAACCTCAACACAAACAGATGTCATCCTACACTGTGAAACTAACACACATCTCATCGATGCAAACGAACTGTCAAATTCCTCTGAAGCTGAATTCACAATTCAATACCTCAAATTACAAAGCCCTAAAAAAGGCATTAACCAATACCTCAAATTGATATAAGATACATTAATTTCAGATTCGCAACAGCGTAGAGAAGGTTGAGAGTCCCTCAAACCCTAATTTAGGCCTGCAAATGGGATACAACGACAACGCCCGTCAATTAGGGTTTCAAAATACCTCAAGACATATCCAAATAGACATTTTCCACCTCGATTTAGTGTGTCAGTTCGTTTTTAATCAAACCTAGCTCATCGTGGCCAAACAATGAAAAAAAAACGAGCCTTGAAAGTTGAATTCCTGAGCGGTTTGCTACTTTAAGAATTGATAAAGGACACAGAGCTAAATTTTTGGCGCCTTCTGTAAATGTGAAGATCAAATTCAAAAGGGAAGATAGCTTACACGCTAGAAGATTGCGAACCTCACACTCAAACATCCACCGGAAAAGCGCAGGAAGGATCTCAATTTCGAAAATTGTTTTCCACCGAACACTGGTTCCGGGACCTAAATGTCGGTGAATGAGGCCGAAAGTTGCAGAGGAGAGAGCGGTGGAGAAGCGGTTCCGTGTACGGGGAATGACTAATGACGAAGGATTTCTGTGAATAAGTTATGCATCTGCTGCGGAGGAGGTTTGCTTTAGCAAAAATTCAGAGGAGGACGTCGAAGTACAGCGATGTAAAGAAACGTCCGAGGAATGTAAACTTATCAGTTGGATGAAGATTACAGCGTCGCTGTTGGATGAAGTTTGCAGTCTCGCTGTTGGATGAATTTTTTAGCGACTCAATGGAACTCAATGTTTAGGTGAAAGGATGAAACTGATCATGTTAACCCTTAACCCCTAAAGGCCCGAGGAACCCACTTTGGGCTTTATGAGAACTCGGGCAGGCTCTATTGAATTCATAATTTGGAATTTTTTCATGAATTTTTTAGGATGGATGCTACTCATCATAATCTACATGTGAAATTTTATTTCATATCATTTGGGTAAGTATTGTAAAAGTTAAAAGTCAAACCGGGTAGCAAAAAATATATTCTATTTTTATTTTTATTTTTTATAGAATTTTATAAATTGATACCTACTCAAAAAAATTGAATTACTCAATTCCAAATAATGAAGTAAGAGTTACAAGGAGTTTTCTTTTGTGGGCAATGAAGGTAGGAAGAGGGTAGAAAAAACATATAAAGTTATCTTTTACTCTCAATTTTGAAAAATTACAAATGAAAATGAGAAATAAAGTTACAGATTGTCAGTTAGAGCATTCTCACCATTGGGATTAACAAATTTCAAACTCTTCCAAAACTTATTAGCGTATTAGTTATATCTTTCATTCATCAATACCTTTCACTTTACAATTTTTGTAAAAATGAATCCAAATTTTTTTTTGGTTAAATTTTTGTATATATGCTTTCAACCCATTTTCCAACATATTGCAAAAATTGCACAAGAAATACAACATATGAGCTTTTTTCTAAAAAGTTTGAAAATCAAAACTCCACCTTTTGGAAGGATTAGAAAAACCTACATTTTGAAGTTTAGGCACATTGATCTTGCAATTGGTGGGGATATTCATTTTGAAATTTTGGGACAATGTACTTGTGCAAGTCAACCAAAGGATCCTATAGTTGGATTTGTTAAAAAATAAGTTTCAATGAAGATTTTGACCCTAGTTTGGGGACTAGTATTTTGAAGCACTTTTAGGCCTCTAAACACAAAAAAATTTAGGGGTTAAAAGACCAAGCTATTATAATACATAGTATGTATGGTGCTGTATAATTGACATTTGCTACCAACAAAAAAATTTAATTTGAGATCTTGACTAGCCCACTAAAACCGCATTGATCTACACTCCAACTTCTTTGTTGATCTCAAATATAATAAAGGTGTAGATGCACTCCAAATATTAAAAAAATACCCCATATTGTACTGGTCGCAAAGGGTTGCTCCGTCGTTCAGGGTTAAATGATAGAAGTCTCCAAAACTTTAGGCTTATTCTGTAACAGGTAGAGTCTTCAGTCAAACCAATATGATACCAAACGTACATTTTCATACAAAATATAGATTTAGATTTCAAATTTGAGAGATTATTTTGATTAGTGAAATTCGGGCATTGGCCTTTAGTTGACAACCTGTACCACATAGGTTATAATGTGTTTCGTATTTGGGATTTCAAAGATAAGATAGGCCATTCAAATATTTAAAATGGTAAATGAACTTACTCGATAGAACTTTAAAGCAATTTTTTTTTTAAAGGTGGAATGAAGTTTGACCAAACAGCATTGATTATGTGGATGTAGATCCCAGAGGGTTTAGCGATTAAAATAACAAGGAACTAGGAACACTAGCTAAGTATGTGCTCATGATTTGAGATTTTACAAAAAAATTACCAATTTTACAAATCCATTACTAAATTTACAAAGCACGGGTGTCATTTTAGACAAATTGTCTCAACTTAATGTTGCATTAGAAGTTCACCATGCAATTTTGTGTTGAGTTCTGTCTTAAGTTTAAGTTGTGAATTCTAAACCTAAAATCCTTAATATTAAACAAATATTTGCCCAATGGTAATTGTTTGTCTTTTAAAAAAATGCGTGTGCCTAAGAAAATGACCTGCGGTAGTTGCATTGCATTTAAATGCTTAAAATCTTTCATAGATGATTGTGGTGTGCAATTTTTTTGTTTCTCTTTTGTTTTTACAATACATATTATTCTATTGTATCCGTTTTTGAACCAACTCAAACACGTATTCTTGTAGTATGTCTTGATACATATTGTGGTTCTTTACACTCCAAAGATGGTCCACCACCTATGCCTTCTTCATCAAACATGCGCACACCAATCAAAATGATCTTCATTTCCTCTAAGTTTGATGTTTCTAAAATACGGTAGTTGCTACTTGCTACATATAATTGACTCAAACCATGCAACTTCTCCAATGCCCACCAAGCCTAGCCTAACATTGGGAACCCCAATTCAAATTCCAATTGTTACTTCCACTAATAAGTGTTGAGCAAACCAAATAATTAAGGTCTCGGTACACTGATGAAACCTAATTGTGGGATTGGGGTGGAAAATCTAAACTTTAATGTATAAAGACAAAAGTAAAATTTTCCCTTAATATTTTGAAGTTGACCAATTTTATCTCCTTCCTCTTATGTCTGTAGACAAAATTGAGATTTTAAAACCCAAGTAAAAATCCAAAACCCCTAAATTGTACTACTAAAATCACATAAATCTTAGTAATATCACAACTTAATCTCTATAGTATCATATATCTATTTTGTGATATTATACTACTAAAATTACAAGGATCTTTATAATATCAGATCTCCAATCTCTGAAATATTCACATAGATGCAATTTGAAGACTCATTAAAATCTTTACTTTGCATTCTATTTACCATATCTGAAATATTCACATAGATGCAATTTGAAGACTCATTAAAATCTTTACTTTGCATTCTATTTACCATAGAAAAGAGCTAGAAAAATTCTTATGATAAATGCGATAGCAAGTGCCAACCGCTAGTTCAAATGATAAAATCCCAAAGAGGATGAAACCCCATTATCCCACGTTTCTCTACTTCGGCAACATCATATGGTTACGGGCGGTTGAGCGAAAACCAGAAAGGTAATGCCCATGCCACGTGGCAAGAGGATGCGAGGCCAGCGGGGGGAACGGACGGTGCAGATGATCCAGGGCCAAGACATTTTGGCTGTTAAGCTAACAACCTTCGTCTCCACTCTCATACCGGTCAATCAATCGAACTCACAGAACGCTTCTGGTGGTCATTTCAGAATCAGAACTCTCCTGTCCCTCTCTCCCCCCTCTCCCCCCTCTCCCCCTCACACACTCAAACCAAAAAATTAAAACCAAAAAAAAGACCCCGAAAGATCACATTAGAAGGGTGTACAAGCTTACGAATTCTGAAACTTAATGATTTCTCTCTCGTAAATTTGTTAAGTTTTTCTAACTTTGAGCCCCAAACTCCCATCTCTGCCCTACTACTACAGCTTCTCCTGCATGGCTTCTGCATTTTACATATTGAACGCAAAGTTCGCACTGCCATTTTTTCTGTTACACTTAGCAGCTTTTTAAAAGTCCTCCACAACAGTTCACTGATCAATCAGAAATTGCAGAACAGTCAAATTCAATCAGCCCAGCAGCTGCAATTGCAGTTGCTTGTATAATTAGTTAGAGCTGTTTTTGAAATCCAGCCAGATTTTATGATTTGCCATATTTCACTACTCATGGACAACAGTGCAAAACCCATAAGTAATAATCCCAAAAATTGACTAGATTTGCAAAAAATAGGTAGATATATCCAAATCTGAAGATACATGCAAAATACTGAGAGAGGCATTAACGATTGGGTGAAAATGGCAAAGGGGGCCTAGACGAGAGTAGAAAAAAGTTCTACGATTTTGAGAGGCGAGAAGGGGTGTTAGAGTGAAAATTGTAGCATTAATGCATGCATGGTTATTAAAATTGATTACATATGTTGTACTTCAAACTATCACTAAACCCCTCTTTTCTTCTCAATTTTTCTTCTGCTTGCTCTTGTGAGGTCGGAATACCGCCAGTTTAATGATACTGTCATTTGAACCAGTCATGCTTGTACTTCAAATTATTTTTTGTGTTTTTGATCGAGCTGGCCAAACAAGTGTCCTGATTTTTCAGAAACTGCACAATACGTCGACATAGAAAAACAAGCAGCTGCAATTGATTGCATTATAGAGAGCTGAAGACACCTGTGGTATTATTTATTGAAATCCAGTCAGATTTCACAAAGCAGTGCAAGTTTGACGTCTTATATATGTCCAAACACAGCATAGTACTGAAAAAAAATGGTCTTCTCACTCAAAGTCCAAGTCTTTTTGTCATGATAAATCAAAAGGTTTTGCGCCCTTAAAGAGGTGCAAAAAAGTGCATACAAGTAATGGGCTCTCTTGCGTGCAAAAACAAGAAACCATTGTGAAAAATCAAAAACACTCTTACACGGCAGTAGTGTGAGAAACAAGAACATATTTACTTGCAAGATGTACCGAGCTTTCAAACCTCTCATCTATGATAGCAACTGCACAACCGGGAACAAAATGAGCTTAGCTGAGTGTATTCCCGTGGGTTGATTGAAGCTGTAAAACACCATATTAGGTGAATTGGGAAAAACAATACATTTTGGGATTTTCACTATTTCTGCCATTATGTAATGTATATATTAGCATATCACAAAAAGAAGAGCGTGCATTTTCATTTTCTTGTACAGTAGTGAAGTTTCAGTGATTACCTCCAAAAACTTTGATAATTACAACTTTTGAGCAATAGCTATGCCTACATTTGGTAATGTGGGATTAAGGTGGAGTACAAAATGGTCCCTCCGTTTCTCCCAATTTTCCGTGTTTGTAGTTTGGATTAACAAATCTCAGGGGTTGAATTGATTGATGGGGAGCAAAGCCGGGGAAATATGGAAGCTCCTGGTGCCGGTGATACCGCGAGGCGGAGAGAAGAAGAACAAGTACAGCTATTGCTGCAGCAGCAGCCTGAATAAGAGCCTGAATAAGAGAGAGGCGAACAGGAAGAGTAGTGAGCCTGGTGCGGTGCCGGTGGACATGCGGACGCTGCAGGGGGAGATAGCGGCCGTGGGAGCGCGGGTGAACTACATCGACGAGCAGATCGAGAACATAAAAGAGGCGCTGCCGGAGCTGGACTGCAAGATTCCGTATGCGAGCTTGGGCATGGCCATGTCGTCGCTGTCGTTGCAGGAGTTGCACATCCTCAAGCGCATCCACTTCCAGTTGCTCCACTTCTGGGAGGACCTGATCCGCAAGCAGCTCGAGAAGCTCGGGTTTCTCTCCGACTGTAAGACGACGACCACCCACTCCTCCTCTTCCTCCTCTTCCTCCTCTTCCTGTCTCCTGGCACAGCAAACTTTTGTTAATTTCCCTCTGTCGGTTTCAGGAATTCTTCAAATTTTCTTCACATGGAATTTCCATGTGAGTATTCACAAATTTGTGGTTTTCCTTGCGTCAGGTGCAGGAAACTTTTGTTAATTTCCCTTTGTCAATTTCACTAATTCTTCACATTTTTCACTGTCAATATTCACAAATTTGTGGTTTTCCCTGGCACTCACAAAATTTGTGGTTTTTCTTGCGTGCTATTATTCACGTCAAAAGAATTGTTAAACATTTGTGTTTCTTTTAACAAAGAGGGAAAAATCATAGAAGAAACATACATCTTTTCCCTACATTTTGAATGCTTAACTCCTGAGCGCTTCAGCGACCCAATTTGGGTTGCTCCAGATTTTAAAGCCTTGTTTTGAGGCACTGGATCTAACTTTTTGGTCTTGTTACAAACAACAATTATGAAGGCATTCAAGTTGTCCATGTTAATGGAGTAGTGGTGAGGAAAGTCAAATTGTTGTATAAGCGCTACAAGAGACTTGATTTGGTGAAACACCGTACGGGGCAACGGGGGCGGTTTAGCAAGCAACGTTTTACATGCTGCAACCGGTCAATATCCCATGCAGGCTTCCTTGTGTAAGCTTTGTGGTAGTGGGAAAGTTGTTGGCAAGGGTTCAAGCATGTTCTAGACCCTTATTATGGCAACTGTCACCAATTGTGTCGGTCATTATTTTCAGTGCATTAGCAATTTGAAGCCCTAAAACTTGACATAAAAAGAAGTGCAATCTTCAAAAATTTACAAGTGTGTACATTCACATTTGATCTTGCTGCTCACAAAATTTGAGATGTATCGGGGGCTTATAGAATTTTGTAAAAATCATCAAATAGCAACTACCTACCAAAAAATGAAATTTTGTCATCACATGTTCTTTGATCAAATGTTATAATCTCCCATCTCTTACGGTGAATTGTTCCCAAAATTTGCAAGCCATTTTCTAAATAGGTGTTCCACTATTTTCAATGGTCACTTTTTGTGAATCATCCAATTGACCAAGATACAATGCATCAAAGTTGTCGGTCTCCAAAAACCCTGATTTTGATGAATATGGCCTGGGCGCTCAGGGGTTAACACACAAGAAATTCATATGCAAATCCTATATGGAAGTCAGAAAGAGTTTGTTGTGTCCGTAAAGCAAAATTAAGGAATTTGGAAAAAAACTCAATTTTGAGAATTTTGAGAGTTGGGTATCCCGCTTGACAAAGTATTTGAGAATCTTTACTAAATATTCTTTTAAAAATGTAAAATTCAAAAGTCCTAAAATTGCAATCTTTACCCCAATTTACTTAATATTGCGTTTTGTTCTTCTCCTTTGAATTTCCTTAGTCACAAGCAGGTCATATCTGTGAGAGATGGCACTTGCTCACTGGATAAGGAGAGAGCCAAGTATATTTTCAAGAGAAAACTTGATAGAAATCCCTAAATTCTGCAATATTTTGGTAGATAGATTATCCTTGATTTATAGTTTTTGAAAATATAGAGGTTGCCTGGAGGTCAAGGAGTGACTTGCTTGTCGGTTTGGTAATGACATCTTTAGCCATAGAGTTTGTCGATTTTTTTCTGTTTGGATTTAAATGGTCAACATGCACGCACCGCAATGTTTGCATTTGTGCATTGTAGCATCAATTTGCACTCTTTGTGCAAGCATGCATTAGCATTGCTTGTTTTGTGGTAAATGGTGTGTCTTGGGCACTTCTTGTGGCCACACTAGGCGTGTATCCCATGGTTTTTATTTTGGACAAGATTTGGTCAAAGGACAACATAGGCGTGTAGGTAGGAGAGCGGGCGTGTAGTTTGGACTGCACAAGCAAATGTGTTTGTCCAATGTCGCATTCTAAGAATTTTGCCCTAAAAAAAAAGAATCAAATCACTATTTTTATTTCTACTCTTAACTTCATGTTGGTAACCATGTGTAGGAAACAAGCCTTTTTTTTTTATACTATTTTTGAAGTCAAGTATGAGTTAATTACATTGGACAAGACAAGAGTTTACGCAGCATCCTAGAGTTGCCACACCTCGCGTGAGCTTGTGAAAAGTTTGTTTTGTGACATAAAGGAGTATTGACTAATTATCTCCTTACTAAAATTAACCCCTACAAGGGCATCGCATCAAATTTTGAAAAATTAAGGGTATGTATGAAAATCTTGCAAAACCTATGAGTATTTGTATATTTTTTTCCTATTTTCAATATCATGGGGGCTGTTTTAATCCTTGCGAGTGCCCATCACAAGTAGATCCTGAGCCAAAACAAACAATGGTTTGAAAATAATTTGGAAATATGATCTTCATTATAACAAGTTTTTCTTTTTTCTTTTTCATTTTGACATGAACTCCTTACACATAAATCACTAATCCCAGCACTTAGCACTCAATGATCAAACACATCACCCAGTTGAAAATTGACAAAAAAAGAAGAAGCTTTTAAACGTATTTGGACGTGAAGTGTTTTACATAGTGCAAACAATAAATGTTAAGAATCTTTCATTGTCCATAATATGGACGTTCGCACTCTTAAGGGTTAAGCATACAATTTTCAATTTTTGCTCTTGAACAAGTGCATAATGTATTAGACTTTTCACCGAGGTTCCATTATGAACTTTTTGCAAGTCTCAAATTTTCCTACAACTTTCAACATTTGCCAACTTATCACCTATTTGGTTATTCCTTTTAAATAGGTGATTTAGACAACTGTGAAACTTTGAAGATTTAATGGGAAATTAAAATTGTGCCAAAAATCGCATATGAGACCTTATGTTTTTAACAAACATGAGGGATTTTGGAAACAGCTTGATAAACAGTTATCAATTTTATTGTTTCTTTTATTATACTGTTGTTGACTTTGTTATGCACCTAAGAGTATGTTTAGAGTGTGTTTATAATTTTAGCATGGAGGGGCTTAGTGAAAAATTACAAGATCAAGTACAAAATTACCCATTTTGGTGCTAATTATATTCTTGGCTAGGCAACAATCACAACATGAGAGTAAAGCTTGAGGAACAACACGGTGAATCACAAGAGAGGTAAGGTAGTCGCTCTAAAACAGTCACAATTGTCATATTTGAGTTCTCTAAATGGCCCCTTGTATAGGGAATTGGGGCTCCTTCTCAGTGTTTAATTTATTGCCAAACTACTGCCTCTGTGGCCCCTCCACACTGGAGAATATCCGGAGGGAAGCCACTTTAGTGGCAGAAACTTGTCAGAATTTGCCAGTAAATTAAACGCTGCTCCCTCTTATTTGGATTCTCTAAATATTTGGGGATAGAGGCTCTTGGTGGGGGTGTTCTTCCCTATTTAGATGAATTACATCCGGATACACATAGAGAAGCCCCTTGGTAGAGATGCTCTTACACCAAGTAAGGCTCTCTTTCAAGGGCATTTTCATAAGATTATGATTTAGCATGTCTTTTGTAAATAATGGCCTTTTACACTACTAGAGTGACCAAGAGCTAATTCATTCATTTGGCAAAATTGGAATTATTTCATTGCATCTGAGCGGAGCTCAATTACAAGGTAACCCTCTCTAATCCTGACCATGTGTCTAAACCCGTGCAAATCTACACCCATTGTAGATTTTAGATCCAAAATCTAGGTGAGCCCTAGATAGCTTATCTTCTGTGACTTAGAAGATAAGCTATCTAGGGTTCTCCTAGATTTTAGATTTGAAATCTATTGCAGGTGTATACTTGCACGAGATTAGACACATGATTGGTATAGAGAGGGTTACCTAATACGCACAGCGTATGAGCATGAGTAATAGGCCTCAACTTGTATTCAAGAATAGAATAGACCTCCAGATAATTATCTAAAAATAGTAGCAATGATGTTAGTTACTTAATTATGGTGGAAATGCACTTTGTGTTGTGGGAAGCTACACCAAATTTAGTGCATTTAGGGTGCCCAGAGTATATGTTGACCATTGAGCTTTTGAAGACATGAAGATTTTCTGCCTAATTTTTTGTCAAAGAGAAATGGATGCTAAATGTAACCCAATTTTTTTCATATTTTTTGAAGCATTATTGAATTGTTGATGAATTTTCAAATTTTTTTGTAGTAGGCACCTATTTGTGATCCTAGGTCTCCCATAAAGCGTCCCCTTGCAACTTGTAAAGAGATCAAGTGAATAGAGGAGTATGATTGGCTCTTGCAATAAAATACTCCTTCTCTTTTAAGACTAAGAAGGGTCCATTCAAAAACCATCTCAGATCCATTCTTGGACTAGCTATAGAACTCTTTAAATGTGAGGGTTGCAATTAGAGCAAACTACCTTAAAGGATGTTTGTTCCACAACAAGGTTGAATTATTGCATAATCAAAGATAACTTCAATGTTTGGATATTGTTGAATCATACTCAATCAAGGGCCAGAATGGAAGACTAGTATATAGTGTAAAAGTAATTCTATTACTTGTCACTTGCCTTCTTCTTTTACAACAAGTGGCTAACATTTTTCTCAAAATGGGCTCAATTGAAGTTATAATGTTCTTCTTTTTAGAAACTTGATTTAGGATGATTGTACAAAATTCAACCAAAAAGATATGTCCTAAGGGAAAAGTAATCAAAGATATTATGGAGATAAATTCCTTGCCGCTCTCACAACATAATATATTTTTTCTCACAAATAATAGTAAGATTTTACATTTACGTTGCTTAGTTTATATTATAAGCTACTTACCCTCTTGAATATCTGATCTACAAGCTATATAATTTATGAACCATTCAATGAAACATTTTAAACTCAATGTAGCAATAAAAGTGCCAATATTGTGACATTCCAGTTCACAAAACTTTAGTACCATGGTTGCACAATATAGCCCCTATGAAAATGTATGCATATTTCCCTTGCAAGTTACTCTCAAATTTTCAAAATCTGTAGCTTCCTAATCTTTATTCTTAAGCAAGTGATAAATGTCCCTTTTTGAATACTAAAGACTCTTGTCGTGGGGTTACATGTGAGGCCCTCTCCAGAAAATTGAAATTGGTGTAAATCTAGATTTTAAAATCCTGGTATGGTTCTTGTAAGCAAGAGCAATTCATCCAGTTGTATAAATGGTTGAAATCGTTTGCAAACGGTGCAATCAATATGGTTACAGACTACCCTATTTACCATTGTCAAGTACCAGACTAATAATCATCACTTTATTTGGATGATTTTTTTTCAACAAGTTGGATGCAAATACATCTTTGCCAAATTTTTATTGCCATCAACCCTTACTTTAATTTGAGTGG
This sequence comes from Ulota crispa, assembly GCA_963920765.1. Lineage (NCBI taxonomy): Eukaryota > Viridiplantae > Streptophyta > Bryopsida > Orthotrichales > Orthotrichaceae > Ulota > Ulota crispa. Next base: position 10,834,172 of record OY987250.1, read on the forward strand.
AAATGACATTGTCCTAATTATTTGAATTGGTTTACAACTTCCTCATTTTACATATTTTAAGACATTCAATCACTAGAATTAGCTTCATCCAATGTCACCAAACTTCACTTTCTATATCCAAAAAAATAATATTGTATGTATCACTTCTTTCAAAAGACACAATTTCACAGTTTTGTCAATCTCTTAAGGATCAAGGAACATTACAAGGGATTTGGACCCCCAAAGAGGCCCCTCCCCCCAATTCATGGGAACTTTGGGAACAACTTCCACATGGACAATCTGCCGCAGGACATGTTGGCATTAGGGCAACCATGTCAACTTGTATTTATTTTTTATTTTTCAAAAAAAAATTCAAAAAATAAATCTTATTTTATTCTAAGACTTTTTTTTCTTTTTCTTCTTTTAATTTTTTTTTTAAATTAGTTTTTCTAACAACCAGCATGGGTTGGTTCCCAAGAACAGAAAAACTCACAGCCCCTTCTTGGGTCCAAATCCCTTGTAATGGTTAAAAATATAAAAATGCAATTGAGTGCAGCTTAGAAGAAATACTAAATGTTGTATGGCTTACAAAAATCATAAATCATTATGCACGTGTCATATCCACAAGGTTAGATTTACCATTGTGGAAACCAATGTTTGGACAAACAATTTATAGTTCCCTTACAAGAAATTTCATTACAAACGTAACGTAAACAGTACAATGAGAATACAAATAAGATTACTTTGTTGACAAGTTTGAGATTGAAATTTTAATCACAATTGCTCTTTTTACCTTAATATCTTGCTCATTATTTAAATTAGTTTTTGAAAGACCATGTCTTGAACAAGAAATGTTTAGTTTTTATGAAAAAATGTAATTGTACATTTTGAAAAAAATAAAATAATCCAAACTAAAATTATATAGGAGTTTTCAAGATGATGATTTTTCAACATTTAAAAAAAAAATTGCAAGACACTAGAAAATATTTGACAAATGGAAAATTCACATACTTTGTGATTTTGCATGCACAAACATGTACAAACATGTTCACCTTCTAAATATTTCTCTTCTAGCCAAGGGATTAACCCTTGAACAATGGGAGGCCCTTTGCGGCCAATAAAATACAACATATTTTCTTTTGTATTTGGAATGGATCCACACCTCTATTACATTTGAGATCAACAAAGACATTGAAGAATAGATCAATGTGGTTCTAGTGAGCTACTTGAGATCCCAAATTAAAATTTCTTATTGGTAGCAAATGACAATTATACGTCAGCGTATATACTATGCCCTATAGGCGTTTAAGGGTTAAGAAGATACCATACTTGGCAAAAACATCAAAAGACATATGAGAACATTGGTAAAACCAATTTTGCAAGTTAACCACTGAGCGCCCCAGCACCCCATATATCGCCTCCTACTATTTTCAATCCCTATTTTGAGGGACTAGATCTAACTTTTGGTTTTATTTTACACTACAATTATGAAGGCATTCAAGTTGTCCATGCCACTGGAGTAATGGCAAGGAAAGCCAAATGTTGTACAAGTGCTACAAGAGATTTGATTGGGTGAAAACATCATATGGGGAGGGGTGGCATCGTACAGGGTGTGCTGGCAAGTAGCATTTTACAGGCTACAACCGATCGATCAATATCCCTTGCAAACTTCCTTGTGTAAGCTTTGTGGTAGCGGGAAAGTTGTCGGCAAGGGTTCAAGCATGTTCTAGACCCTTATTATGGCAACCGTCACCAACTATGCCGGTCATTGTTTTCCGTGCAATAGCCATTTGGAGCCCTAAAACTTGACATAAAAAGAAGTGCAATCTTCAAAAATTTACAAGTGTGTGCGTTTACATCTAATCTTGCTACTCACAAAATTTGAGATGAATCTGGGGCTTATAGAATTTTGTAAAAATCATCAAATAGCAACTACCTACCAAAAAATGAGGTTTTGTCATCACATATTGTTTGATCAAATGTTATAATCTCCCATCTCTTGTGGTGAATTGTTCACAAAATTTTCAAACCATTCTCTAAGTAGGTGCTCCACTACTTTCAAAGGTCACTTTTTGTGGATCATCTAATTGACCGAGATATAATGCATCAAAGTGGTCGGTCTCCAAAAACCCTGATTTTCGTGAAAACGGCCTGGGTGCTCAGGGGTTAATAGAAAATATTGATCACAAATCATAATTCATATGAAGTGCAAAATGGTTTATGAAAATCAATATGTTTATACTAAAACTCAGTTTTTAACATAAGTAATTAGAAATTTTGCATGTCCAATACCCAAACTCATCATTAATAGCACAGCGTTTGTGAAAAGAAACCACGTTTGTGTGTGACATCTTTGTAATCCTTTAGAGACCACGCAACCAGCAAGTGGTCAGTTCCCGATGTACTTCATATACATGTGCTCTAAAAGGTATTTAGGCTTGTCAAGTTTGACCATGAACACAATAGACTTGGTCGTTCACATACAAATTTTCTTGTTATCTATGTCAGAGAATAATTTCAATGTAAAACCTGCTTTTCATAAATCATAACCGAGTTCACACTTATCACAAAATGTGACCAATCATTCACAAACCTGCATCAATGAACATTAGTTGTCATATGGGTCTTGTTTGTTTGGTTATATATTTTTTATTTTTGTTAAAGTGAAATTTGGTTGTGAGGATTTGAGGAGTAATTTTTATTTTATTTTATTTATTTGAGTTGAGAATGATTTTTGGGACAGGTTTGCAAGTACTGGAGGAGCAAGGGGCAAGGGCTAAGAACAAAGGTGGGGAGAAACCCACTGCGGCTGAGGAATCATACAAAGAATTTGAGCAGCATGTGAGTGAGAAGGTGGCAGCAGATCTTCGCAAGAACCAGGAATTGGAGATGAATCTATACCTTGACAGGATTTCAGGAGTTCCTGATCTCAATAAACCTATGCTTCTGCCTCAGTCACCCCCAGAAAGAGGTGTGTATGTTTGTATGTATATCTGCTTAGGAAATCCATGCCAAATATGTGAAAATGTTGTTTTTATATGTCATGTGACATTTTCATGTATTTGTGACCATCATGTTTGAATTGTCACAAAAAAATTTGAAAACCCTCCAAAATTCTAGTAGAATGTCTAGTATTTTCAAGTGAGGATATGAGAAAATGGTGTTCTAATATGTTGTGTGATATTTTTGTGTCATGTATTAATGAACATTGTGTTAAGATTGTCAAAAATGAGACATTGATAACCCTCCAAATTTCTTGTGGAATGTTTAGTAACTTGACAAGTGAGGTTGTGATGGGCTAGGTCCGGGGAGAGTTGCAAGCAAGAAAAGCACAAGTACATACAAGTTGCAATCCAAGAGAGAGCTGCACATGATTCCTAGTAAGATGAAGATAGGTGCCTTGGTTGTGCCAACTCCCTAGCCAACCCCTAGCTCTTAGGGTATTGCAAGTATGGAGAGGTTTAAGGAAGGTGCTTCACCCCCTTTCAACTCTAGTTCTTGAACTTGCACAAATGCTTAGCAATACTAAAATGAAGATTTCTTCACTATTAGTGAAGACTTCACTTCTTTTAACCCTCAAATTATATGAACATTCACATAACATACAAAAGTATTGTGTTCATGAAACTATGTCACATGGTACATGACAACATCTACTCATGTAGACATCACATGACATATGAAAATGTCATTGATAATGTTTATGCAAGTTCAAAAAAGGTTGGTCACATCTTTTGTGACCAACGCAATGAAAACTTTGATTTATAGAAACAAATGCCATCAACATAAAAGATGAGAAGTTTTTGCATCATTATAACCAAATCTATTGTTTAGAATGTTCAAAATGTGGCTTGAAATGCACATTCAACTCAAGATTGTTACTTTAGGCAAGCATAGGTTTAAAGATAGGATAGGCAAACAAGCGGTTTAGACCACGCAAGATGGTTGTCCATGCTAGGATTAAAGTGCAAACGACAAGGTGCAATTGCATGTCCCTTGACTTTTATATAAAAAAAAACCACTTGCATTTGCCCCTTGACCGTTTTGCATTTGCACCAAATGGGCAAGCAACTTACGCTTGGACCAATATGACAACCATGAAGATGGACACAACGTTACAATGTTTAGGTTCTAGAGTGCTTATAAATGATCCATTCAAGAAATCTCACCACTTTGGAAAACATGTTGAGGTTCATCATCCCAAAGAAGTAAAAAAATAATGAGTTCATTATATCAAGTAGGATTCTAACATGTTATCATACGATTCTCATTTCACATGTGGCTTTGGAATTTGGAGTGTGTGATAACCGTACAAATAATTCTATTGAAAATTTATAAAAAATAGACATATGCATATTATACAAGTCTATGTAGATGAACACTTACAATTAAGTTTGAGTACACATAACATTAACCCCTCACCACCCAAGGGGCCCAAATTAGGCTTCTCTAAATTTTATTCAAGGATGCTCAACCTTTCTACATGATTTTTTTAAGTGATTATTATTATTTTTAGACTCTTATTGTAAGTCTAGTTTTAGCATCAAGAGTTTGATTTTGAAAATGAATTAAAGTGATTTGTCTATTCAAGATTTTGTGCAAGGGTGTCCATTGCAAATTTTCACTTTCTAGTGTTGAATGCTCTTGGAAATGAGCTTCAAGTACACTAGAGCTTGGAGAAAAAATTACATTAAAAATTCAATTTAAAAAATTGTAGAATAGATTTTGAGAAATCGTAAATTGATTGGGGTTAAGCATGTTATACTTTACATACTCATATTTTTTTGGTACCCTCAATTTTAAGATTGAGATGCAAAAAGAGGATTGAAAAGCTTCAAATCACTTTTGCAGTTTTAACACCCTCATGATCAAACATTATAATCTTTCAATCCATAAATGATATTGTTATGATTTCTTATCCTATGTGATCTATAACATGTCTACTTTGAATTTGTAAGGTTACGCTTCAGAGAAGTTTGATAAGATTGATCAAAAGGTCAGCATTTTGTTCACTGATACTCCAAACTACCATGGGCGGTGAGGGGTTAATGGATTTCAAGACCAGAAGTTACAGTAAATAGCACGTGAAACAGCGAAAAACTTCCAACTAGGTAACCGTCGCGGCCATCACACAAGACCAGCACTGTGCTTGAGAATCAAGCCCTAGCAATTAACAGAGACTGGTGGACAAAATTGAGCACGTAAAATTTTCCAGCAGGATGGCAAACCTACATGCAAAAGAATCTACTGTGTCCTAGCACTTGTGTAAATGTATCAGAAGAGAGAGCTAAACAATACCATACTATTTAAACCCACATGAGTTTACTAAGTAGCTGCTGTTCAAAGAGAGAGGCTGCACTCGAAGATACCGGCAACATCTTCTTCCAAGACAAGCTCTCCACTCTAAAAATTCCCGTTTCTACAGAAACCATTTTTCTCATACCAGGTCCATCCATGGCCACAATGATAGAACCTCCATTAGACTTAATAGCCGTATCCTGAGGCGTCCATGGGGTTACCAGCAGGAGCAGCCTCCGGTTCCTTGATTTCAGTCACTACAACATCAGATGTCAAGAAGATCTTGGCTACTGAGGCGGCATGCTCCAAGCAGCACCTGACAACCTGCAAAACCAACGTTTTCCAGATTAACCACAAACAATGGAACATTCACAAGTGAAATAGATTGGATATGCAGAAAATATAGTCTAAAAATTTACAATCGATAAACGACCAAAAACTTACCTTAGCAGGGTCGATGATACCAGCGGCCATGAGGTCCTCATAGACACCAGTGGCAGCGTTGTAGCCAAAAGCTGGGTTGTCGTTTGCCAATACCTGATAATCACAAAATACATAATCATCATTCAAAAGAACTTCATGGAAAATTATATCTGGCCTCCTAACCTCTCACATCAAAAAAACCACAAACCAACTTAAAGCACCGAAACTAGAAACGTCAACAGAAAAAGAGCACAAAACGATGGTGGCACCCACCTTTTCAACCACAACACTTCCATTCACACCGGCATTCTTGGCAATTAACTTCAGAGGGTAACACAAAGCTCGCCTCACGATTTCTGAGCCAACCTGCAGATAACCGAAGAGAAATCAAGCACTAACATAAAGAAACCATGCAACATTAAAATGTCGTAAAACTCGAATGTATCATCATTTGCATTAGCCTAATATTCTGTCAACATGAGAAGTATATGAATC
>OY987250.1:10840566-10913046 GCA_963920765.1 Ulota crispa
AAAAATAAAAATGAACAGTAGCTCAAGGTAACTCAGAACGCAAAAAAAAAAAGCAGATAGTAGCTCAAGGTACCTTCTGTTCATCATTGTCCAAGGTAGACTTGATAGCATCCACTTTGCTAGCAAGTCTCAACAAAGTGCACCCACCACCAACAACAATGCCTTCCTCCACGGCAGCCTTGGTAGCGTTAAGAGCGTCCTCCACACGGAGCTTCTTCTCCTTCAACTCGGTCTCAGTCTGAGCACCGACCTGAATGATGGCCACACCACCAGAGAGCTTGGCAATCCGCTCATTCAGCTTCTCCTTCTCGTAATCTTGCTCCGCCAATTCAATCAAATTGCGAATCTGGTTCACGCGCTTGCTCACGGCGTCCTGCGTGCTGCCATCGCCCACAATGGTGGTGGAGTCCTTGGTCACGACCACCTTGGCCGCCGTGCCCAGCACTTCCGTGCCCACCTGACGGTAGGAACACTCATGAGCGTGAGTTTAAGGGTTTTGAACATGATGATTATTAATAAACATCTAGCAATTTATAGGATCCTACTAGCAACAGAAAAATAATGAGACTAAACTTTCAAATGTATTATTGGATACTATGAGAATAAGTTGTGAATTTTTAAAGAGAAAACTGCCATTGCACCCATAACCACTACTAAGATTTCATGTTCACATGTTGTACATCCTTGTAATTACACCTATTTACTTCAACAGATTTTCCAAGATTTCAGAGGTGATGGTTATGGGGACCCTCACGAGGATGGGTGTTCCTACCTTGTCAAGTGCCAGACCAATCTCGTCACGCACCACGGTCGCACTGGTCAGAATGGCGATGTCATCCAAATACTGACTCTTCCTCTCGCCAAACCCCGGCGCCTTCAACGCCGCCACCTTCAACGAGCCTCTCAACTTGTTCACCACCAACGTCGACAACGCTTCCTGCTCGATGTCCTCTGCCACGATCAACAATGGAAATCCACCCCGGATGGTCTCCTCCAGAATTCCAATCATGTCACGCGCTGTCGTGATCTTCTTGTCAACCAAAAGTAGCTGCAGACATGTTTGCCAACCATCCCCATCAGCCAAAACCCTACCAAGGTTCTTAGAGTGAGTGTAATACTCCCTCTGTCCCTCTGAAAAAGCTCCCAATCAGACACATTTCTTGTACCACTAAAAATTAAGCTCCCTTTTGCTGATTTCAAACACTGGGAAAATAAGCGTTTGTCATGTTCAATGATCTCATGGGGGACAAGTTAAGCAATGCCTTTGTCCCTTTAAAAAGCTCCAAATTAGACACATTCCTTGTACCACTAAACAGCTGATTTCAAACACTGAGAAAGCGTTTGTCATCTTCAATGATCTCGTGGGGGCAAACCAAGGTTTTTAGAGTCAGTGTAATACTCCCCTCTGTCCAGGGTTTTTTGTTTTGTTTTTCTCAAGGTAGACAGACTCGCACCCTAGAATGCACGCAGGTAAGGAAAAACTGGCTAAAATTAGAACAAATGAATGATTTACACACGTTCATTCAATAAGTTTACTAATATAAGCTACTTACATCCAAAATCTGGGGAACTTGTTGTTTGGGTGAGGAGGAACGTGGCACTTTCATGGACTTTTTCTTCACAAATTACTTCGTGTCGGTCGCCAGGGACAATCTGAGGTAAGAATTAGGCAAAAAATTTGCCAGAAAAAAGAACCTTGCCTCTGTCCCTCTAAACTCCAAATCAGACACATTTCTTGTACTACTAAAAAGCTCCCTTTTGCTGATTTCAAACAATGAGAAAGAAAGAGTTTGTCATGCTCAATGATCGCAAGTTAAGCAATTAGAGAGCATTCCTCTCCTAGCAAGCTTGGCCTTGCCCCATATGAGGTACCATTGTTTGGTACTAATCTTTAAACCATCAATAATGAGGAGCTGGCAACATGCACAAATATGGTACTTTTTGCATGGGAATTTGGGTGCCCAACCGGCAACATCAATGCCAGAGATTTTGCATACATTTGGTAGATGACATATTGATTCTAGAATGCATGTGTCACTAGCACAAAGGTTAAAATATTGACGAGCTGGTAGCATTCACAAACTATGCACAAATATGATACTTTTTGCATGGGAATTTGAGTGCCCAAACAGCGACATAAAAATTAGAGATTTTGCATAAATTTGGTAGATAGTATATTGATTCTAGAATGCATGTGTCACTAGCACAAAGACAACTGAAAAACACAGTTGATCATTTGCAAGGAAGCTTTTGGAACGTTTTTAGAGGGACACAGAGGGAGTAGAATACAGCAAAATACCTTGCAGTTGTCGTACTCCACAGACATCTTCTCGGGGTCAGTGACGAAGTAGGGTGAGATGTAACCCCTGTCAAACTGCATGCCCTCAACGACATACAAGCTGTTTTCAGCGCTTTTTCCTTCCTCCAAGGTGACAACGCCCCTGCGTCCCACTTTGGACATGGCTTCAGCAATCATCTGGCCTACCTCCGAGTTGTTCCCGGCACTCACAGCGGCCACGTCCGCCAACTCACTGTCTTCAACCTGCCAAATGGACACACCAGCGTGAGATTCTTCAACCGAAACTTAAGGTATGTTCACACTTGGTGTTAGGAGTGGTAGTAGCGAGGGAAAATTAAATAAATTTAGACACACCTGTAGACTGCATTCATATTGCTAATAAGGTAGCAACACCCATAACCATCACTACTGTACCCATAACCATCACCTCTAAATTCTTGAAAAATCTGTAGAAGTGAATAGATGTAATTACAAGGATGTACAACATGTGAACATGAAACCTTAGTGTTGGTATTAGGTGCAATTGCAGTCTCGGCTCTTTGAAAATTCACAGCTTATTCTCACAGTATCCAAATAATACATTCAAAAGTGCAAACTCATCATTTTTTTCTTGCTAATAGGATCCTATACTTTGCTAGATGTTTAATAATAATCATCATGTTCCAAACCCTTAATTTGACGGTTATGGGTGCTGCTACTTTATGTTCACACTTGGTGTTAAGAGCAGTAGTAGCAAAGAAAAAGTAGATGCATTTGGACACACCTGCATTCATATTACTAATAAGGGACATTTCATGGATATCCCTAAAGTTTGCAATAATTTCATATATACCCTTGCTTTTTCAGAAATTTCATAGACACCCTTGGACCATAATTTTCAGATTTTTTTTTGTTAGGGTGCATGTCACTTCCCTTCTTCCTTTGTGCGCACTTGTAACAAAAAAGAAGTATTGTGCGCACAAAGGGAGAAGGGAAGTGGCATGCACAACAAAAAAAAACCTGAAAGTTTTGGTCCAAGGGTATCCGTAAAGTTTCTGAAAAAGAAGGGGTATCTATGAAATTATTGCAGGTATCCATGAAATTTTTCCTTGCTAATACCCCTCCTAACACCAAGTGCAAACATTCCTATAGAAGAAAAGAAAGACACAGAAGAAGGGGTTGTTATTAGGACGTACTTCTTTCGAGAGCTTCTTCAACTCCTTGACGAGCGCCACCACCGTTTTATCGATGCCACGTGTGATTTGCACTGGATTGGCTCCAGCTGCCACCACCTTGACACCCTCGGCAATCAGCCCTTGCGCAAGCACCACCGACGTGGTGGTTCCGTCACCGGCCAGGTCGTTCGTCTTCGCAGCCGCCTGACGTACCAGCTTCGCTCCAATGTTCTCCACTGCGTCCTCAAGCTCAACCTGTATTCTCACAAAATCCAAATGTCACCATTTCTCAATGTTGTCTTCTCCAACTTGGCAACAACTCCACAAACACAACATCACAGACAGTTGACTTTCAAATAAAGCACTCTCTATTTCCAATCTTGACATATTAACGTTTCATTTTATTGACATATCTCAATCACAGGAAACTCTCATCAAGGGAATTCAATAAAGGGAATTCAATATGAATTCTCTGTGTACTAACAGGGAAATGTGAATGTGAGACAGAGAAAAATCACAAAAGAAATAGACAGAAATGTTTAACTACTTACAAGGAAAACGTGAAGAATTCCTGAAATGAGACATGGAAATTGACAAAAGTTTGCTGTAATATTTACTAAACATTAATTAGATTCTAAATTTTGGGTCATATTTAAAGTAAATTTTCAAATTATCTCAGCATGGCCTTATTAGACAAATGTCACACATACTTGACATTTGTCATGCGCAAGATCAAATGTCAGATAGACAATAGACAACAAGCCCAGACCCCAAAATCTGTCCGACAAGACAACGCTGCCCATTTATTGTTACGCAACGTTCGTGTGAGTATGCCTTCGGACACCACACACGGTAATTGGAACTGGTTTGCACGGAATTGCAAGGCGAGACCACTCACCTCCTTGGCCACGGTCACTCCATCGTTCACAATCTTCGGAGACCCGTACTTGCTCTCCAACACGACGTTGCGACCCTTAGGGCCCAGCGTGACGCCCACGAGATCCGCAAGCTTGTCAACGCCAGCCTGCTCATCATCATCAAACCCCAAAAAAATCAGCATAGAAACACCAAAACCTTAAGAACATCCGAAGGAAGAATCGGAAACACATAAAAAATGCGCCTGCTTCTTTGCCATTGCCAAACCCTACCTGCATTCGCTTGATAGCGGAGCCGTCCTTGTTGAAGTGGAGTTCCTTGGCGGCCTTCACGACGGTCGTCGAGCGTCGGCTGTTGTTGAGCGCCACCCGCTGCGTTGCAAAGGCCACGCGTCCAATGGCAGCGGAGGAACTCAAGGACGACGACGCCGCAGCAGTCGGCTTCTCTAATCGGAGTGAACCAGCCATGGCCATCGCGGTAGCAGCCATATCCCAACTTCAAACTCCTACAAAAACAACAACAACAATTACAACAACAACAGCAAACTCGGTGTCAATCCAGAACAGGAACTTGAATTGCAGAGGAGATAGCGATGCAGTTACGGGAGGAAATCCAGAGAGGAGATAAGGCGTACTGTGAATGAAATGGGCTGTGAAATGGGGCTGTGAAAATGTGCACAACGGAGTTCGGGGAAGAGTCTAGAAGAGGATGACGATGTGGTCAGAGAGGAGGAAGTCCAGAACATTCTGCAGGAGAAAAATCCTTAAGCCCTAGAGTCTTTATCACTTCCTGTTTGGGTTTTTGGCCGATTTGCGTGCGCACTTTTCTGTAACCACCACCCCATATCGGTTGAGACTTGAGAGCGCCGGGCGATGACTCCGACGAGAAGTTCGAGGATAACCTTCTGTTGGGGTCGGCGTTCTTCATCGAGGCTCGATACTCGGGTTATACCTGGGATCGTACCCGTAATAACTCGTGCAAGAGGTTTTAGTGGCATCTATAGCTGGTACCTGGGGGTTCAGTATTGGTAACCGGTTTGGTACCCGCGTAAAAACTGGGCTGGGACCCGGTGTCTGTAATAAATGTTCACGGCCCTACTGTAGGTGGTCTACACGTGGTCCCCCAAGAGTGGCTAAATCAATGTACGGGGAGAACCGGCATTCAATAAATCATCAGCTGGTTGAAATCGCAAAAAAACCGGTTGAGCTTGAAATTACCGGTTGAAAATACGGCCAAATTCTTGTATAAGTATGGGAAATATCTGGTGCAATCTGGTGAAACATTAGGGGTAACTTAGTCATAGCACTTTCTTGGCTGTCTCTGGAGAATGAGAACGCTCACGTGTTGCTTTAATGTTGGTTGTCAAAATTTCCGTTTTTGTTAACGTGTGAAATTTCTTACCATCTCATTCTTCTCCTCTGGAGGTGAAAAATGGGGCAGTGAGAAGTTTTGTGGGATAAGTTTCATCTCTTGCAACCCATGTTTCACCTTGACGTGCTTGTTTTTATTGTTGATTGACTATTCCCATTGGTGGAGAGCGTAGTAATTACTGCATCATCTGAAAGCAGGTAAACATTCCCCATTCTCATTCTCCAAAACAAACAAACGAGGTGTCACATCATCTTTATGAAGAATGAGCTCCTATTGGCTCCTCTTTTCTCTCCATAACTTCAATCTCCATTCTCTTTTCATTATCCAAGAAGCCGTGACTACCTCTATCAGTTGATAATGTGAAATGCGTGATAATGAGTGAAACTACAGTTTCTCTTCAATCATTGGCACAAGGAGTGCACTATACATGATGTTTGTGGGTAACGTGCGTTTAAGCCCTTATGAGATGGGGGCTATGTTGGTAAAAAAAATGATTTCTATAGGGCTATATTTACCTAAATTTCTAAATTTTGACAATTTCACGTACCCTAGGTTTCATTTGAATTAAGTTCTTGTGATATTTTTGTATACCCTATGTTCATTATAAATACACAATGACACAAACAAAATTACACACATGTAATCAAAGACCAAACACTTCAAAACATAAATTTTAACCAATCATATAATACTTCAAACAAGAACTTCAGATAAAACATAAAGCATGGAAAATCATATAGTATACCTAAAAGCATATTTGTAATTTCAATATAGGATGAAGGAAAAAGTAGTGAAACCCATTCCATTTCAACCACAAAACCCTTTTAAGTTGATCATGCAAAAAAATTAGAGAAAGCATGGGAAACGAATCTGCGCACAAAGATAGCGTTGCACCTGAATCCTTACAAAATTGAGAAATTGCAAGCAAACAAAAAGCGTTGTTGAAAAATTTGAGATAAATCATGCAATCAAAGCCACAAAAACATTCAAGCGTGCAAACAAGAGTTGCTAAAGCACAACCCAACCCTCAAACCCCACGCTAACCCTAAGCCCAAGCCACAAGCTCATAAATGAACAACAATGAAAGCTTCATCCACATGTCCAATCATGTATCATTACCTGTACATCATTAATTAACCCTACAACCCTAAGCTATTGCTAGATGTAGCTAACATTGAATACTTTGATACGGATCAAACATGGAGTACTTTGTCATACTCACAACATGGGATACTTCAACTAATCATTAAATAACTAAAATATATCCAATAAAAGTGTAGATTTTATTTTTTGAATATTGGCAAGGCTATTGTACAAGTAAAAAAACTATAATTCTCATTATTATGCCATACCCTTCATTATCTATAAAGAGCCCACACCCATTTTAATGATACTAACTTTTTATAAAGCCATGTCAAAAATTTAGGACCAAGACAATTATTATAACCCTTCATTCAATTACACGTGTACAATAAATAAAAAGGGAGTGCACTCCTCGTGATCATTGGGCTATATCGTTTAGAAAGTTCCTAGGAAGGTAACAAATATACCAATAAAAAGAAAAAAAAAAGTGAATTTACATATTTTAACAATGAATAAACCTTTCGGAATTTACTATAATTGGTATAAATTGCCAAGTAGATTTAACATTAAAGTTTAGGCAGTAAGGGATAAAACACCCAAAATAAGTGGACAATGTACTTTGCAAATCGATATACAATCATAGTGATTTATTTATGGCACAGTATTCTAGTCTAAAACTTAAGGCGTGGTTTGTTTTTCTATCATTTTTTTTTTTTTTTTAATTTTTGAGTATTTTGAAATGATTTGTTTAGTGAATATTGAATTTTGTCTAATTAGGCACCTGAAATATGACATTTTAAGGACCAAACAATAAATTAATCATATCCAATCTCAATTGTAAATGTGAATTTTTATTTTCGAAAGATCAAATTTTTTCAGTACCAATTTATCAAACCAAGTGCATGCTTTACTTTTCAAATTCTCATATTCATGTGTGTAGATAGCAAGATGAATGCATTGATTAATATATAGCACGCCTACCAAATCAAAATGATATTCCAATAATACTAAGTGTTGATATTTGTAAAAACCTACTATTTTTCAAACCATAATGCTTTTTTTAAAATTTAGCATGTCATGTTAGGAAAACTCAAAATTTGAGTAAGATATGAAAACCTCTACTTTAAAATAGTTTATACACTATAAACTCTTAATTTTGCAAATTGTTTTTACTCCACAAAGGTTCTTGATAAAGTTCAATTATCAAAAAATGTGCAAGACCAGACCTCTTGTTCATGTGAAGTCTTGTAAATAATCAACTTGGTATCCCAAAAGTAACTTTTGTTTATTGAGCACTAGTTCTTTCACTTGGTACAACTGGTTCACTATGGCCTACTTTTAATTTGTTGTTACTTGATGGTTAGGTCTTGCAATCAAGCTTCTTTTTGCCTCTATGTTCAACAGCTAGTTCTATCCAACTTGAGGAATGCCCTTGCACACTTCAATTATATTTTGAGGAGGCCTATACCCAATAGAAAAGTGTCCACTTGAGATTGTTCATTGGCTTGTATTGCATAAGGTTACAGTTCTAACTCTTCTGAAGTGGTATTTGCTTGATGTCTTGAACCACATTACAAATAAAAAGAATAATTGCAACTAATTTCAAGCAACATTATAACTTAAACCTACTAATTGTATCAATACCAATGCATTAAATCTACCAATTCACTTATTGACATTTATTAATAATATAAGAAACCAAAAATCACCAATCCGGGCTCTTTCAAAGTTTTCCATCTATTTTGGCCGGCCCTCAAGCCCCTTGATTTCCACATATGCTCTTCAAATAGGTGGCCTTGCACTCCAACACGTCCCATAAATAAGTAGTTGACCACTTATTAAGAAAATTAGAGAATAAAACTCACTAAACTTAAGGTGAACAGTAAATGAATGTGACTTGAAGAGGGACTTGCTAACTTGTCTTGAGAGGGTTTTGAGAGGGCCTCAACACTTTTCATACACTTTGAGCGTGTTTGAGCCACCTGTGGAGATGTCCTCATGCATGCACTGATTGCAGTATTGCCCTATAGAAACCAGAAAGTATCTGTAGAGAAGAGCTATCAAAATCCATCCTGACACAAATGCTTGCAAAGTACCACAAGAATCTTAAAAAGCCAAACGGATGAACTCAAGCGCTAGTATGAATAACTTTAATACTAAAATCTACTCTCAAAATATCCTTAAAAAAAAAAGGTTAAACCTTAAAAAAGCTTTTAATTGAACGAAATATGATCGGTCGTGATTGTTTACAATTTAATTCACACTCAATCATTCAGTTTACTGGTACCTGCGACTTTGCCCTGTCTGTCGGTGACAGACCGTCAGATCTACCCCCTTCGTACATCTGACACAAACTGCAGTAAAAGATGAAACCCCCGCACCTTTCCTTCCCGCCCTCCATCTCCACGATCCAACGCATCTGAGCCGTAAGTACGAAAAAGACGATGATCACCGTAAAGATGGATTCCGAACGGATAGAAAGAAACGATCGTGTCTTAAGAAGAAAGAAGCTCCGCTTGCGTCGCCAGGATTTGTTGAATCGCTAGTTCTTCTAATCCTTCTTCATTTTCACGGACAGCGGATCGTATCGCATCAGATCGGCGCTATGATGGCCATTGCAGCGATCCCAGGGGTACGTATTGCAACAAATCTTTCCTCTTTTAGTCAAAATTTCAGTTCATTTGATCAAAATTTCGTTAAGATTGTCGGTCTTTCGATCGAGGAATCATACTTTGTTTCTGTGAAATTGAATTCCTCTTAACCTAATCCTGCTTTAAGTTAGACTTCACGAGATTGCTGAGAGAAATCGCTGAGAGAAATGGCATCGGTTCTTTGAGAACCCTAAGCTCTCGAAACCCTGGCATCGCAATTTTGATTAGGTTTTCGTTGTTTTGATAGCTTTAAAGAGTTGTGTGGAATCAATGTAACACTCGTGTTGGTTGGATTGAGCTTTGTTGTTCTTTTGTGTTCGCAGGCAGGGAGCCTATTTTCAGGTTTTACTCGGCTTTCGAAAGGGCTGGCTGTGGTTCTGGTCACGGGCTGTTTGGCCAATGCCGTCTTTCCTCATGCGGTCTCGGATGTTTTCGCTTTGATACCTGGAAAGTAAGTGCTCTGAGATTTTGTCGATTTAGATGGCATCTGTTTGTGTGCAGTCTTTGTGGTTGAGGTTGTGTGGTGAGAGCAGGAAATGGAAAGATGAAATGTGACTGGAACTTCTTATGGTGATTCTTGATACTTAGAAATGAGATTGACATGAAATTCTGGTCTTATGCTGTTATACTGCAGTTACTCTTGCTAAACGAAGTAATGCACTCTTTAAGTCTATGTGGTGTGGGCTACTGGCCATTTGTTTTACTGCACTGAGCATCTTGCATTCACTATTCAGAAACTAGTTGCTTGATCTTCAATGACAAGCAGGATGCTCACCTTACTTCGGAATCCACACTAAATAGAACTAAACAGTGTAATTGGATTTTAATGTACCTTTCACACTTGCAAGGCAACTGATGAGGAGTTAAGCTTTGGAGTTGGCTAACTTGATTGGTGTGGTGCAGGCAGATTAAGCACTACAATTACAAACCATTGGTACTGGTGCAGTTAGTTTGTCTTCTCAAAAATAGGGGAGTAAATGTATCTAGTGAAAATGAATATAAAAATTGTCAGTTAGTTTTTTGGGATGTACTAACTAACATGCGAAGAGGGCATTTAGTAATTGGTTTCAGCGAGGTAATTGGCGCTACTTGGCTGGTGCTTGTGAGGATTGAGTATAGTTTTCTTCCCATTAGTTCATTTTGAGGTGTTTCTCAGATGTTCCTGATCTTGTTTGCAGATTCATACCATTTGTTTGGAATATTATTACGGCAGGCTACCTTGAGACATCCATTTTTGGCGTAAGCCTCTACCTGGCATCTTGTTACAATAGTGGCATAGCTCTTGTTGATTATCTGCAGGTTTTTGATAGCTTCTCTTTGTTTGATTATTCAAGGTGTAGAATGATGGCGTTCTGGTGTATTGGTTTATGGTCAATCTGCTTTCCTCTTACATCCCTTTTTTTTTGCAGTTGGCGGCGAGCGTTGCAGCTTTACTTCTTGCCGGAAAACATCTAGAGCCTTTCTGGGGATCCAGAGAGTTCGTGAAGTTTATTATCTTTGTTAATCTTTTTACTTGTGCCAATACACTCGTGCTTGCCATCTTCCTTTTCTTCATCACAAGACAAGGAAATTACCTGTGAGTTGCGCACAGATCATGACATTCTTCTTGATTGAGGTTCAGTTGATTTTTCTGTAGGTGTGCACTGAGCTAGCCATCATCTTGTTGATTTTGATCTGTCATTACCTAATCTAAATTTGGCATATTATTTAAAATGATCTCCAGCAGACATTAATGGTAAGGTAATGTTAATTTAGTGTCAGCTTTATGTTAGTTTAATAGTTGCTAATGTAAGGTAAGTTATTGCCAAGGATAACAACATCACAATAATATGTTTTTAAAACTATTTACATTACATTTGTGTTAACCTAACACGAGGATTATATTAATCTAGTGTCTAATAATTTAAGATCAAGCACTTTGCAAATTCAATGGGATTGACTTCTGTAATCCTAATTGCGTATGGTCAAGCGGCTGAATGTTATTAAATTTGCAGGAATTTGAGTAAGAACTAAAACAAACACCAACTTTTTGCAAGTTTCCTGACATTGAAGAGCTTCTGAATTTGGGAAAGTGCTCAATTACGGGAGTCCTACTTCCTTATAATATTGACTTGAATGGTACTACAACTTTTTGCTGACCGTGTCTTCCATCTGGCAGATATGCTCCAATATCAGGGTTCCATGGAATTATAGCTGGATTTCTGGTTGCAGTTAAGCAGATTAATCCAGAACAGGAAATACCAGCTCTGAAACTGCGTGCAAAGGTTAGCTATTCTATGTCGTAATTTTCTTAGGGTTGGACCTTCAGATGCTCAGTACATGCTAGTTATAAACTAGGGTTCATGTATGATTCTGTTTTGTATTCAAGGAGGAAACCCAGGTTTTCTACAAATTTGAAGCCCTATGTTGTGGAGTAAGTAAGATTTGTGACAAGTTTGGAAGAGCTGCAAACTATGCAAACCGTCCCACTTAGGGTCCACTACAGGATTTTCAAAAATGGGATTCCTTAGGGGTTATTATCATTAACTTTTGGTTTTTGTATACCACATTAGGATCCTCAGTTATTTGGGTAGGATGTCATTGGCTATAATGCTCTATAGAGCGCCACATCTGCATGGCGGGTGATATGTTCCACTCTCTTGTACCCTTGGATAATTCATTGTGCATAGGTTGTATTGTTTGATTAACCTCTTAATGCCTATTATTTCGGACATAAGTTGGATGTGTTATAATATTTGACGCTTGTGGTTTAATTGGTGAATGCAGTGGTCTCCGTCGCTTTTTGTAACCTTTGCGATACTGAGCGGCCTGTTCTCCTCGACGCCCATCCAATTTGTACCTTTTATTTTGTTTGGCACTTATGGAGCATGGATGTATCTCCGTTACTTCCAGAGGAAGCCCGAGTCAGGCCTGAAGGGCGACTCCAGTGCTGAATTTGCCTTCGCAACCTTCTTTCCTGCACCGCTGCAGTATGTGCTTTGACCTACAATTTCCTTTCTCTTGAAGTCATTAACTTTTTTAATATATTCTACAAAAACCAGTTACATTAAACCATATCAATTATATTGCCATTGAAGGCGGTTTTGAATATAAATCCTGCTAATTGTAATGCCGCTAGGTTTTTTTTCTATAATACCTCTGGGATGGATTTTCTATTAGTAAGGTTTTCGTGTAATGTGGAAATCTTCTTTGTTAGTGTTCTCAATTGATTTGGTTAGTGAGCCATTGACTTGGACTGTTTCATAAGAACTAGATTGCTGAATGCTCCTATATTTTTATCTTGGCGTGTGAACAATTAATCTTCTAACACTACGCATGTATGCTCTCTACCTCAGGAACTTTATCAGTCCAATTTCAACAGCCTTTGAGAAGATATTCTGCGGGCAGAGGAGTCAACAAACACCTCTTGAAGGACTAAGCGTTGAACACGGAAATCCCCTTCCAGGATCAGATTCTGTGGAGGCTAGCAGACGCAGGTATTTTACACCCAGACCTCTTTAATGTCATTGCCTACTCATCCAGAATGCACATGTTTATCAATGGAATCTTGTAGGATTGTGAAAATCAATAGTCGTACATTTAAAAGTGACGTTAAAGAAATACTAGAGATTGTAGAAACGTGGACAGTGGACTAAACCATTTTCACAGTTGTGAATCTCCTTATTAATGCATTTGTTTGCAACCTCGTGTGACAAGTGAGTACAGTCAGTTTGAGTAGGATGCGTCTGTTTCTAGGGTTTGGCCAGAGGATGTGATACCATAGAATGTTGTATAAAAGATACATGGATGTACCCCACTCTTAAGCTGTTATTTTCTTCTGTTGCACACAACAAAATGGGGTTAGCTGCAACTTATCATAGGCCATTGCACCGGAGGATTGCAAGCACACTGGATCTGGAAGTTGATACGCTGTGTATTGGTTTCTGTGTGCATACAGGGAACGAGGTGCTCGTGCTCTTGAGGAAAGATTAGGCGGCTTTGACAACGGAGTCGCTGACGGCTTACCCGTGTCGAAGGCTCCTTCTAAAGGAGACCTTGAATCAGAAGAATCTGATGATATTGTCTAATCCAGGGTGTTTTTCTCTTTTTTTATATATACTCCGTCTTTCTTGTACATGACCAAAATAAATGCAGAATCAAATCTTGATCAATAGTAGCTACGTTCTCTGATTTTGAAAAGGCTTGTTGTATGCTTGATAATAAGCACACCAGGTAGTAGTGTCGTTATGAATCTTGTTGCATCAAACCTTAATCCTCTCGACTACACTAATAATGGTTGATCTAACTGTACATTTGCAGAGTGCAAATAGTAGGTTTTGTACATCGCTTATCAGGCTTATTATATGAAGTCTTGTTCATGTTGCTTCCGCGATGAAAAAGCCTTGCTCTGCAAGGGCGGGTTCCTCGAGGCCACAGTTGGACATGGGCTTTCTTTTCATAAGTCAGACTCTTTCGTAAGCTCTTCAACTAGTTTTTCAATAGGTCGCCCTTCGCGGTTTCTCACGCTTCTTATTAGTACTTTTTGTGGAAGGTGGGTAAATAATATATAAGTACGTTGTTGAGGATGATAAGCATGGAAGGTGAGGATAAATGATCAAAATCGCCATTAAAGTCACCGATGATTAAAAAGAGCCGCTTCATTGTGTACATCCTCTGTAGAAATATGTACCTGCTGTTATAGAAATCATTTTTGAAATTCACCAGTAAGAAACTTTATAGCATTTGATACTCTTTCTTCCAAATTTTGTCTTCTTGAGTGTATTGAAATCTTTTTTCGTTTGCAAACACAATCATCAATGAAAACTTGATTGTTCATGTAGGATAGCACCTTGTTGGTCAAATTGAATTTTTCACATCATTTCTGTGTACAGAAACTTGCTAACTAAATGATACTATATGACTTCTTTCAAATAAAGGTAACTATTTAAAGTTGTTTCTACTATCTTAAAACGACAACAGCCCTCGTTCTTAGCAAGTCACCAAGAGCTTTTCTACTCCAACATAAGATGCTTATACGCTAATTAAAGTTAGCTTGAACACAAAATTTGCCAAATAAATTGAACCACTCTCTAAGAAGTGCAGTTGATAAATTAAGTTGTCCAAAAACGTAGTCCTTGTTTTGCAATGTCACGTTGATCCAAATACTCCCTCTATCTCTAAAAACGTCCAAAAAGTTTCCTTGCAAAGGATGAACATGAACTGTGTTTTTAGTCTTTGTGCTAGTGACACATGCATTCTAGAATCAATATACCATCTGCCAAATGTATGCAAAATTTCCAACTTTGATGTCTCCATTTGGGCACTCAAATTTCATGCAAAAAATACTATATTTGTGCATGTTGCCAACTCCTCATTATTGATGGTTTAAAGATTAGTAGCAACAATGGTACTTCATATGGGCAAGGCCAAGCTTGCTAGGAGAGGAATGCTCTCTAATCACTTTAATTTGCCCCCATGAGATTATTGAACATGAAAAATGCTTTCTTAGGATTTGAAATCATTAAAAGGGAGCTTTTCAGTGGTACAAGAAATGTATCTGATTTGGAGCTTTTTGTAGGGACAGAGAGGAATAGTCATTTATATTGGAGGTATAATGTGATACACTTGCATTTTTTTAGCTCAAATTTTCATGAAGTAATCCAATGTTTTGCAAATTTTGCACAATTAGGCAGGTAACAAGAACAGTACCTAATAGCAAAAATATCAGTTAAAATTAAATTAGAAAACCTATTGTGGCCATAGTGGGAGTCCCAACCTGGCTCTGGAATGATCACGTGGTGGAGGTGGGGGTGGAGCTCGTCCCGGGCCCCTTGAACTCCATCGTCACCACGCTCGACGCAGAAACCCCGCCACCAGCACCGGCACCGCCGGTTACGCGGGACGGCGGAGACTTGGACCTGCTCCCGGGCGTGCTGGCCACCGACTGCTCCCCCGCGGAGCCAGCGGAGCGAGCGCTGCCGGGGCCGGAGGGGAGCTTGAAGCCTTCAGCAAGGACGCGGGAGGTGATGACGGAGGCGTAGTCGGCATTCTCCACCGCCAGTTGCTGCAATTTGTGCAGCACGTCGCGCGTCGATTCCCGCACCTCCGCCAACAGGAACTCGCTGCTCACCCGCTTCGCTTCCTCCGGCCTGCCTCATCACCACCAGTGAACATTATTTTGTGCTAATTATCGCTTTTTTGTTACATTGGGGTAGTCACGGTTGTCTGAGATTCAGATTTCCGTATTTCCGTGAAGATTCAGAAATGGTTGAGGGAAAGTAGGAGCCAATGGGAGGAGTTCTCCATGGAAGGAGGTGTGACACCCTTTTGTGGTGATGGAGGATGGAGAATGAAGAATGGAGAAGATTTCACTTAGAGTAAGGAAATAAACCCCATTCACATTGAAAGAGGCATGCAATAGCGATGGGAGGATAAATTGGAGGAGAGAAAGTGAAAGCAGGCTTATCTGCGGGCGCAAATGGGTGAAAGTTCTCTCACAAAAACCATTTTCTCCACGCCTGGGCAACAATAAAAAAAATCTCAATCTTCGTGAAAAACCTCTTGCGCCAGTTGCCGATTGAGTGCCACGTCCGTTTCCGTGAAGATTGAGAATGTGAAAATTTGAACTATGACTACCCCTATTGGTGTGGCTAATTGTTTTATAATATTTTTTGAAAAAATGTAAGATATTTTGCCTACTTTATACACAAGTTTGAGAGTAGGAGCCTAGTTTTCAGAATTCCATCTGATGTCACCTCACCCTACTGGTATAATATTATAATTTCTCACAAAACCATCATAAGATTTAACTTTGATGAAAGGTTGAAAGCATCAAGCTTTACATTTATAAAAAGAATGTAGCCATCCTTGCTACTCCACCATTTTTTGGTTAGAAAAACATAAGCTAAGACCACCTCATCCAAAATATTTTCAGTGATCACCATCACATCCACCACCACATCCACCGCGCCTTCAATCAATCTCCCCTTGTCAATTTGCCTTCGCTCTCCCTTCTCCGCACTAAAATCTCTCCACATCGCTGCCTTCCATTTTCTAGTCCTAGTTCTTATTAGGGCTTATTATTGCATGTCGCACTTCTGCAGGTAAGAACTCCGGTTTTCCACAATCTTGGAGGTTTTCATTATGCTCTTTTGCCATTTTGCAATTTGAATTGCGCCATTTTGCAGCTTGCTATTTCTCGATTTTGTGCATTTTTTTGTGAGTGTATTATTTGTTTGTCTCATTTTTGTTTGCTTTCGTTGAATACTGCATAATTCTATTTGAGGTTGATTTTACAATTTAATTAAGATTTTGGACTAAAAATTAGAGACAAACAAGACTTACATCTGGTGATGGTATTCTACATTGAATGTTGTATTTAAGTTGCCTTAATAATTAGGTTGCCTTAACCTTGTTAGTTACCCTATGATTCATCACTTAGCCGCCTGGAAATGCATGCAACTCTTTAGATATTTGGATTCATATGGTTTATGACATGAACTCTACCAATTTGTGTTTTTGTAAAAAAATTTGTTGTTGCTAGGTCCTGTAAATGTTGTTTATTGTAGAATTCTTTAATGAAAACTATTGTAGCAGTCGCAGTGGTAAATATCTATTTAATGTAAGATGTGAAGAAAATAGTGTGAGGCAATCTAAATGCAATATTCAGTGTAGATATTTTAGGTCATTCTTTTTGTTTATCTTGCATTAGCATGCCTAGAAGTGGAAAAAAAACAAAATACACATACTATAGTCTTGATGTTTAATGAGTTCATGGGAACATACAAAGTTCTTTCTCGAAGTTCTCGCACAAGAAAATTGAGCCGAGCAGCGGCTCTTTTGCGTTTTGTTATTTGTTCTTCTCGGCTTTTTTGGGCATGTTCAATCCTATACTCTAGATTTTCACTCCTTTTTATTGCAGATGCACATTCATCTTCTTTGCCTTGTGCTTTTGCTTCTACTTCTGCTAAATCCTACAAAAGTGGGCATTGTGGATTTTGATACCATTTTAGTAGTAAAATTAGCAGTTGATATGTCACATATTTTCATTAGAATTTCATTAGGATTTTCATATGTTACATAGAATGTAACGGGAAAATTTTAATAAGTTTTCAAATTGTATGTTTGCAGTAATATCATAGAGAGTAGAGATGTTGGATTACAAAAGTTGGAATATGACATTATAGAGGTCACTGTGATTTTAGTAATATGACTAGCAGCTGGCACTTGCTAGCTACATATCCACCATTAGAACTTTATTAAGATTTTCATATGTTAGATAGAATATAAAATAAAAAGTCTAATAAATCTTCAAATTGTATCTATATGATAATATCACAAAGAGTGGAGATGTGATGATATTACAGAAGTCAATATCATTGTATAATATCGCATAGAATGGAGATGTGATATCACAAAGGTCAAGATGTGACTTTACAAAGGTCAATGTGATCTTAATAGTACAATACCACAAATTGGGGATGTGGTATTACAAAGATAAAGATGTGACATTACAAAGAGCCTTCTGATTTTAATAGTATGATGTTTTGTTAATGAATCTAACAAACGGAAGGCAGATCTTAATAAATAAGAAGAATTAGTAGAATTAGTAGATCTTTAATTGTAGATTTCAAAGTAGTTGGATATACTTGAAGCAAAGATCTCTCTTCTCTTTGTTTGAATCGTGCCCTATCTCTTGCCTTTTGAAGTTCTTCTTTGAATTTCTTTGCTTCTTCTTCAAGTTCAATGGTTTTCTCACTTTCGGTGAGACTGGTTCGAAGGTTGTTATTAGAATCAGTAATTTGTTGTGTTGCATTTTCAAGAAATTTGACATCAACTTTTGTCTGTTATATATTAAAAAAAAATAGTATTAGTAGCAACTTTATATAAAGATTATAAGTTTAGGTCTTATATTTTGAGACATTGACTATATGTCCTTCTAATGTTAGTTTGTTTTATATTTGTTGCTAGAAGGTGGTACCTTTTTAAGTTCTTCGCCAAGATCCAATCCTTTTTTTTGAATTTCTTCTCTACTTGACTTCAATTTACTTAAAAAGAAATCAGCAGTAAGTTCCACACCATCAGCAGATTTCATGCGTGCTCTAAGGCAATCATACTTACATTGGAGCTGCAATGTTTTCCAAATACATTTTTAAAGGTGGAAATTATTTTAACATTTTTGTTTTAACTATCTTCAAATATTAATTCATTTTTTCATTATCCTTATCACAAACATCGGTTTTTATAAAATGAAATCTAGGACACAAATGTTTGAAGGTTGAAGCTTTAGGGGTGATTCCCACTATGTTCCACGTCCCAGGTTTTGTTGAAATTGGAGAACCTAATTGGTGTAAAGTCAAAAGTTGAGACTTGTTCCTCAACACTATGTCCTAAATTCCAATTCTTGTTCAATTTTGTTGACATGGCGGCACCTTTTGAAAGTTTTGGCACCAAAAAAGGTGGGACTTCACTCAAGGTTTGGGTAAACCATTTTGCTAGACCCAACTTTCAAAACCCAAGTGCCACCAATATTTTTTTGCATAAAATGTTCATGTCTTTCTTTAGTCCTCCTTTTTATCCTTAACCCCTAAAGGATTGTTGTCCCTTTGGGGGACAAGTGGGAGTTTGGGCATGTACCTTTGAATAAGCTACTTTGTGTGATTTTCTGAAACCTTTATTGAAGAAGGGGAATTCAAAAATCTACACGGGCATCTATTTTTTTCCTCATTCCAACAATTATTGAAGAAGTTATGCATGAAAATCTGAAAAGCAAGGGAGGAGTGCCCGCTCGAGCAGCCCAAAAATTTCTTTAAAATTTTAATTTTTTTTTTAAAATTAAAATTTGAAATTGGTTATTTAGATTTTTTTTATAAGTGAGAAGCTTTGAATCATTAAATTTCAATCAATGACATGAAAGTTATGAGGAGTTTTTGTTTGCGGGTAGTTATGGAATCTCTACTCTAAAATAAACTTTGAAGTCCTTTATTTTACTCAATTTTTATTATTTTGGAAAAAAAACAAAACCAAAGGATGTAGATTGTTTATCACAACATTATAACAATTGGGATTTGCATTTTTCATCTTAATAATTAAATTCTTAACAATTTAGTGATTTGACTCATTCTCTACTTCTTTTTGCTTACTGATTTTTCCTATGTGTTGTGTAGTTTCAATTGATTTGAAAATTCTCCCACACACAGCTAACTTGATCTCCTACATGGGAAAAATAAAGCGCAAAGTTGTGTAGAGCAATTAATTTCATGTAATAATGGTCAAAGGCTTCTGAAATTTTGCGGCAGCATGAAAAAATACTTTTCTTTTCATTTTAGATGTAAATATCTCACTCAAGTCCATCTGGAATGACTTGATTTTTTTTCAACAAATACCTAATCTAGTTTAGGGTAAGATTCTACGGTTGGATTTCCTAAATTTTCAAAAAAAATAACCTTCTTATTAACCCCCCAAAAATGACAGTTTTGAGTGATTTTCACTGAAAAAATGGCTTAATCCTTTAGGGTTAATAACTCAACAAAGTTAAGGTCTCATTTTGAGGTGAGACTTGCATATATAAGATGTGGGACATAGTGTGAATTGTCCGGTAGACTATATTATGTCCCCTTCAGCTATTGGAAGATTTATTAGTGATTTTTTAATGCAAAATCTCCCAAATCCAAGTGGCTTAATAATCCAAAAAAAGGATCATTATTGTTTTCATATCAATTACAAACGAAGGATCATATGAAGACATTCAACTACTAAATTTCAGACTTCACCTTGTCAATTTTGAGAATGAGATTTTGGCGTTTGAGTTTGAGATCATGAAGTTCTTCCGCAATCACTTTCATTTCTTGGTGTTGTATCTCTTGCCGAGCATCTACCTCAGATTTTCGGTCGTCCATATTTTGATTCAAACGTTTTTTTAAAAGATCCAAGTTGAACACTTCATCTACACTCAAACAATATCCAAATGCACAATGAAAAAGAAAATAGCAAATTTACCAAAAAAATTAGATATTCTTTTTGCAATTGGCAAATATTCTACACTAAATATTGCATTCAAGTTGCCTTACATTAATTTCTTACATTAATTTCTTGACATTTTACATTACATAAATATTTAATGATATTACAATAGTTTTCATCAATATTCACTTTGATAATTGATATTTTAAAGGGCCTTACAACAACAACAACATTGTTAAAAAATAAACTATATAGTGACATCCAATCTATAAACAATGTGAAATCCTAGTATTTAAAAAGTTGCATGTGTTTCCAAGTGGCCAAGCAAGGAATCATGAAATAATTGTTTAGGGTAAGGCAACCTAGTTGTTAAGGCAGCTTAAATGCAATATTTAGTGTAGATTCTAAAAGAAACTCAACTTTCAAAATAAATCCTTGCCATGAATGAATTTGATTCATGTTTTTGAAAATTAAAACTAGGGTGGTAGCTTTTTAATATTGTTTTTAAACATTTTACATTGCTAATTTGTTTTATATGATTGACAAACCAGCTTTTGAATGCAACAGATCCGTTAATCTTTGAACTTCCATTTGCAAGAGGTCAGCCTCTAATGCCACTTCTTCTCTTTCTTTTGTCATGCCCTAATACAACTAAGAAAAAATGTGTTATTTTAAACTTTAAAAATAGTCATTTTATAACCAAATTCTTCTAATTTGGTTGGTATTTTAGGGTTTCTATACAGATTTAAAGCCCAAGTATGAATTAAAACAGTTTGTTTCTCATAAAAATATACGTATTTTTTATGCCTTATTGCCAATCATTCCAGCATCACACTCTAAATTAATTTCTGCATTCTTGTAATTCAATTTCTTGTTTTTTAATTCAAGTTCTTCTTTCCTACAGCTACTTTTACGCATATCGTTCAACGATTTTTTCATCTGTATTACAAATAAAAGCAGCACACAGAAAAAGTGTTATAAACCTTTTCAGGTATTCGTATGGTAACATTATACTTAACCTATACTTGCCAATCACAAATATTCACACATGCTTTTATATTGACAGTACAACTTATAATAAAGAATGTAGTTATATTTAGAGTACCCATAATTTGGTGTCTGTAATCACTATTTACAATAAAGAGTATGGCTTTTCAAAAGTAAAGAAATAACATTTTAGTCCGATTTAAATATGGATATAAACTCAAATCACTACAGAAAAAAGGTGATGAACTGAGTTTGGTCCCAAGTTTGCAAGGGTCAAATTTGTGAGTTGGCACCCTTTATGGAGGGAGGGAATTAGTGGCTAGAAAGATTTTGAGCTTCCTCACTAAAAATCCTACATTACTCATTTTCAACCAATCATTCAAGTGTATGCACCAAATAATTGCTTACACACTGATATTGTAATTTGATATTTCTTGAAAATATAGAGGGTTATTATTTTGATTGATTCAAATTTCAATCAGTTTTTTGACATTTCATTTAGCTAACTCTCTAATGTTTTTTGGATCTCCTTGTTCATTGGAGGGGATATAAGGTAGTAGCATCCATAAGAGTTGTGTCCCCATGGGCGTCGCTGATAGTGGTAAGGACTAACAAATGAAAAAACAGATGGTTGTGGGCTATGGAGTGATGGTTATGGGTGATGAAATGATGGTTATGGGTAACAAAGTGGTGATTTTGGGTAACTAACATAGTAATTTTGAGTGTCCCATCTCACTATTTAAGAACCACTGACCATTGTTTTTAGCATTTCTTACAAACAGTTTTACAATTTTATTGATTTTGGACTTTGAAATTTTTTTGTGAACAAATACTTGCAATTGAAACTTTGAAATTGATGCCAATATTTTTGGTTTCCTCTTCATAGCTTGACAATATTATTTTCGAAGTTCATCAATTGATTTTCCTACCCTCCAACAGACGCTTATGGGTGCTCCTACCTTACACCCTTATTTCACCATGTGGGTTTTTTTGCACTCATCTTTAAATTTAAATTAAAAAAACAAGGTGATAGTAGGGGCAAAATGAGGTTTAGTTGTTTTAAGACATCCATTTAATATACTTGGTTAGGAAAAACTAAAATAAATTAAATTAAAATACGAACTTGGTCATTAATTGCATGCTCTTCGCGTTTAGCAATTTCTAATTCATTTTCAAGTTCTTTAATTTGTTTTTCCGTTTCAACTTCTTCCGAATTGCTACGTTCACCGCTTGCTCGTCCCACTTTTCCTTCCAAGAGTTGGATTTGAAAATCAGCCGCATACAGTTTTTCCTCTTTTTTAAGCAGCTCTATTTCCAAGATGGCAATCTTATTCACCAATGTCTTGGCTATCGATTTTCCTCCTTTTATTTCATGGATAGTATCTCCTTCTGTTATCAATGAATTCCAGACACCTTCTTGTTAAAAAAAACTCATAAAATGTATTTGAGAAAACAAATGAAAAACCAAAAACAACCAAAAATAAACAAAACATCCCATAAAAAAACAAAAAGACAAAAAGAAAAAACACAACGAACAAAATAATAATTAATGATACAACTTATATCTAATATTTGGTAAAGATAATAACACCGCAATAATGTAATTTGTAGAATTAGAAGATTTTTTTTTCAAAATGTAATTAAAACCAATAATTTATAAACAAACGACCTACCCGAAGCTCGCAATGAAAATAGTTTCTCAGATCCTTTATAATGCCTATCTTGCAAATCTGCAACTTCTTTTTTGGCAAGTTTAAGATTGAGTTCTTCGGTATGCAATAACTTGTTTAGTGTGTAGGTTCGCTTTTCTAATGTATCTAAATGACTGTACTCATCTTCTACCTTTTTCCTCATTTTTTGCAACTTGTTTCTTGCTTCTTGGTACATATTCTTTTGCCTCACAATTTCCTTCAGTAGGACAGGAAAATTTATTTGTAAACAAAATTCTTTTAGCACATTTAAAAAAACTAATATTCGCTTTAAAAGAAACTAGAAAATTAAAGTGTTCACATATTTAAAAACAAAAAAAACAAAAGTTAACACCATATTTGTTAAATTGGGAAAAAACATGTATTTTGGGACTTCTCAATTTTGCATTTGTAAGAGTATTTTGATAATTTAGAGTGAGTTTTATGATAATCTCTTCAAGATCTTGTATCACTATGTATGATCTTGAAAAAATCATCATAAAATTCACTCTAAATCACCAACATACCCTCACAAATGCAAAATTCAGAAGTCCCAAAATGTATCCTTTTTCTCAATTTGACAAATATTGTGTTAAGTTATAAAAAATGAAGTTTAAGCTACCATACTTCTTGAAAGAATGCCTTCTTAGCAACTTCTTTTGCATATCGATATTGAGCTCGAAAATGTTCCGCTTTTATATTTACCAAAGCTTCACGTGTTCTTTTTAATCTATTTGTTGATAAAATGAAACAAAATGTCAATGCCCACCAGCACAAGTTTATGTGCATGTATGTATGAAAAAAACACATTTGGTAAATGAATTGGGGTTTCTTTTGTTTTTGTTTTTTTGGTTTTTTCTGTTTTGATGAATATAGGATCTCTTTAAATATTTCATAAAATGATAATATTGTAGTAACTTGTAATTTACTTTTCCATTTCTGTTTTTAAAACTTCTTTTAGTCTTTGAGCATCCAAATTCTTAGAATGAATTTCTCTTTGCATATCTGCCTGAGGAGTGAGGACACATAAAAAAATAACGCTCAGTATGTAGATACTCATCATTGAGAAGGGAAAAAAATCATAGTAAAAACTAAAAAGCCAACGTTGCAAAACAAAAATAAATGATATTTGTCCTTTGACTCACCTTGGATCAGCTCTCTAATTTTTATTAGAAAGATGAAATGTCATATAAGCATTTTTAAGCATATGTAAAGGAAACGTATATGTTATTTTGAAAAATAAATCTTTGAAATACCATTACCAACGTTCCTGCCACATAAAAAGAGTTTTTAATTTAATAATATATTTTAGTAAATACAAGACTAATCTACACTATATTATATGTAATATATCTTCTAAACAAAACAATGACAAACAATACAACATTTAAAAGCTAAAGATTTCATCTTCAAAAAAAAAAAATCATCTCTTAGGCCTAAAGAAGATTTGGTATTGTATACTTGTACATTTAACAAACAACCCAGACTTTGAAGAATATCAATATACTGATAATACAGCTAATGATAATATAGCTACTTTAATTTCCGTATCGTTCATGTTCGATAATAAAAACTTTCATACAATAGAGTCTATATGAAAAAATCAAGGTTTTTGAAACAAAACATTGAGTATTAAGAAAAGAGCCTTTCAAATTTAATTTCTAATGTAAACGTTTGGTTCAAGCTTAGTACGAAAATACCACTTACTTTATTGAGATTCTTATTTTGTCAGTACAACATGAAAAAATCTAGGCTCGATCTAGGGATCCATATGGTAAGAGAACTTGTTCTCGTTTTCATTCAAGAATCAAAATTAAATTTCTAATCATCTTCATAGTACAAATCATGACCTTCTTTAAAAACAAAATAAATTTTCAATGCAATATTACAAACTTGTGCGTTCTTGTCCATTTGTGTATTAAAGTGAATTTATTCAAATGTTCTTTTATGTGGACATTAATCCAACCAATGGCAAGCATGTCACAATACTCCATAGAGGTTCCAAAGTTAGAAAAACAATACAATGCATGACACTTATAATCAACAACTCTCAAATTTGAGCTGAGCAGTTAATCTATTGCTGTATCAAAAAAAACTGTCAAAAACCCAATATCATCATGATGAAACTTGAGTTTTGTTCTTCTTACTGGTGGAATTGTTTTGGAAGTAATGGGTGTAAGTGTTGTATTTTAATATTTCTTTTTACAACAATAGTTGTTGATTATAAATGTCACAAACTATGCTAAAAATATTAAGTAAAAAAGGGGGAAGATCTTTAAGTAAAAAAGGGAGAAGGGGGGAGGAGTTATATTCTTGTTGGATTTTCTAAAGAAAAGTGAAGAAAGCATATTTCTAACATTTTCAAAAGATAAGAAAACTTTACATTCTTTTCTTGTTCATTGTAAAGTTTGAGATCAAGATTGTCTAAAAGCCGTTTTTGTTTCCGTAAATCTTGTTGATTTCCTGCAAATTCTTCAGTCAATTTGTGTATTTCCCCATCTCGTTTGTGGACAAGGCCAATGGCTGCTTCCCATTGCTTGATTACTTCTTGCCTCTCTGCATGCAATTGCCTAAAACCCACAACCCAAATAATTTTTTTGATTGTCAAATCTACTCATCAAAATTAGACTTAAACATCATGATTCAACTATAGATGGATTTATTTTTTAATTTTATCCTTGCACTATCTCAATGTTTTGGCTGTTCAAAATTTTAAGTAGAATTTCTTATTCCAGTAAAGAAGCTTGTCAAGAAAAATAAAATTGACAAAAACAAATCTATCTATTGTTCTACTTGAATGCGGTGATAGTTTCAAACTTGAAAAAAATGTATAAAGAACAAAAACAAAAGATATTACATCACTTGCCAATAGATACTGCAATTCATTGTAATTTTGGCTATAGATTTTGCTACTTTGGCTAAACCACTAGTAAGAATGCATGCAACTATATGTATGTGTGTATATATGTTCATGTATGCATGTGTGTGCACATGTGTACGCATACACACATGTATGTATGCACATGCACATGTGTATATGTCTATTTATACTACTAAGTGGGAGGGTTTTGACTCATTGCCCTTTTCAAGAACCTTGTAAAATTTTTTAGACTTGTGTAAGTTGAAACAAGAAAAGATGTCTTAGATATAAAACACAAAGCACCCTCTAACCATGTTATTTTCTAAAATCTCCTTAAACTTTTTGGTGGAGGTTGAAACAATAAAGGATGCCCCAAATATGAAACACCAAACGCCCTCCAACCATGTGTTAAAAATCCAAAAAAAACCCCAAGCACCCTAGCAAAGCATTAAAGAATAGCATTGTGTTGAAAGCAATTACTATTTTGGGTTTCAAAAAACAATCAAAATAATGGTGCATCAAGGTTAGATTCTAGACTAATTGTGAGATATTGACTTTATGTAAAGTACATCAAGATTGGATTCTAAACCAAATGATTTGATTCTATAAAGTTGTATGTTGCATTATCCATAGATGTCCAACTTGGGCAAAGCGTTTGCTTATATACTAGTATACTACTAAGCAAGAGGGTTTCCTGCCTTTTGTGCCCTTTTCCATAACCTTCTAAAAGTGGATAAGTTGTTTTGAAATCACAAAAAAAAAGTGTGTCACAAACAAACTAAGATTTTGTTCCCTAGAGTGATATAAAAATTTCAATCTTTTCCCCACTTGATTACTCTTTGTTTGTCATGAAAACTATGTCACTAAAATTGAGCAGTTGTTTGATTTAACCCCAGCAACATGATATTTATTAAATTGGAAAAAAAACAATTCCCAAATTGTATTTCACCTAAAACCTCTTAGGTGAACTTAAATGTTTAAGGAGGTTGAGTTAAACGTAGTTAATGAACTTTGTGTCCAAAATTTCAGAAATATTGTTATTTTGTGGAACAAATAGGTCTTGTTCTTGGCTTTTTGGGTAATAAAAAGCGTAATTCTAAAAGATTCTCAAATTTTTGGGTAATAAAGAGCGTATTTCTAGAAGATTCTTGGCTTCTTGGGTAATAAAATGCGTATTTTTGGAAGATATATATTTTATTTCATTGGAAAAAAATAAAGTGCACATCTGAGAAAAAAAAGGGCCAAAATTCCCAAAATGTCCGTGTTTTTCCAATTTAATGAATATCGTGTTCAGCCCCAAACACACCCTCAAAACCTAGCCCTTTCTTATTCCATACATAGAGTTTTCCCTCCCTCTTGTGAGCAAAGCTATGGGATTTTATATGCGGATTTGTGACATGCAAAAATTACAACATTTTCACTTGGCCAACCAAATCTATATATTGGCTAAGAGAAAGTGTGGTGGTGAAACTTCCGGTGATCAGTTATACTTTATTATTAACCATCATAAGAGTCATGAAGCCGCTCATTCTAATTGACTAAGCAAGTGTGTCATCACTAGTAAAAAAACTCATTTTTTTTTGTTGTTTTGGTTGCGTTGATTAGGATATCTTTTGTTGATGTTCAATAAAAATTAGTAGGAATCAAAAAAAATTGTTGATCATCAAAAAAAAAAAAAGTATCTTGTTCAACGCAACTAAAACAACAGAAAAACTGAGCTTTTTACTAGTGCATAGTGCAACTTCTAGTGACCCATTTGTCCTTTTAGTAGAGAATCAACAAGGGAGAAAGGGGTACATGCATAAAGTGGTTTACACTCACTTTACTTTGAATCAGGTTGCTAGCATTTGCTTGTCAAGATTGCTAGCAAAATTTGCTCCTTGCAAGGATATTCTTGTTGCCTTTATTGATACAATGGATACCTAAACTAGTATAGTATAATTTAACATTTATAAAAAAATGCCCCCTCTTACTTGTCTGTTGGGTAGTTATAACCGGTCAACCCGCAACATAAACAAAAAACAAAAAACATTTGATATATTGTGACCTGTGTTTTACTTGATATTTGGAAGGTGAAAGGACATTTTCAATAAACCTTATTAGTTAACTCTTACTTTGTATTTTAAATTGAATACAAAGGGGTGGGGACAGAGACAAAAAGACAGCTGAAATGAACTCCTTTGAATATTTTTTAAATTTAAATCTGAAATCTAAAACTAGAAGAAGTATAGATTAACATGAAAAGACATATGCGTTGAGTCCCCACTTAAAATCTCACCACTATTCATTTACCTTGGTAAATGGGTTTACAAGACTCGTATAATATAACATAATGTAAGAATAGGGGTTTTTTTTTGTTTTGTTTTTATTTTATTTGTTTGGGGACCCAATGAATGGCACCTGAATTCCACTGCAGTTTTGTCAAGGGCCACTTGGTAGCTTTGGGTTTCGGACATTTCTGCCTCCAGCAAGTCCCGGATCTTGGCCAACTCTCCGGAGTTCATTTGCTCTTCCAACCTCAACGCTTTGATGCGCACGTCATCATATTTGTGGTAACTCTCCAGTGCCACGTAGTCTTCGTCCTTTTGGAGGGCAGCTTGCACCCATTGCTCCAATTCTTGCTGCAAAAACCGAACCCTCCAAAGTAGTTCTCAACACAAATTATCACAAATACACCTAAAAAAACTGACAATTGCAAAAAAAATCTGTATAAACCTACCCTAGGTGATCTCAATAACAACATTTTCTTATCAATTGCAAAGAGACAATTGTTTTTTTATTTCTTTTTTATACATCTTTCTTACGGAAAAAAAAACATATAAAGTAAAAGTACATGGAGCAAAAATGTAAAATGAACGTCAAGATGAGAAAAATGCTAATCATTTGAGAATTAGAGACCAACTATGTTTCCATATAGTCAATTTGATCTTTTGTAGTCTTTGAAAACAAAAGTACACCACGATTCTGTTATGAGTTCATACCATATGCTTCTTGAGTATTGAGATTATAAAAAGAACCATAGATACAATTAGCTTCATTCGAAATTAGATGCAAATAACAACAACGAGAAACAAATGTCAAACTCCTCAAAACACTCTTGATTATGCTCATTTGACCTTGGAAGCGTGGATCTTCCAAGTGCAATTTGTTAGCTGCTTTTTTCAAAATTTTGTCAAACAATCAAATTCTACCCAACTACACAACCTTTTGTCCAAATTCAAAACCCATGAATATTGAAAAGTGTTGTAAGTATAAAGCATCTCTCTATTTTGAATGTTGGTTAGTCATTGATGCTTGGATAAGGTCAATCTTTGTAAAAAAATGTTTGAATAGTGTCAAGGTCCACTTTTTTTTGTGTGATATGGTTCAAGTTAAATGGAATGTTTGTTTACAATCAATGCTTGAATATGGTCATTAAATTTCTTGCCCGTTTGTTAATAGGGCCCTATGGGCTATGGGTATATGTTTTGTTCATATATTACCTCATTCCATTGTTGCACTTGGCGAAACTTCTCCAACTTATCATTGCCTTGTAAAATGGCTGCACGATAGTGTCGTAAGTGCTCCATCATCTCATGCATTTCAGTCTCCATTTTTCCAATCTCCCTCTACACAGAATTCAAAATTCAAGATGGAAACAACAAGGGTTGATTTAAAAGAAAACCAAAAATGGGAACTCGTAAAAAAATACTGTTAATATATGATACTTTTCAAACAATTTTTTTATAACATTTAATAAGTACGCTATTTTTGAAAACTATGTAAGAATGAATGCTTTATGATTTATGAAAAAGACCAAACCTTGAGCCGTGAAGCCTGAAAGGTTGTCATGGTTTTCAAATGTTCCTCGGTTGCAATTTCTTTTTTCTTTGCCTCAACTCTTTGTTGCGTTGCCGTAATTTCTTCCTGAACTTGTTTCATGTGGTCTTCCATGACCGTAGTTCGGTCGTCTTGCTCTTGAGTAGCATCCTGAGACAACAAAAGTATGGTTACATCTCTCTTCTCAAATTCAAAACAAAAATCTAAACACGTCAAATAATAAACAAAATAGTATGTTTAAAATATAAAAATAAAAACAGAAAAATGACAATAACCTCATGTTAATATGTTGAATGACTAAACGACTAAAAGGAGGTTCACACTATGTCACACATTTGTAGATTCCACTAGAATATTAAAAAATCTGATTGGTGGAGAGTTGAAAATTGAGACATGGCAGTTCATATAATACTTTGGAGTCCCTTGTTTTGGTTGATCTTCAGACTGTCTACATCATAGTACTTTTAGGAAGTACTAACACTAAGAAGGTGGAGGCATTGCAAAAGAAGAACAGAGTTGGGCAAAAACAAAAGAAACAGAAAAAAATTCAACTTTGAGCTTTGGTTCCACTTTTGGTTTGAAAAACTCAAGGCTTTCTTTAGTATTTGTATGTCCCTTTTAAGCCGGACAAAGTAAGGATCTCACATTGAGGTGGAAATTGTAAGGTTGGAATGTGAGACACAGTATAAATAGTCTTGAATTTGGAAAGCATGCATGGTAAAGTGAACCACAACATATTCTAGATATAAGTCAATAATCTAACGTTATCATATTCACTCAAATGTGTTCTCTAATTACACCAATAAATAAATTATTGGGTTTTCTTTGTAAAAAGTTGAAATTATGGTAAAAATGCGCCACAACAAAGGGAAAACCACTAGAAAGGTACTATAACTCAAATGAATTGCAGCTTAAAAACAAAAGCACAAGATCACAAATTAATTGCAAACAGGGACACGATTACAATACCACTAGTAACCTACTATTTGGCAAGTTGATAGATTCAAAAGGGTTTGCCTTTGGGGCTGCCGTGAAAATGTAAAACAAAATCAAGTTTGATGTGGAAAGGGCAACAAGAAGAAACACAATATCCACACATGTAAGTGGTAACACCATATTCATTAAATTGGGAATTTTGTAACATTTTGGGATCTAGGTGACCACCTTAAACTGAGCATTAGGGTACACCTTGGGAAGCTGATTTTCCCAATTTAATGAATATGGCGTTTGGTGTGGCCGCAAGGGGTTCTCAAAAGCACCATTGCAAGCAATTGATGAGTGAAAAATAGCAACATACAGTGAACAAAAGGGCAACAGCAAGCCAAAGGAGGAACAAGAGGAATATTATGAACTAAGCAACATGGCAAATGATGCACAATAGGGGTAGGGACACTTCTCCAAGAATGAAACTTTTATAAAGAATGAGAAATTGAGGAGTAAAAATTGGAGCCAATGGAAACACTTCTTCATTAAGGTGTGACTCCTCCTTTATGAGCAATGGAGTATGAAGGATGAGTTTACCTAGAAAATGGTGAAAGCAAGTTACACTCACACATTGAACCTTGGTTTCTAATTATGAAGAGGGCGAAAGCAAGAAGAGCAAGATGAAAGGAGACAGGCACCAGTCAAAACTTCTCAAACTAAAACTTCTTTCACGCCCATTCTTCTTCTCTAAAGGTGAAGAGAAATACTTCTCCATCTTCAAAAAAAAAAAAAGCCTCCATAAAACAAGGAGAGAGTGCCATGTCCCTATTCTCTAAAGATTGAGAATGGGGGTGAAGAAGGTGTGATTCCTAGTAATGAATATTGTGGGCGTGTCTCTCTACTTGTAGAAATTTTCATATTGTGCCCCCAACTTGTAGATATCTAATGATTTTAAGGAAATTAACATGATATTCATTAAATTGGAAAAAAACGGACATTTTGGGAATCTTAGCCCTTCTTTTCAGATGTGCACTTGATTTTTTTCCAATGAAATAAAATATATATCTTCCAAAAATGTGTTCTTTATTACCCAAGAAGCCAAGAATCTTCTAGAAATATGCTTTTTATTACCCAAAAATTTGAGAATCTTCCAGAATTACCCTTTTTATTACCCAAAAAGCCAAGAACAAGACCTATTTGTTCCACAAAATAACAATATTTCTGAAATTTTGGACACAAAGTTCATTAACTACATTTAATTTGACCTCCTTAACCCCTGAGCGCCCAATAGACAGTATATTGTCTCTCAAAAAGCTGGGTCAACACAAGTTTGATTGATGTTATCTCATTGCTCCTTTGGTCAAACCACCTCCAATCAAGCCCATCACAATGGAAATACTTTCTACTAACAATTTGTGTGGTCCAATCTTGTAGATTGTATTTTTCAGTCCACATGGGGTACTTTGATTGCAAGTAGGGCAGGTTTTCTTGGTTTCAAGTTTGGGCGCTTAGGGGTTAAACGTTTAAGTTCACTTGAGAGGTTTTAGGTGAAATACAGGTTGAACGCGTTATTCGTTAATTTGGGAAAATGAGGGGTCCCATTTTGTACTCACCTGAATCTGAGACCACTACAACAAAATGGGCATTTTATGACTTTGACTTATGACTGTCGTGAGTCATTTAGAATTATGGATGACTCACGTCAATCATAACTCAAAGTCATAAAATGCCCATTTTGTTGTAGTGGATTGTCACCTTAATTTATGTGGAACCGTTTTCTTTAAATTCAAGAGGCCTCCTGAAACTTGCTTAATGAACTTTTTGTCCAAATTTTTAGATGTTAATGAATTTTCTGTCAAAAAAGAGCGGCTTTTTCAAATATATATATCTTATTTCATTAGAAAATAGTCAACAAATTCCCAAACATGGTGTTCAATTCCAAAAAAACCAAAAGTCCCACTTTGTAAGCATTTTCCCAAATTAACAGATAACGCGTTTTTGGGAATTGTT
Source organism: Ulota crispa (assembly GCA_963920765.1). Lineage (NCBI taxonomy): Eukaryota > Viridiplantae > Streptophyta > Bryopsida > Orthotrichales > Orthotrichaceae > Ulota > Ulota crispa. Next base: position 10,873,230 of record OY987250.1, read on the forward strand.
TTTTTTTTCCAATTTAATGAATATCGTGTGACATGTTTGTAAAATTCAAAAATAGGATTGTAAGAAAAAGAGTAGCTTACTTACTTCAATTTCGCGCAGTTCACGCTCAGCTTCTTGAATCATGATGTTGAGGGCACGATTCTCAGGGCTGGCAAAGTCCGGCAAGAATCGATTGCTGATGTCCTTCATCAGCTCGAACTGCTTGTCCGTGTTGTACGACGACGGCGTCGCGTCCGACCCTCGCATCGCTCTCTCGTCGTCTGGGTCTCGCAGCAACGTCCGTCCTGGGGAGACTGGTCGAAGGGGTCCTCCGGGGCCCATGGCTCGGTGCCAGGCTTCTCTCTCGTCTCCTCGCACCACTGCGTCTCCGATGGGCAGGTTCACCGCCCAGTCTCCTGGCAACTCGCCCCCGTGCTCTTCCCGTTGCTGCAAAACGAGCAACCCCAACTTATCTCATGTCAAGCAAGCATTTGCCTCAAATGCAAAGTTTTTTCATTAATAGCTCTCGTGTTGCCGGTACTGTATGCTTGCACTTGGAGTAAAAGAGTGCAAACATACCCTACATGCATGGTTATTACGTCATGCAAATTTAAGCCAAAGGATAGGACATGCAAGTTTTTCATGTGAAAATTAGGGTGTGGACGTTAGGATGCACATGTAAGGTTGCGTCTATGCCCAACTTTATAAAAAAAATTGGCTGCACTTTTGTCGTTTGCATCTTGGCCTTGGCTGTTTGTGTCAGACAAAAAAGAGGTTTAGGGGTGGTCCAATGTGACAACCATATTTGCATGAGTTAACATGTCAATGATGGTCTTTGTAGCTATGATCAATATTTGGTACAAGTTCTGCAAATTATAGGCATATATATCTGTGAACACAGAGAGAGTGTCCAAGATCCTTGCTCCAAAGGAGAGAATCTGGACAAATTGGGTTCCAGGATGTTCCGAGAGAGGCAAATACCTTCTTTTAGTGCTCAAAATTTTGCAAGGTGGGATCTTAGGCCTCAAAACATTACAACAGCTGGGGTTATCACCATACTTGTTAAATTGGGAAAATGGATACATTTTGGGACTTCTGAACTTTACATTTTTGAGAATATTTTGGTCACTTAGAGTGAGTTTTGTGATGATTTCTTCAAGATTACTTCATTGATGTAGTATCTTGAATAAATCATCATAAATTCACTCTAAATCATCAGAATACTCCCACAAACGCAAAATTCAAAAGTCCCAAAAGGTGTCCTTTTTATCAATTTAACAAACATGGTGTTCCGATTGTTTTTTTTCATGCAAATTGACAGTCACAAAACGCATCATTCTTGCGGTCGACACACGTTTCACAAATTGTTTCAGTTTCAGTGATATTCTGGTGGAATGTGCAACAACAAACCATGTTTTGGAGGAGCTCAAGCTCGTAAGCGGTCATGGGGAGCCGCTCCTGCTGGCGACGAACCGCCGGCGGGACAGGCGCGCCGGCACCGCGGCCTGGCGGCACAGTCCGCTCTTGCGGCCCCCACTCCTCGCCGAGCTCGCCCTCCCACCCGAAGTTCTCCGCAAAGGCTCCATCCTGTCGCGGCCCTTCGCCAAGCACGCCCTCTGCCTCGGGGATCTGTCGCCTCATATGGTCCGCATCGAATGTCTGTGCATTCCTGCCCCACTCCTCGTCTTCCCCCGCCTCTCCTCGCACCAGATCCAACCGCTCCTGCTCACTCCTCGCCATCCCCACTCCCCGCCCTGCCGTCGCTTCAGTCCCTTCTTCTGTTCCGTCTCCCAGATTGAACGTGGACGCCATCGGTCGGGCCGCAGCGCCGGGCGCCAGGACGCCTTCTGCTGGAGGCGGCGTTTGCCGACGAGCCTGCACCAACAATGGCCATGTTAATATTCTCACTTCTTCCGATCATATGGCCACCAAATTCTCAACATAGCTGTTAAGAACATCTGCAATCTGAAGCTCGCAAAAAGCAGGTGTACAAGGTGCATCCATAATTGGTCCATAATCACGGGCTTGCTCAAATTTCCGATGTCTCACCTTTGCCCTCAAGCAAAGTACAAGCAAGTACAAAACGCGTATCGCAGAGGTCAGGTTTTGAGCTTCCATCATGGACCTCTTGTATCAACCAATCAACAAGTTTCAATTGTCTTGGATTTGGACACAAGCTAACAATTCATCAGACCCTGAACATTTCAGCATTTGAGATACACTTGAGCAAGCCCTGGCTAGCATATATACGGCTATTGCGTGTATGCGGTGAGGCACACCAAGCAAAGCAAGCATGCTAGTGCTGCTATTGAGGACCTATTTTACATATAAGAGTGCAGATGCTCTAACAACAATAACAATTGCAAAAGCCAGTTATCTGCATCAGCAAGAGCATTCAGGTTTGCAAGTCCAAACCAAAACAGACATAGAGCACCAACAAGGGATGCTCTTATGATTGCAATTACAAATTACAATTTGACAGTAAATGCGTGATAGTGACAAGTAGGGCATTTTTTTTGGCTTGACATTTTTTGCCAGATCACACTTGCCCAAAGGACAGTGGACAATAAATGGAGGGACTTGCCCACACTAATCCCAGGCTGTCAGACTTGTTGCCAGTTTGGCTTCCTTTCGCCATAAAAAAAAAATGCCCTGATGACATGACAAGAAGAGGGACAGAGAGTCAAGAAAAACCACTGGCCTGCACCACCCATCCTTGAGCGTCGTCAGCCCACACTTCCCCCGCCGGCATGATATTACCGAACGGGTCCTGCCCCGCGCGACGGAGCTCTTCCAGTCGCTCCACTTCCGACCGGGGCCGTCCGAGCCCGCGCGTGCTGGACGCCTCCCCGGGCTCCCACGTATCGTCTGGCGCCCATGCGAACGTCTCCCCGACCTGACGATCGGCGAGCACCGTGGGCGACACCACGCCCTCCGCGGGCGGACGAGGCAGACGCGCCTCGTACTCGTTCTCGTTCCCACCTGCCACGCCCTCGTCCCAGCTCACGGTGGACGCTCTGGGTGCGCCTGCCCCTCGCAACGCCGGCGCCGACGTCGGCCATGGCTCGTCGTCCTCGTCCCAACTCCCCGTGGGAGAGATCGCCGTCTCGCGCAGCGCGGGGGCCACCACCCCTTCTGCCGTGGGTTCCTCGCCTGTTGCTGCTGCTCCTCCCCCCCAGTCGCCCAGGTTGTCCCAGTCTTCGTCCGAATCCGAGCTCTGGTCTGCCATCTCTTCCTTCTTCACTCGGTTGAATCAAGCGTTACGGTTATGGCACAATGACGATGATCACAATCTGCATGGAAGTCACGTTTCACGGCACGTCCATTAGTACACAGTGCGCCCAGGGACAGTATTTGCATGCACGTTCTTCCATGAGAGCATCCTCAATGGCCAGCAGCAGGTATATCGACTCTGTAAGTGCACTCCCACTGCAAACCTGGTCCAATGCACTCTACATGTGGGACTTGATCTTAAAGGGGACAGCAAAACTTAGCCTACACCCAGTAGTTTCAGCGGTCCTCAAAAGTCTTTCAAATTGCTCTGTTTTTAGGAGTCCTTCCAATTGCTCTATCCTCAAGAATACCTTCAAAATGTTTTGTCTTCAAGAGTCTTCCAAATTGCTTTGTCCTCAAAGAGTCTTTTGAATTGCTCTATATATTGCTATCAAAGAAATGATGACTACTCTGCAAGGCAGAAATAGAGGTACTTTGATTAAAAAAGCTTGACAAAAACAAAGTTTACATTTTTCTCTACTGATGTGCATTGGGTAAGAGAAGGAGCTGGTGTGTTGCCCGCTTTGTTGGAGGCGGCCATGCAACAAAGCTCTGTGATTGCTGTTGATGAGTCTGGATGCAGGGTCTGGATTGAGGATGCCCTAACTGCACAACGTTGGAAGCTGTTACGCACCTACAAACTGCTTTCAATGTTGGAAACTGGTCAGCATGCTTCCCCAGCAGGGAACACACCTCTTCCTCCATTGATAATGTAAAAAAGCCAGAACTTCACAGTACCTACCAGTTCTGCGGCATCTGCCCCCCTTTTATTGATCCTTCTACTCCAATATTGGAAGCACTCCATGTTGAACATTTGGCCCACTGAACTACTCTGATACCAACTAATGGTTCATCAATCAGTTTGCAGCAGGGATGGAAAATGATCATCCTGGAAACTCAACTATGTTCACCCATTTTGTCATGCAAGTCTATTCATACCGTTGCTGATCTGATCCTCTTCTTCTGCGGAGATGACAGTTACTCAGACTCCAATCTCAACAAAACTGGAGAAACTGGAAAAAGATCGACTTGTCCTTGTGTATGTTTCTTGTTGTATCTTTCAAAGGAGGTAATTGGCCTCCAATGGATCATTGTAGTGGCTGATACTGCACGGTAATTCTGATCTCATTCGATAAAATGCAAAACTTTTCTGTAAAAGATCCGAAGTTTGGTCACAGTTCCATTCTGAGTACTTGAGCGATGTCGATCTGTGAAAGTTGGAACAGTTCCGACCGGGTAACCCTAAGGGAGGAAAAAGGGGTCCCGGAAACGCAGCTTTCGTATGGAAAAGACCAAATTAAGGATAGACATTGAGCTAGCTTATTGTGAAGTTACGCACTGGTAAGTTAGTGACCAGCTTCTTTCTCTAAGGCATGTCATTTGGCACTTGTGCTAAGACCTCATGTGTGGAAGTGTGAGAATTGGCACTTGGTTGAATAGAACCATGCGTGGCTCAGTGTTGCAACTTGCAAGCTCCCAACTTTGTAGCCCTCATGGATCATGAGTAAGGTAGTATGCTCTAAAATCGTCACTTGAAGGGCTGGTCTGCCTTTTTCATGGGTTTTTCAAGACATGAAGAATGCCTAATTTTCAGACAAAGAGAAATAGGATCAAATGTCAAATGTAACACAATTTTTTCATATTTTTTTGAAGCATTATTGAATTGTTGATGAATTTTCAAAGTTTATTGTAATAAATGTCTATTTGTGACTTGTGAGTCTCTAAAATTTGTCTCTTGTAACTTGAAAAGAGATAAGGTGAAATCAAGAAGTATGATTGACTCTTGCAATAAAATATACATCTATTTTTCTGTTCACTCAATGATTAAGTAAGGTCCATTTAAGGATCACTTCATATCCTTTCTTGAGCTAATTATAAGAACCCTTTACGTGAGAGAGTTGCAATTAGAGCACAATACCTTACAGTCAGTTCAAGAATTCTCACTTGATATCAGGAACTGGAGAACTGATTGCATGACGCCTGAATACAACGGCAGTAAACCGAGCAACTGAATCCTGTAACTGCCCCTCCATACTCGCAATCTAGGAACTCCTATCGAACGAGGATGAATGCTCAAAGAACAACCATATGTAAACTCATTCCTCTCCATTAACTGAATGAACTTGTATGAAAAAAAACATATAATTTGAAGAATTTGCCTGAATAGACAGGTTCAGCAACAGGAAAATCTTTCTGGATGTGGAATGAGAGGGAGAAAACTAAGGGCCGTTTTACACTAGGAGTCTAGGTCATGAAAACTTGAGGCCATTTCAGCCCAAATGGCGAACGGTACGAAGTGTCCATTATAATATTAATATAGTGAGGCCTAACTTTCTTGTGTGTAAAAGCCTTGTGGTCAAAATGTTGAGACCAATAGAGTAAATTTTGAAAATTTCATGAGAAAGGGGATAAAAAAGAAATTAAGGATAATCATTGATATTTTTATTCCATTCTACAATGTTGATTATCTCAAAAGAATGTTTTTAATTCAAAAAATCATATTTTAATAAAATCTGAAAATAGTCCCAGGGCCAAGAATTGGCTTCATAATTTTAGGAGACCCAATTTTTTTGGAGTTGGGGCCGTGTCAAATCTTGTCTTTTAAGTATTGAAATATGTTATGAAAAACCAACCTTAACTCTTAGTGTAAAGGCCTTGAGGCCGTTTTCAAAATATGAACCAATCAGGTTCCAATATTGGGTATATCAAAGGCTAGAAACCCACCTCGACTTGTAGTGTAAAGCAGCCCTAAAACCAAAGCTGGTCTTAATGACTCAAATCGTCTTTTGTGAGCCCAAGGTGAAAGAGCTCAGCTACTTTACAAACAAGGGTAAGGTGGAAGCACCCATTTCCACCAATGCTCCATACCCGACTAGTAGGAAACCCTAAAACCGCCATGAGCAAAGATAGGTGCTTTGGAATGTGTTTTTTTGTCCTTTTCAAGGTTGGGACCACTTAAGTTATGCTACATGTCCCAAAGAGAAGTCGGAAGTAATGAGCTCAAAGTGGTTTGGCTATTGGTGGAATTGCATTCATCTAGATATTGACCGTTGGCCTGGATCACTTTTTGACTCCCAAAATTTACAGTAATTTTAGTTTTGCAAATAAAATTATGAAATTTTTGAAACCCCAATATTTCTTAAAATATTTGTTACCTCAAACGATTTGTATTTTGTTGCAAAATTGCTTAAATTATCGGATATGGGTGCTTCCACGTTAGAAGTAAGAATCTGCCCCTATTTTGGAGTTGGTCAGTTCTATCCTCTTCCGGGTTTCTACGTCTCTGAATCCAAACCTGAGTTCGAATTCTCAAATTCAATCCAATCTCTTGATGGTAAATTTCTGAACTCTACCAACATTAGGATGCGCCACAAAAGCCGCTGTCAGTTCTCAATTTTCAAGTGCGAAGCAAAAAGCTAGAATTTAGGTAAAGGATGATAAATAAAAATGTTAATATTAACCTTTAACCCCTAAATGCCCAAGGCCTACTTCTTGGCATTTTCAGGAAAGTGAACAATCAATCAACATTTTCATAAATCTCATCAAGTTTTTTTAAACTGTAACCGTACAAATTTAAACTTGATGAGTTAGAGATTACATGGAAAAAGAAAACACAGCAATATCACTTATAGTTTGAAAGATTATAACCTTTGAACATGAGGGTGTTAAAACTGCAAAAGTGGCTTGAAGTTTTCTAATCCTCATTTCACATATCAAATCTAAAGTGTTGGTCATTAAAAAAATATGAGGTTAAAGGTCATTACATGTTTAACCTCAACCAATTTACGACTTTCAAAATCTACTCCTATATTTTTTTTTGAATGGATTTCTAATGCGGATTTTTCTCCAAGCTCTAGTGTATTTGAGGCTCATCTTCAAGATCTTCCAACACTAGAAAACTCAAGATTGCAGCGGACACCCTTGTACAAAACCTTGAATAGAAAATCATGAACATTCATTTTCAAAATTAGATTTTTGATACTAAAAGTAGACTTCAAAACAAACTTGCGTTCAAAAGAAAATACCGAAAGTAGTGATTTGACAAGATTTTATTTGTCTTCCAAGTTTTGCAAACACCTAAATTGGGTGCCCTGGGCATTTAGGGGTTAAGCATCAAGGTTAAGCGTCGGGTAGTTCACCATGGCTTGCCTTGACTTTGGCTTCTACAATATTTTGCAGCTGGTACATTCTGATTCCATGAAAAATTACAATAAGAGGAGCTTGAGACCTAACTAAGTGATTCTAAATTTGGGGTACCTAAAATTATAAGTGTATTTGATGAATTTTATTTTTACCTTCCATGGTGCACTACGCATTTATGATCATTTTTGAAAAGAAATCAGATCAAAATCAGTTCTTTTCTGGGCTACAGGGCTACAGTGGCATTTTTCGTCCGGCCCGACGTTTAGGGTTAAGAAAACAGTAAGGATGACAAATAAAAGAAGAGCAGTGAAGGGTAATAATACAAAAGATTAAATGATCTAAGATAACGATGGTAGTCGTGCTCCCGGGGGGGCTCGAACCCACGACCTTCGGCTCATAAGACCGATGCTCTAACCAACTGAGCTACGGGGGCTACGGCAACTATGTGCCGTCCGATAACAAAGTTGTTCGTCGTCTCCTATCTACTCTACAAGTACTTTTCATCTTACTCTAGTCTATGTACCTCCGAACGCCGGCTTGGGGTAAAAGACTGAATTCAAACGGCTGTAGTTGCGATAAGTCTAAAAGCGTAAAATGCACTTCAAGGAGTTATGAATCACATTCACGTAGAAAATACCATAATGAAAGGAAAGGTGAAAAGGGGCAATAAGACTCAACAACAGCCACAGTTATACCAAAAGCGAATCCAAAATCAGTCAGACAAAGACTTTACATTACATAAATAGAGTGCTGATTTCTCTGCAGCGAAGTGACACAACTACGTAAAACACCTCTCCCAGAGTACACTACCCAGGAGCTGAAAGAAAGACACGCAAGCGCAGGAACCTAAAAAACGAGTGAGCTTCTCACACAGCAAATCAAAGCTGCAACAACAAAAAGCAGTTCAAAACTACTCCTGGAAACATGAGCAAATCCGCCAACAATCAACAAAAAAGCATCATTAACCAGAGGAACAGAGCAACTAGGAGCGTCTCCAAGCCACAGAAAAAAACAAAACACGCAAGCTTCATCTTGTCAGACACATCAACATTCCATGGAAACATACGCAACAGCAAGCAAAAAACTGACTAGTACTACTCATAGCAAGTTAAAGCAGAGCAAGAGAGACAACCATAGATGCAAAAGAAACATACACAACAACAGCAAAAAAAATAACTGACTAATAATACTCGTAGCAAGTTAAAGTAGAGCAAAAGAGACCAACCATATGTGCAAAAGAGAAGCGAGAGGCGAAAGCTTACAGGTGAAATGGGAGTGAGCAACCGCCGAGGGATAATAAATGTTTTAAAAAATAATTGTTTGACATTATTCTCTACAAAGGGGAGTCAAACAGAAGAAACGAAAGCAACGACCACCACCACAACCCTCCCCAAGTCAGGGGGGAAAAATAATTAAACAAGGGAGAGGTGAGGGTGAGCGGTTCAGCTTTGTTTTTCAGTTCTTCTTTCTATCATTTGTTGAGTTTCTCATACAACTCGACTTCGATGTCGACAAAGGAGATGACACCACGGAAGAGCTGGGGCAAGCTAACTTGCAGGCTGTTCAACGTGTGAGTCCGGGTGTCGGCGTACGCTTTTCTCAGAGTGTCACGTTCGAAGTCCAGTTTCTGGCGCGTGACCTCGCACTTGACGCGCTTCTCCGCCACCTCGGACCCGGGCCCCATCGCCGCGCGCGACACCACCATGTCGAGCCCGTGCTCGCGGTCTCTGTCGCCAGACGTTGTCACGGACGCGGCGGCGGCGTTGCCCGGGTCGCGCTGGGCCGCGGCGTAGTACGACATCTCCCGTCTTTCTAGCTCGCGCTCGCAGTTGTCGACGCGCTTCTTGATGCGGAGCTCCTCCATTTGGAAGCGCACCATCTCCCGCACCACGCCGGCGCACACTCCGATGGCGTCCGTCGCCACTTTCTCGGACACGCGGTCTAGCAAGTCCTGCCATTGCTGGCACACCTCGTAGATCGGGCTTGACTCCATGCTGAAGAAGGGCGAGCGCGGCGAGCGCGACGGTGACCTGGACCCGATTCTCCTGTCGTCCACGTCGTCGTTCCCGAATTGCATCAGGCTCAGTCGTAGCCATGATGTCAAGTTCTTTAGGTACTCTCTTTGGAAATGTACAATCCTGCTCAGCGCGTATGACCACCTGGAATTCCACGACACACACGGCCGACAAATGAGTTAGGCTTTGGATCTGTTACACCCACACCACAACTCCAGCATTTGCCCATGGTTGCTAGTGACTCCGTTTTTTTTGTTCGATATTAGGGCCACTTCACACTATGGTCGACCATAGTCCAGAGGCCGTGAGGTTGAGTAGTGGCCCAAACTTTGTTGAGAGGTCAAAGCTATGGGCTCAAAATGGGCAATAAAATATTGTTATGGCTGCCCTTAGTCACTTGGTGTGAAGCCTCCAAAGGCCAAGTCCAAAGTCTCCTCTCAGCTTGAATGGCCATAGTGTGCCTCCAAAAAAATTGACAGCCTCTCAGGGTCTCCATTTTTGCTTAACCCAAATTTCTTTTGAGAAAGAAAGTGATGTTATGAAGGGTAAGGGACTTTGGACTTTGGTCTCTGATTGGTGGAAATTGACGGCCTCTTCACCTTTGGACATACTGTGAAGCGGTCCTTGTTGCTCGAAAGCCACTCTTATTGATTCCAGTTTAGAATGTAAACTGATCTGAGCATGAGCGCGAAAAGGATGATTCTAGGGACAACTGGGCTCTTGCACTTTGAAATTCCATAGTTTAGTGACATAATGTGTAACACATTGTAGCATGCATGTGTTGGACATTATGTCAGTGAAATATGGGATTTCAAAGTGCGAGAACCCAGCTGTGCCTAGAATCAACCTTTTGCTGTTCATGCTCAGATCGTTTACATTCTAAACTGGAATAAATAGGAGTTGCTATTGGGTAAGGGTTTAAATTAGTACTCGGCTTCCTGCCCGCCCTCTTTAATAACCCACTCTATAATTGCACATCCCATTACTATCCTTCAAGTATGTCACACTATTTATATACTATATCATGTTGGAAAACTCTGTTTAACAAGTTGTGAACATAAGTGCAAATGGATTTCGTATTATACTGTATTGAAAAACGCGAGCACATTTAAAAACACCCGAGAACAGAAAAGGGCAAGGAAATATGAGGCATACTTGTTGAGCGCAATTTCCAGTTGGGATGTTGCCTGGCGATGAGAGCTGGTGGTTGGTTCAAAAGCAGCCGAGTTATCAAGCCTTTTGATAGTTTCCACAGCTCTCAACTGAGCTGTATGACACGCAGACATCTCTCTCCACATAGTTCCCATCCTGCGTATAATACAAAAACCAAGTCAGCAAAATTCAAAGGATTAATCAACACCATCATTTGCACAAGACAACCGTCAATTCATTTCCAAAACTAACTTCAGATCCATAACCTTAGACCCCCAAAGGATCACCACGGCATACATGATAAGGAAAAGCAGGTAAAAAAACACTACTCACAATTTCAATGACCTATTTTGCACGCATGGCAACACTCCATAATCTACTCAATCAAGCGTAATGTGTCGTTTTTTTGGTATCCACAACAGCGACAAAGTAAAAAGACATAGAATGAGGTGGAAATGATCAACAAAAACTGGGAAAAAAATATATGTTTTCTGCAACTTACCCGTCCGATAGTTCCAGAAGTTGAGGGTACAGCTCCTCATCCCTGAGCTTCGTCACCTGCTGATACCCATTGTCTACCGCTTGAATGGCAATCACCATTCGAGTCTGGAGGGCAGTAACCGTGGCCCGGGTCTTGTCAATAATACTATGATCTTCATTCTTTGCATCTTGGTTCCTAAGTATGGCATGTTTCCTCTCCAAATCCACTCTAAGAGACTCTGCTTGCTGTTCAACAAAACACCACGCAAATAAATTTTATACACTGGATCAGTAGGCCAAACATTTCATGGGCTATGATACAGAACTAGCAGTAAAAAACTACTTAAAAAAACACACACACTCAAAAACACTTCATCAAAAACCATGGTAGGATGAAAAAACACACGCACCTTGACTTCCAAGTGAAGCTTTTTCTCCCAAGCGAACAATCTATCAAGAGAAGCGGCATGGCTGATAAGTCCACACTCTTCAGTAAAGCGTTGGCTGCTCATGTTGCTGATACTTCTTCGCATGTTCATGATGTTCGGAGAATCATCCGTTAAAACACTCATGTTACTCATACTACTCATGTTGCTGGAACTCCTAAAACTAGTTGAGCCAGATTTCCCAGACAGCTTCCAGAAGTTCATCCTTGCAGATTCACCCACCCCTGCCGCACAAACCAAACCAATAACAAAACAAACACCACAAAGCATATGTCAAACCAGCATCCATCCCAGACTGAACTTCAAAAATATAATAACCCCAGGGATTTAAAGGAGGCTGAAGTAGATATCACACTAGAATCAGTGGAGAAGGTGGTATACGCTACTGAGGAAAGAAATAAATACTCCCTCTGTCCCTCTAAAAACGTCCAAATCAGACATATTTCTTGTACCACTAAAAAGCTACCTTTTGCTGATTTCAAAAGTTGAGAAAAGCGTTTGCCATGTTCAATGATCTCATAGGGGCAAGTTAAGCGATAAGAGAGCATTCCTCTCCTAACAAGTTTGACATTGCCCATATGAGGTACCATTGTTGCTACTCATCTTTAAATCATCAATAATGAGGAGCTGGCAACATGCATAAAAATGGTACTTTTTGCATGGAATTTGGGTGCTTAAACGGCGACATCAAAGCTGGGGATTTTGCATATATTTGGTAGATGATAAATTGATTCTAGAATGCGTGTGTCACTAGCACAAAGACTAAAAACAGAGTTCATCCTTCGCAAGGAAGCTTTCTGGACGTCTTTAGAGGGACAGCGGGAGTATTAGATTTGAACAAGAGAGTAGTGTGTTGTTCTCATACCTTTCAAGCCATCTGAAAAAGAGGAATGGTAGTGCGGCTTCTTAGTCTCCAGCATTCGTGACAGGCTCTCTCCACACCGGGCAGCTCTCATGAAACAGTCATCCACCTCCTTCAACACGTCCAGCAGATCCTGGCCCCCCCGCTCCGCCCTGTTCACCGCCAAATCCTTGTTGGTTTTCACAAAGGTCGGCTCCGGCTTTGGAGGCCTCCCTGGCGGCGTCTTCGCTGCCTTGGCTGCCTTTGGCGGGGGCGGTGCAGGCGGTTCCACTGCCCTCGGCGTTGGCGGTTTCGGTGCCTTTGGTGGTGTCGCCGGTGGAGTTGCAGCTTTTGGTGCTGCTGGCTCCGGCTTCACCTCCACTTCTGGCTCCGGTGCCGGTGCCGGTGCCGGTGCTGGTGCAGGTGCAGGTTCTGCCACTGGTGCTGGTGCTGGTGCCGGCGCTGGTGCTGGAGCAGGTGCCGGTTCAGGTGCTGCCACTGGTGCTGGAGCTGGTGCCGGTGCCGGTGCCGGAGCTGGTGCTGGTGCCGGAGCCGGTGCTGGAGCGGGAGCCGGTGCTGGAGCTGGAGCTGGTTGCTTGACAGTCGTGTGAATAAAAGCCTGTTGGGAAATCATTATATGTGAAAGGTAAGACAGCGGATAATAAACCTGATCCTGTTACTTACAGTAATTCCTACAACTCGTCTACCCATACACTCACTTGGCCTTTAGGTCTGAGCGTGCGGCTGCGACCAGTACAAGACAAGGAGTTTTTCTTGTATTTGGATAAATTCACACCTTTAATACATTTGAGATCAACAAAGAAGTTGGAGAATAGATCAAAGCGGTTCTAGTGAGCTACTTGAGATCCCAAATTAAAACTTCTTTTTGACAGCAAATGCCAATTACACGGGAGTGTATATACTATGCCCTAGGTCATTAAAGGGTTAAAACGCTTTTTACACTGAAGCAAATAGTACACTTTCGACCTTAGAGCATATCATACGATTTAAAAGCCAAACTGAAAATGCTACTAAAGTCGATTCCACGGCAAAGAACAGAGAATTTAGATAGAGAAGGTATAGAGAACGAACCGGAGGAGGTGGCCCATCGAAATACTCATCATCATCAACATCTTCCAAATCAGGGATCTCCTCTTCCTCGAGGTCAGGCACGCCGTGATCCAGAGGCAAGCTCCGCACGTCCACGATCTTCACAGGGGGAGGTCGAGGATGCGGAGCGCCCTCGTGCATCCGCTTGTACTCCATCTCCCTGCCTCTCCGTTCCTGCAACATCTCCATCTCCTGCTTCCGCTTCATCATCATGTCATTCTCGTGGCTCCTCCTGCGCTCCATCTCTCTCACTTCCATGTCCAAGCTCCTACCCGTGTCCATGTAGTTGTAACTCACAGGCGCAGGTCGAAACGGATCAGTAAACAAGTCCTGCCAACTACTCCGCACCACAGACGGCGGAGGAGGCGGTGGAGGAGCATTCCGACTTCGCTCATGAGTCCTCCGCCCTGAGTGTCGCCAATCATCGTCGATTTGCATCGGTCGAATCAACGGCGGTGGAGCTGAATCCTCCTCCCTTCTGTACGTCTTCATGTACGGGTTCGAATCCTCAAACCTGAAGATCTTGGTAGGGATCACAGGCGGTGTGTGCTCCATTAAGCTGACTGTGATTTGAGGAGGAGGAGGTGGGAGAAAATCCATGGTGAAGCTCCGAGGTGACCCGGGACGTAACCGTAGCGCGGACAGGCGGGTTTGAGGTGAGAGCGGTGACGTGGAGAACTTGGTTGGTTGAGGGTTGTGCTTCAGAGGCGGTGTTCTGGGAGTATTAGGAGTGTCAGTTGTGGAGTACATGCTGTGTGAATCCCCATCACCCTTCACCTCCCCCTCGGCGAATTGCCGAAAGGCTGAACCCACTGCCTTGAGAGAGATCACGTACAAGGCATGCGAGGCAGCTAACTGATGCCTCGAGCTCACAGTTTGCTTCATCAGCCTCTTGCGTTGCTTGCATCTTGCTACTCCCTCCTCGTGATCCACCTTGGAATTTGAGCACCCCATTTTGCTGATTCCTGCGTCTGTCTATCTATCTGAGAAAAAACCCCACTTTCATAAAATGCAGCAGGTTCAAATGTTGTTGGGTCAATACCAGCAAAACTCTGCACATAACAGCACACGTTGCCCTGTCACGCCCTAACCCTCACACAAAAAATGGGGATGCAGACACTCAATCATTTTCCAAGCTCATTACACCCACCTTTGCAGGTTCGATTCTGTAGGTCAAAAATTCATAAGCTCTACAAAGACCCGTCACTCAAGCTGACTATCAAACACAACGAAAAATCCCAGTAAGAGAGTTCGCCAGCTCTTAAACAGTGAGCCCTAGGATGCAATTTGCTAATTAACTGCCAAAGCTAAGACCTTTATCACTGATCCGTCCAGTTTTGAGAGGATTTTCAGCTACCAATAAGGCTAAGACTACTCGGCAATTGAGGAGAGGATATGGCTTTGTTGCGAATTGGAGAGTGATGAATTAGCAGGCGATTATAAGCGTAGGAGGTTCAGAAAATGCACCAGAGGTAGGAAAACCTAATAAAGCTGAGTTCTTTCTTGTACATCCACCGCCAGCCGGCCGGCAAGCAAGCAGGCACCAATCCCTGAAGCCGATCTAAGTGCGGTGCTGTTCCGTCACCGACACGCCCCACCGCTAAACGTTAGCAACCTTCCTGGAGGCATTGACAACAGCCGTGCTTATCACGGAGCAAAAGTGCTCTTGAAGAAACAGAGTCCAGCCCTCCAGAGCTCATCCAAGCCTCCGGTGCAAACGCAATTTTGCCTGTTACGTTACTTCTACTAATTAGAACACCAATCCACACTCCTTTGCAAATGTCTTCGCACATATCCCTGCCACCGTCACCTCTGCAAAATTTTGTCGATCACCAAGCACGTCCGTCCACCGCTATTTAACTAACGAATCCTCAATTATGCTCGTGTTTCTGAGACAAAACAACCTGGCCGCTACAAGAGAGTGCACAACGAGGTAGATGTGAGTTGTGTTGTGTGATGGAAGAGGGGTGGTTGGATTAGGGAGAAGAAGAAGGAGAAGAAGAAGAGTCAAGGAGAAAAAGCAAAGTGAGGTCGGTGAGACACGAGGAGAGGGTGAAGGAGAAGAAGCGAGCAGGAAGGCGCAGCAGCAGCTAAGTTAAGAGTGAAGTTGGCCAGAAGAAGAAGAGAAATAACAACAACCACCATGGCCAAGTCCCAGGGAAGGACAGGCTCCTTGCTGTTGCTGTTGCTGCTGCTGCAACAGCGCCCAACAAACATTGGCATCAGCACGCCCGCAGCAACACGGCCGGAGTAGTGTGGAGTGTGGACCCCAAGCAGCCTCCTTGGACGGACAGACATACATACATACAGACATACAAACGTACACGTATTCCGTACATGTCCGATCGTATGTCGTATCATATGTCCGGGAATTGTTAATCTTTAAGCCCTGAAGGGCCCGAACGCTCTTTGTGGTCGTAATGTGTTGTTTTGCTGGTATTTGGTGGATGTTGTGGCATTTTCAGGCTTTTGTGTACACAAGAGAGTTGTAGGCAATTCCGAGCCGCATCTAAGCATGTTTTTAGATTTTGAAAATACATTGCCGAATTCCGGTGCTTTCTTGAAGTATTCCCTGTCCCCTACTATATGCATACGGTATGTGTTCTTCTACGGCGTGCTTCTGGCAATCGATTTTTGGATTCACAGAGAGAGACATGCCCATAAAAATTTGGGATCCCTATCAATACCTAAAGCTGCAATCTATGCGGTTGGAAATTCAATTAGCACCCTAAACTAGCAAAATCGATTTCCAGTATTCACGAATTCTACAAATACGGTCATGTATCAAAAAAGCCTGA
Source organism: Ulota crispa (assembly GCA_963920765.1). Lineage (NCBI taxonomy): Eukaryota > Viridiplantae > Streptophyta > Bryopsida > Orthotrichales > Orthotrichaceae > Ulota > Ulota crispa. The sequence continues at coordinate 10,889,467 of OY987250.1, forward strand.
GGGCCCTCGAGGGGTTAAACAACCAAAAGGCCATTTGCGACTAGTACAAAATGGGGTATTTTTATTGTATTTGGAATGGATCCACACCTCTACTACATTTGAGACCAACAAAGAAGTTGGAGAATAGATCAATGCAGTTCTAGTGGGCTACTTGAGATCCCAAATTAAAATTTCTTATTGGTAGCAAATGACTATTATATCTCAGCGTATTTACTACAAGAAATTATGTCCTAATTGACATGTCCGAATTGACTAAATGTGTCCAAAATGACCAAAAAACTGTTGATTTGGACAATTTCTGTAGATTCCATGTTGATTGGGACATATTTTTGTCATTTTGGATAGTTTTCCTTGTAGTGATACTGTGCCCTATAGTTGTTTAACCCTTGAACAACCAAGCAGCCCTTTGTATCTAGTACAATACAAAGTATTTTCTTGTATTTGGAGTGCATCCACACCTTTATTTCATTTGAGATCAACAAAGAAGTTAGAAAAATAAATCAATGTTGTTCTAGTGAAGTAGTCAAGATCCCAAATTAAAACTTTTTAATGGTAGCAAATGCCAGTTATACAACAGTGTACATTGTATGTATTATAGTAGCTTGGTTGTTCAAGGGTTAAGGATTAAACTTGAATGGCCCTAAACCATATACAGTTAGTACTTCAAGAAGTGGTTTTATGACAAATCTCAAAAAAACCTCAAAAAAACTTAGTTGACTGGTAATATGTTAATGACTTGGCTTAAAATTTATAGCTCCATTAGAATTCATGTGCTACCCAGATATCTAATCCACATACAACACAAGAGAGCATTTCATTAGCAAAATTTTGAGCCCTCTAGAAGGCCCTTATGAATGCGTGCCCGCCACATAACGGAGGTGAAAAAAAACAACAATTTTTTTTTTTATTATTATTATTATTATTATTATTTTATTGGTTCATACACGGTTTGTACATTGTGTCATCTGATCTGGCTATGTGACAAAGGTCAAATCTGACCTCTAAAATTTTCTCTATATGCACATTGGGTACGGAATCATAAGGGCCCTCTAGAGGGCTCAAATTTCTCCTAATGACAATACAACAACATCTTTTAGGGGTTAACGTCAACCTTTATAATAGAAACAATTGGATATCATAGTTTCACTCCTCTTTTGCCCAAAATATGTATTATGAGCCCGATTAAGGTCAAGTGCTTGCATACAATCAACGCTCATTCTAACTCATTAACTAGAAAGCCGTTTGGTTAGTGAACCAGAAACATTGGTGGGAAAACACCTTGACTTGTAAGTACCAAAACTAAAGAATGTCATGTAAAAGGAGTGCTTGTTTATGATCAATGTTTTGATACTGATAACATTATTTTTTCTAGCCCAAAGTGCTGATCTTATCCAAGCACTAATATCCTTTGTAAATGTATAAAATTGACTTTAGGTACATTTGCAGTTAGCACTTTTTGAGAAATTCATTGTCTATTCATAAATTTGTAGAGTATACACTATACACATGTTTTGAGAATCTAGAATCTTGTTTCAATTGCCAAAAGGATCTAATACCTCCTAAACTAGTCTAGCATTAGGGACCAAGTTCAAATGCTTGCATCAATAAAACTAGGTGTCATTTCCCAAAGGTAAAGTCACAGTTGGTTTCAAAAAAATTGTTGGTTTAATAAATGGGGCATGAGACATTTCTAGAATTGTTTGTTTATCATTTTTAAATTTGAAACCTAATTTATCAAGAGTCTAAGTCACTATTGGACAAGCATGGCAAAGTCAACTTGTTATTTACAATTTAGAAATACAAACTATATTAAAATAAATTTGGCAAGTCATTTTCCTAAACTAAACTTGATAATTCATTTTGATGCTTTGCCAATCCAATGCTAGTCAAAACAAAGAGTGAGTATTCATTAACTTGATTTGAATGCCCATTGTTGGAGTTGTTGTGTCCTTGTGCTCCTTTGTCCTTGCCTAGCTAGTGAATGAGTCTAAGGTTATATGTTGTTTGTAGTTAGTTCATCTTCTAATCTAATGTCTTCCCTTTAAGCCATTTTTTTGTTGGAGGCTTCTCCTTTTATTTTTGTGATGAATTCTTGCTTATCATGATAAATAAATAAATAGCACGACATAAAAAAGATCAAACATGTCATATGGCATTCAATGCCAACTAGATTTCAACCTTTCAAATCAAAAACCAAAATTCTAGTCAAAACAACAACTAAGACACTTATAATAATAAAGATTAAAACTAGTCAAAACATTACATGTCATTCTTATCCTACACTAAACAAAGCAATTAATAAATTTGTCAAATTAAGCTAACATTGCATATGATGATTAGTGTCATTTGCATTTTAGAACTAATCATTGCCTTAAAGCAAACCTAGAAAATCATTCAAAGCTATTCCAATCTCCTCACTATTCAAAATAATGAAAGGGAGAGAGTGAAATTTGGAGAAAGAATTTGCTACCTAATCATCCATTTCTTGTGCAAAGAGAATGGTCATGAGGTTTGAATACTTCTAAATGAACTCAAGTGCAACTTCTTCCCCAAGTATTTTTGTAATCAATTTGACACATAATGATTTATCTTAATGTGTCTCTTTTATTTGTGACAATAAATAGAAATCATCTATACCTTGATTAGTGTTTCATGAAGCTTTAATTCATTGAAGGACAAAATCAGAATTTCAAGCCATCTTCAATTTTTGTGCAAGCCCCACTAGGTGCAATATTTGTCAGATTCTTGTGAAATTTGGATTAGAATGAGGTAGAGTAGTGCTTGGATAAAGTCAATCTTTGTATGAGAAACGTTTGGATGGTGACAAGATCCCCACTTTTTCTTTTTTTTTAGATTAGTTGAATGTAATATTTCTTTCAAGCGAATGCTCAAATACAATCAATAATTTTTTCTCTCCCAAAACATTAACCTCATTGAAGCACCACTATACCTACTAACAACTACTGTAGCTTCAAGGCCTCTATATTTTACATCCATGTAATTGGTGTTTCAAACGGAAACTTCACAAAGACTTATCTTTCAATTTAGAGGTAAGCTCAGGAACAAATTTAACCCCTAAAAATTCTTTTGTGTTTAGAGGCCCAAAACTACTTCAAAATACTAGTTCCCAAAGCAAGGTCAAAATCTTCATTGAAACTTATTCCCTCTGTCCCATTTTAAAACTCCAAAAAACTCCTCCATGAGGGATTAACTATATTTTTAGTCATTATGCTAATGACAAATGCATTCTAGAATCAATATACCACCTACCAAGTATTTGCAAAATCTCAAGATTTTATGTTTATGTTTAGACACCCAAACTCCATTTAATAAGTACCATATTTGTGCATAGTTTGTGAAAAATGCCGACTCCTCATCATTTTAGACTTAATATTAATGACACATGCATTCTAGAATCAATATACCATCTACTAAATGTGTGCAAAATCTCCAGCTTTGATGTTGTTGTCTAGGCACCCAGATTCCATGCTAAAAGTACCATATTTGTACATGTTGCTAGCTCCTCATTATTGATGATTCAAAGATTAGTAGCAATAATGGTACCTCATATGGTCAAGGCCAAGCTTGTTAGGAGAGGAATGCTCTTTAATTGCTTAACTTGCCCCCCACAAGGTCATTGGACATGACAAATGCTTTCTCAACAATCAAAATTGGCAAAAGGGAACTTTTTAGTGGAACAAGAACTATGCCTAATTTGGGGCTTTATATTGGGACAGAGGGAGTACTTTTTAACAAATCTAATCATAGGATCCTTTGGTTGACTTGCACAAGTACATTGTCCCAAAATTTCAAAATGACTATCCCCACTAGTCGCAAGATCAATGTGCCTACATTTCAAAATATAGGCTTTTCTAGTCCTTCCAAAAGGTGAAGTTTTGTTTTTCACAACTTTTTAGAGAAAAACACGTACATTGTACTTCTTGTGCAATTTTAACAATATGTTGGAAAATGGGTAGAAAGCATATATGATAGAAATAAACCAAAAAAATTTTGGATTCATTTTTACAAAAGTTGTAAAGTGAAAGGTATTGATGAATGAAAGATATAACTAATATGCTAATAAGTTTTGGAAGAATTTGAAAATTGTTAATCTCAATGGTGAGAATGCTCTAATAGACAATTGGTAACTTTTATTTTGATTTTCATTTGGAAATTTTCAAAATTGAGAGTAAAAGATAACTTTGTATGTTTTTTCTACCATTTTCCTACCTTCATTGCATGTGAAAGAAAACTCCTTTCAACTCTTACCTCATTATTTGGAATTGAGTGATTCAATTTTTTTTTGAGTAGGTATCAATCTATAAAATTCTATAAATAAGAAAATAAAAAATTTAGAATATATTTTTTGCTGCCTGATTTGACATTGAAATTGAAAAAAACTTCTAAATTTTGCATCACTTATCGAAATGACATGAAATAAAACTTCCCATGTAGATTATGATGAGTAGCATTTATCCTAAAAATTTTATGAAAAATTTCCAAATTATGAAGTCAATAAAACCTGCCCGAGTTCTCATAAAGCCGCAAGTGGGCTCCTTGGCCCTTTAGGGGTTAACAATAAAGCATAAAAAAAAAGTTGATTATTACTTCAATGATGCAAGTTGTGCAGAAGGTCGAGGAGGTGAGTATTCAACAAATAGATGAACATGCTGAATTCCCCAAAGTTCGTCCTTCAAATGGTTAAGTTTCCAAATTATTTTGAGCAAATGACTGTTTTTTTTTAAATTTTCTTAGCAAATGTGTCCGGTTGGTTGAAAATTCCCACAATATCTTTATACACACTTATACAACATAATTTCAAGTGTTATAAGACCATACAAACATATGAGTTGGGCTCAGAAGTTTCCCATGTGAGGTTTTTCTTCTTTGGGCAAAGCACCCCTGTAGTCAAAATTAATATTGTCTTGAAGCATTAGGATTTGGGTCACAAAAAAAATCTTTGCTAGCAAAAACCCAGATTGATTTTGAGATCATACGTGTATAGACTACATACACAACATCACCTCCAAATAGGTCCTCAACATCTCCTCCAAATACGTACTCAAAATCTCCTCCAAATACGTACTCAAAATCTTCTCCAAATACGTACTCAACATCTCCCCCAATCACGTGTTCAGCATCTCCTCCAAATACGTACACAACATCTCCCCCAAAATCCATTAGAAGGGTGTTTTTTAGAAGATCGTAGTTTTTGATAGGTTGAACACAAAAACTAAAAGGAATATAGAGGTCGTGTTTAAATTTGAAAAAAAGCACATTTCTGTCCCCAAAGAGCAATAAGTTTGAAGGGGAATGATTTGGGCACTTTCATGAGGGGTTGCTTGGGATGCCGGATCTTCCGGGCCATTGAAGGGAACTGAACTGGGAAGGAGCAGTTAATAATTTTCAATGCCTGATATGTTTCTTTTTAAAAGGAGGGGGTGGACCCTTGAGCTGCTTGTGGCGTAGGCTGCGGTTGGGGGTTTCTAGGCCGGTCGCTTCGAGAGGGTTACTGATTGGTGCGGGCGTTGCATGGCTTGTCCCCACGTACCAAGGGACCAACCATTTTTTTTGGCTGGTGGGTCAGTCAAATGGGGGTGTACCCTTTCACGGTTCCACCAGTTCTGCAGTTCCAGTTTCCGTATGATTCCACTCGCAGTGGCTGAAGGCCCAGCTTCACAGGTCAAGGAATTTGGCTAGCAGCCCACACGGCTATATCATACGACAGGACAGCAACCTATTCCCGCTCTTTGCAAGAAATGCACCTCCACCCAATGAGCGGGGAGATTAAAAAAAAAAAAAAAACAAAAGAAAATCACCCAATTGAAATGTCAAAAACACCAATTGAAATGTGAACCAATTTGATTTAAAATCGGCTTGATTTTCAAGAAATAATTACAATACAAGTGAGTAGGCTTTTTGGTGCATGCACAAAAATAAGGGTTGAAAATGAGAAATGTAGAATATTACCAAGGAAGCTCACTCCACCCTTAACCCTTGAATGTCACAAAAACCCTTCGCAGCCATATGTATGGCTGTATGTACAGACCTATTTGAGTTTTTCAAGGGCTTTTCATTTTTTTGTATGCACCCACCATCATACAACTTGTGAAGGGCTTGGTGCCCAAAGTTATGTTCTCTCGGTGGAACCTTTGATCTTCTTGTGGAACCTCGTGGAACCTCATGGAACCTTTCCAGCTTCCAACTCTCAGTTGAAGTAGCAGTTAGAACTTAGAAGAGACAATAGACAGAGCTTAACTATCTAGAAGTGCCCCTTTGAACTGCACCTCAACATCTAGTCTCCTTATGCGTTATTGCAGTCTCTTAGGATTATTATCCAAGGCTGAATACTAGCTCCTTGTCAAATTCTCTTGTATTCTTTGCATCAACGCTCTCAGAGCTAGCCCACCACATTAGAATTCGACCACAAACAAACAACTTATTATTTTCAAGTGTTAGCAATGGACAAACAACAACAAGCTGTGTTGACTTTGGCTCAGATGGCTTCTTAGCTATCGGCCAATGATGGTTCTCAAGAGCATGTTGAGGCGGAGCTACGGAGGCACCTGCAACAACAAGGCCTTACGGACGAACAAGTAGCAGCTGCACTTCAAGCAGTAGCATTGGAAATATCAAGTGCCGGTCACGGAGTAAAGCCGAGCGCCAACCTTCTGCATGCAAAGGTGGGCGATTCCAGCCACGGACCACTTCCCCAAAACGAGAGAGGGCCATCGATGAAACATCCTAGGAGGTACAACAACTCCAGAAGGAGCTGGAGATCGAACGACTGAAAGGAGAGTTCTTAGCTATGCGGCAGCACCACGCAGCGATGATAGCGACGCCCGCGGCACCTCAAAGCGCTTGGCAGATGCAATTCCCTGATCCCAAGAGGTTCAAAGGGGATCGAGTGACGTACCCTCTCTTTCAACGACAAATGGAGGATAAGATGGAATATGATGCAGACTTCTATATGACGAAGAGGTTGCATGTGGAATATATATTTTCTTGTCTTGCAGGAAAAGCAACGCTGGTTACCCAACCTTGGCTTGACATGCGGTGACAACAGAGAGACACTGGGAATTCTTGAACGCACAGTTCAAAGATCTCCACCAGTGCAAACAAGCACTCGACAAGTTGCAAGGCATGAAGTAGGGGCGGCATTTCGTAAAGGACTTCTACGCTGATTTCAATAAACAAGTCTTGCTAGCAGGGGCGGAACTTAGCGGTGCTATGAAGAAGGCGATGTTCACACGCAGCTTGCATGCCAACCTTCAAAAATCCATAGTATTCATTCCCTAGGATCTGTCATTCAAAAGGTTTGTGAACAAAGTGGTCTAGGAGTCTGATGCTCATTTTCGCACAAGGCTTCAAATTGCAGGAAAGGGGCGTGTCGATATCATCACTACACTAGCTGCATTGACTACTGGGGATCCAATGGAGTGGGAGCCCGCAAATGTGAGTGCAGCAACCACTAGCAGCAACCACGCAAAACAAGCAAAATGGGTGAGCAAGGAGGAGGTTGAGAAGAGAAAATGGGAGAAACGCTGCTTGCGATGCAGCAGCGCAGAGCATTTTATTGGCGCATGTTCTTACCTTGCTGCACGACCAGACCCCAAGGAGCAAGTGTCCATCAGCCAAGCCCAGATCGGTCTTGCAGGAGAGGAGACATTGGCCACGCTGGAGGTTGAGGAAGAGTCATACTCGGGATCAGAAAATGAGTAGCTTCCGTCCAAAGCCGCGGGTAGAAGCATAATTTGGATTTAACAAAGGAAATAGAGTGGGTAGGCTTTCAAGGGAAGTACATGAACACACCACCTATATCTGTACATGCTATAATCCATCAGAGGAATGTTGCAGATACATTGATCAATAGCGTGTGTTTACGTTATGCTCTTATCAGTTGCCACTTTGCAGAACAAGCTAAGCTCAAGCGCTTTCATATCCGGCCTCGACCTATTGAGGGAATTGATGGGCACGATACATTAACACAACATGTTGCAAAATTTCATATTGATATTCATGGACACAAGGAGTTTGGCTTTGCATACGTTTTCAGGAATACTATGGGATATGACCTGCTTTTGGGAAAATGATGGATGAACAGGAATAATGTCACAATTGCACCTGCCAAGAAGTCTTTGTTTATCCATAGCTCTGGTGTATGAATTCGGAGTCAAGAAGGGCAAGCACCTAGTTGCAAATCTTCATCTCCATATGAATCTGGTAGCTCAAGATTGTCTTTGCGGGAAGTCAGTGCAAACACTTATCTTCGATATGCTTAGGCAAGCGAGACTAGTGCAGTGAATTTTTTTGCAGCTTCATTAGCGGACATTGACCGAGCTTTGGCCCCAAAGAAACTGATTGCTCCAAAAACCCGGCTCCCACAACACTATTGGCAACACTTGGATCTCTTCAGTCACTCTTGGACTGGTTAGCTTCCACCATTACGTGGGCCCGGCATTGATCACAAAATCAAGCTGGAAACGAAGGATGGCAAGGAAATAAACCTGCCTTGGGGTCCCTTATACAACATGTCATGCGGTGAGTTGCTTGTACTTTGCAAGGAACTCACTTCATTATTTGACAAATGTTTTATTTGCATGAGTCATTCCTCTGTAGCAGCACCTGTGTTGTTTGCAAAAAAGCCAAGAAGAGGGTTGAGGTTCTGCATTGATTAATGCTCGTTGAATAAAATCACCACGAAGGACCGCTATCCCTTGATATTAATTCATGACACCCTAACACAAATTAGGCAAGGCTCAATGGTTCACAAAATTGGATGTCATAAATGCTTTCCACAAGATCAGGATAGCATCTGGAGACAAGTGGAAGACAGCCTTTTGAATGCAATTTGGACTCTATGAGTGGCTTGTGACTCCATTTGGCATGGCTAATTCTCCAAGCACCTTCCAGAGGTATATTAATTGGAATTTGTGAGAGTACTTGGATGAGTTCTATTCTGCCTATTTCAATGATGTACTGATTTACTCTTCATGATCCCTACATGACCACTGTAGGGAAGTATGTATGGTGTTGCGTAAACTTCAAGATGCAGAGTTATATTTAGACATAAAAAAATGTGATTTTGAGGTCCAAACAACCAAGTATCTTGGATTCATTATTGAGGCTGGTAAAGGTGTGCGGATGGATCCGGACAAGGTTAAAGCAATCTAGGATTGGTAAGGTCCCACTACAGTAAAAAGAATTCAAGGTTTTCTAGGATTTGCAAATTACTATTGACAATTCATATGCAACTTCTCTAACATTGTTGCTCCCCTTACCTATCTCACCGAGAATATTACCTGGCAATGGACCTCAAGCGAGCAAGGAGCTTTCGAGAATTTGAAGAGGATGTTCATCACCAAGCCTGTATTGGCCAATTTTGACCCAAACTGTGAAACGATACTGGAGACCAATTCTTCCAAATATGCAATTGAAGGTGTACTCTCACAATATGATAGTACCAGATTTCTCCGCCCATGTGCTTATTATTCCAAGAAAATAAGCCCTCATGAATGCAATTATGAAATTCATGATAAGGAATTATTGGCGGTTCTTTGTTGTTTATAGGAATGAAATCGTGAGCTGCATTCGGTGAAGAGATTTTCTGTTGTAACTGACCATAAAAATTTAGAATACTTCATGCAGCCTCATATGCTGCACGAGCAACAAATGTGGTGGTCATTGATTCTAGGGCATTATAACTTGGAAATTCTGTACCAACCGGAGAAACAAAATGAGTGTGCGAATGTTTTGTCCCAGCGGAAGCAAGACTGGCTTGAAGGCAAAGACAACCCACGCATCCGGCATTGCTATATTTAATTGCTCAAATTTGCCACTGTCATCACATCAGAACCAGGAGACAAAGATGACAAGCCTCCCTTATTAGTCATGGCCATCAGAAGAGCAACAGTGTCGCGAAGCGCAAACAACGAGGGTGAAACAAAAGTGAACCTACTCCAATGTTTTGATACTAGCAATGCGGTGAACAAACTCAAGCGGATGTGGCTGAGCGCCATGTCATTGGACGAGACATACCAAGAGCTAGCTCGTTGTGTTTGCAACAATGACCGGCAATTCCCAACACAACTAGAGATCAAAGTCTCTATTTTTGATTGCTCCCTTGATGAGCACGGAGTCTTGTACTATTGAGACCGCAAGTGGGTATCGGAGTCTGAATCCTTACGCACAAAGTTCATTCATGAAACTCACACGTGACTCGCTGTAGGCCACCTAGGGCGTCAAGTCAAGTACAAACTGTTGATGCGAGATTACTTTTGGCTAAAAATGTCCACAAATATTTGGCAATATTTGAGAAATTGTGATGCATGTCGAAGGAGCAAATCATAGCGTGATGGACTACATGGATTCTTGAAACCGCTACCCATATCCGAACTCATATAGAAGGAATTATCCATGGATTTTGTCAAAGGGCTACTTGAGAGCAAGTGCAACACGATCCTCATGGTGATCACGGATCAGCTAAGTAAAGACATTGCATTGGTCTCTCTCCCAAACATGGACACCAATACGGTGGCTTGGACTTTTGTGGAACATGTAGTATCAAATCATTGGTTACCAGACGCGATAGTTTCTGACCGAGGCGCCCAGTTTCTGAGTACTATGTGGGCACAACTCTGTGAGATCTTCAAGATCAACCAACAACTGTCTACTGCATTCCATCCCCAAATTGATGGTTCCACAGAACGGATGAATAGTAGTGTTGAGGCGTACCTGCGGCCATATGTTGATTGGAGTTAGAAGGATTGGGCAGTTCTATGCCCAATGGCCTAGATTGCCATTCGTGGACAAAATGCATCCTCAATAGGAGTCAGTCCTTTTTTCTTGCAGCATGGCTATAATGTTGACCCCATCCGGCTCGAGATTCCACAAGGCTCCAAGCACCAAATGAATCGGCATGCTAAGACTGAACGCAAGAAGGCTAAAACCATTGAAGGCAAACTTGGTAAAGCTGTGGAACTAGCACAAGCGGCAATGGCAGAGGCCTAGCAAGAGTAGGAGCGTCACGCAAATCGACATCGCAAAGAAGCCACACGCTATTGCATTGGTGACAAGGTATGGCTTTGTTTGAGATGACAATTTTCTACATGCAGGGAGAACAAAAAATTGGACTAGAAGGCTACTAAATACACAGTGACAGAGCTTGTGAGCAAAAACTCGGTCCGCCTCAATACCTTTGCTGGCCCGCATAATGTGTTTCACGTTGATCAACTACGCCTTGATGCCACTAACCCACTTCCCAGCCAAATTGTTGATGAAGCCCAATCTTTGCCAATTCAAGTGGACGGCCATGACAAGTTCCACATCGACATCCTTGCAGAGCAATGGCGCCGGCGCGGACGCGGCCGCAGGAAATACTTCAAAGTAAAATGGTCCGCTTATGCTATGTCCACGTGGAAGCCTGCCGACAACTTGCAGGATATAGCTGCTCTTGATCGTTGGGAGTCGTACTCCACACCCTTCCGCAACGACACCGATGACCTCCTTCTAGATTTCCGACGTGCCCTTAAAATGGAGGGGGGGTATTGTGATGGGCTTGGTGCCCAGAGTTATGTTCTCTTGGTAGAACCTTTGATCTTCTCATGGAACCTCATGGAACTTTTCCAGCTTCCAACTCTCAGTTGAAGTAGCAGTTAGAACTTAGAAGAGATAGTAGACAGAGCTTAACTATCTAGAAGTGCCCCTTTGAACTGCACCTCAACATCTAGTCTCCTTATGCGTTATTGCAGTCTCTTAAGATTATTACCCAAGGCTAAACCCTAGCTCCTTGTCAAATTCTCTTGTATTCTTCGCATCAACGCTCTCAAAGCTAGCCCACCACACAATCCTTCAATATGTATGGTTGTAACACTTAATTTCTAGCTGATTCAAACTTTTGAATATTGGTTGCGGCTGTATTTGGTACCGTAGCTCTAGAGCCCAAGGGCCCTTTAGGAGTTAACCCCTCATAGCCCAGCCCATTAAAGCAGAAGGGATGAGGTCAAGGTTTAATTTTCTGGCAAACGAGTGCTTTGTTGTTGCCTCCTCATTAGAGAATATATGGAGGGAACAAAAGTAATTGGAATAAATCTATCAAAAGTGGCAAATTTAAGTTGGAAAATTAAACCCTAGATGAGGTACTACTACAAAAATTGATGCTAGATACAAAGACTCATATCCACACAAAGTGACTGTAGAACTTGCTGTAGAAATTGATAGGAGACAACTATGTAGATCAATTTGTCCAAAATGGAGAGCAATTCACCATTTGAAATTAATAATAACAATAATAACAAAACATATATACATATATATACTAGGTTGACATTTTTGGAGCGTGACAAGATCTTATTGCTAGGATGCTCAAGGGTTAATGGTGTCAAGATGTCCCTATAGATTGAGTTATGTTTATAACCAATTCCAAAAAAAATGAAAAAAATCAAAATAGAAACTTTTTTTTTTGGAGTTTTTATGAGCTATTGAAGCCAAAATAGATAGAATTAGAGTTTGTGGACTATGATCTTGCCACAAAATATTTGGAATTTGAAAGCTAGCTCATCATCTCCTCAAAATTTGAGCAAAATTTAGAGGTTGTGAACTTTATAATAGTTGCTTTCAAGTAAACTAGGAAGACACATCAATGAAAAATGTTTGGAAAAATAGCATGTCTTGCAATCTTTGTCAACTCCAAACTTATATTGATATATAAAATAAGATGTGAGCTTTACAAGTTTGGTGTAGTTGGCCCTTCAAAGACAAGAGTAACATCCGTTTGATTTTTCTCATATTAGAAATAGCTTGGATTCCAATTTTGCATTTCAAGTTGAAAAAACTAAAATATAAAGTGTAGTTCTTAATGTTGATTACCCATGTTCACCAAACACTAGAATTTGCAATTAGGAAAATAATCATAAAGTTCTAATGAAACCTCACACATTTTGTATTGTACAATAGGGTCCTTGTTTTTTCAACAAACATTATGTAGGAACTAATTTTTAGTCAAACTAATTATTATTTGGGCTTCATATTCAATTTGGCATGGCAAGCATGGGACCTTTGAAACTGACTACAAGGTGATAAACCTTTGCATCTCCAAACTCTACCTATGATTGATTACTCTAAATATTTAATGTGACCTTTTGAACATGGTGGCCAAAGGTTGACTTTTTGTTCCAAATTTTACTCAGAAAGAGACAAAATATGATTAATCTCTTTCCGTTGACATGTCTCATAATTCAACAAAATGTTCAAAATCTAGTTCTGAGAACCCAAAAGAAAATGTTAATCACAATGAAATAAAAAACGTAAGTCATTTTTTAGGAAACAAAACTTATCAAAACCAAAGAATACAACTTAGATCTAACTTCAACATATGGATATACCAATACACAAACAAAAAAAACTGACTGATGCTAATTTTTTTATTTTTTATTTGTCATTTGGTGACCTTATAGGATTAAGAAACATATATATGAATACATCTAACCCTACTTATAACCAGCTAGGTTCCTAATTATGAACGTACTGAACACTTTGCATGTGCATTCGTTGTAATCCTAAAATGCATTGATATTTGCACAACCACTTGATTTTTTTTGTAGCTAGTGAAGGGCAGCTAGTTACTTTCATGTCAAACAATTGTTTTTTTATATATTTTATTAGGCAAAAATGCCAACGTTAGAAAGAGATTCTAAACAGTTTTTTGGTTTATTCATTTTTATTTATGTTTTCTAAAACAATTTCTTGCAGGTTTTGATGTTCATTTCTAAAATCACTTTTCTGCCAACCTTGTACTCCTCTTGGTGAGTTTCATATGCGAATTTAGTAAACTAGTGACGTGTATATCACTGCAGAAAAGCAGCTGCCACAGCTGTGCTACCGACTGAATGCCTGTTCCAAAATTCTATTCAGACATGGCAGCTTGATTGCTTGATATGGGAATCCTCCATTTGTGCAAGCCACATACTGTATCCAGAAGAATGTTGATTAATTTAAAAGAAAAACTTACGTACGGTACAAAAGAATTATCAATATTCATTTCTAATAAGGAAAAGAATACCTTGTAGTGTGTGGTATGAGACGACGCTATAGGAATACCAATCCCGCATCAGAACAGCAGCGGTCGTGGGACTTTCTGAAGCGCCACTGGTACTTTTCCTCCCCTCAAGGCCAGGCCACACCAAAATAACCCGGCCTTTTAGGGCATCTCCACCGGTGCTTGTCACAGTTGCGTACTTCAAAAATTTCATCTATTTTTTAAGGGCCCTTGAGCTCCTTGATCTCCACCCACACTCTTCAAAAAGGTGGTCTTGCATTTCAACATGCCCCATAAATAACCATTTGACCAATTATCATGAAAAATTGAGGATAAAGTTCACTGCACTTAGATAAGTAGTGTTTTAAAGGGCCATTGCTAGACATACTAGGACAAAGTGTCTTAAGAGGGTTTTGAAAGGGTCATAAACACTTTTCATTCATTTCCAGCAAGTGTCAGACCCTTGGAGGGCATCAGTGAAGATGCTCTTAAAACAATAAAATTAACCAGCCATTCAAAACAGGTTTTGTAAAGAACAAAATGAGGCATTTATCTTTTTGTGTAGAAGTAGATTCTTGGAATGTTTACACCTAACTTTTTAGTTTGTTTCAAACTTGTGGTTGTAAGTGTTCACAAACTATGTTTCCAACCTCTTGCCCTTGAATAATGGAGAGCTTATTTATAATAAAACAACAAATGAAACCTTGAGCAAAGTAGTTGTTCCCCAATTTTCCAAAAATATAGTTTATTTCTTCATTCATTCCAAACCATCCATTTTTCTCTATATGGCCTTGGCATCAAAGCATCCCCACCCACATTAACCCCTCACCGCCCACAATCATTCCCCGGTATCTTAGAATGTGCTCTTGGATGAACAAAATGGCAACATTTTGATAAGTTACATCATTTTTTTATAAATTGTAACTGTACAAAGTTAAACTAGATATGTTAAAGATCACATAGGAAAAGAAAACACAACAATATCACTTATGGATTGAAAGATTATAACATTTGATCAAGAGAATGTTAAAATTGAGAAAGTGATTTGAAGTCTTTCAATCCTCTTTTCACATCTCAAATTCATAATTGAGGAGATCAAAAAAAATATGAGTATGTAAATGTGTAGCCCTAATCAATTCATGGCTTCTTAAAATCTATTCTACAACTTTTTATATTAAATTTCTAATGTGATTGTTTCTCCAAGTTCTAGTGTACTTGAGGCTCATATCCAAGAGCTCTCAACACTAGAAAGTGAAGATTTGCAATGGACACCCTTGCACAAAATCTTGAATAGACAAATCATAATTATTCATTTTCAAAATTGGATTTTTGATATTGAAACAAGACTTCAATAAGAATAATTTTAAAAAATAACCACTAAAATCAATCTTTAAGAAAAGTCAAAAAAATTCAAATTAAAAATCATGGTGGACAATTCTGATCCCCTTGGACAATGAAGGGTTAAAAAACAAAGGAGTAGAAAACCTTTGATGAAAAGGGAACAACTAATACATGGACTAATCAAAATGTTTCTTTAGTTAGCAAGCTTTGGCATCTTTCTTGTGCATAACAACTTATCTAAATAAGTTTTTTTTTTTAATTTACAGAAATAGGTTGAATAACTCAACAATAAAGAACCTATTTGTGTTTGCAAACAAGGAGGCTTGTCATTGGCTGGACATTGATTCACCTAATCGTACAGGTGGAGAAACAAGTGATCAGTATTAGAAACAAGAAAAAATGTGTTTTGCAATGACAAAGTTTTTAAGGTCAACTAGAGATCTTAAGGCACCTTCAATGCACCCGGCAAATAGACTTGGCATACTAAGCTTGATTTTTTAACAAATAATAAATTGCAAAATAAAAGCAACTTTGTTTAGAGGGCGTTGCAAATTTGAATTTAACACCTATAGGACTGTTGTCCCTTTGAGGGATAGGTGGGAGTTTGGGCATGTACCTTTGGATAAGCTACTTTGTGTGATTTTCTGAAACTTTTATAAAAGGTAGGGCATTCAAAGATCTACGCGGGCATTTAATTTTTTCTTCATTTTGACAATTATTGAAGAAGTTATGCATGAAAATCTGAAAAGCAAAGGAGAACTGCCCACCTGGGCAGCCCAAAAACTTCTTTAAAATTTTAATTTTTTTAAAATTAAAATTTGAAATTGGTTCTTTAGATTTTTTTTTATAGGTGAGAAGCTTTGAATCATTCAATTTCAATCAATGACATGAAAGTTATGAGGAGTTTTTGTTTGCGGGTAGTTCTGGATTCTCTACTCTAAAATAAACTTTGAAGTCCTTTATTTTACTCAATTTTCAATATTTTGGAAAAAAAACAAAACCAAAGGATGTAGATTGTTTATCACAACATTATGACCGTTGGGATTTGCATTTTTCATCTTAGTAATTAAATTCTTAACAATTTAGTGATTTGACTCATTCTTTACTTCTTTTTACTTACTATTTTTTTCCATGTGTTTTCTAGTTCTACTTGATTTTAAAATTCTCCCACACATGGCTAACTTGATCTCCTACATGGGAAAAATAAAGTGCAAAGTTGCAAAGAGCAATTATTTTCATGTAATAATGGTCAAAGGCTTCTGAAATTTTGCGACAGCAAGAAAAAAAACTTTTCTTTTCACTTTAGATGTAAATACCTCACTCATGTCCATCCGGAATGACCTGATTCTTGTTCCACGAGTACCTAATCCAGTCTAGGGCAAGATCCTATGGTTGGATTTCCCAAATTTAAAAAAAGAAATAACCTTCTTACTAACCCCCAAAAGTAGCAGTTTTGAGTGATTTTCACTGAAAAAATGGCTCAGTCCTTTAGGGTTAAACTCTGGAATGATACAGGCACATTCCAGCAAATTTCAATTAACTTCTGACAAAACTAGAAGGCCCTCAAAGACAAGTTTAAAAAAGAACTCAGCCAATATGATAGTTTTGTCTAGTTGTCATAAACGGAAGTTCACCTACCAATGTCACTCAATGTTTTCTCATTTCATCTAACTATTACATTTAATAGTTTACATTCTTTTTTTCTCTTTCTTGACTAGCGTTTGGTTAGATATTTCGATTTCACCAACTAAAATTTGACATTTCCCATTCTCAACCAAACTTTCATGAACATGCACCAGATATTCCCTATATTTGTTCTCACATGTACTCTAGTTGAGTGTTTCTAAAAACAACTGACCAATGTTTTATGCGATAGTTTCAAAATTTATCCAATTTTTTGCAATTACAACTGGCTAACAACTCATGATATGTTGGCTCTCCTCAGACACTGCTCGAGTTAACACAATTCTTATATTTAGATTCCTTTATAACTCAATAACCGGCAGGAGAACTTGTTTAACCCCTAAATGCTCAAGGATGTTTTTCTTGTTTTTAGAAGGCAGTTTTGAAGTTTTTGATTTGTCCTTGTAAGATCATTCATAAACATCAAAATCAAATTGTAATTGTTGGATCTTGAACTTCAAAACTTCTAAATGGTGCTATCCAAAAAGATTCCAAAAAGGCCGTGCGGGTTTTAAGATATTTGCAATTGAATGATGATGAGAATAGATTTTTTTGCTTTTTATAGAGCTACCCAAAACTTCTAATGCAAATTGGTAACTTCTGGATACAAAATTGGAAAACAACCACTTAAATTGCTTTAGTGTTTACTGTTGTTACTTCAAAATTAATGGCCCTCTTTCCAAATCCATGACCACAATTTCACAAATGAGCCTGCAACGCAATTGTCAAAATGCAACCGTCTAATACAAAGAAAATTTTAACTCCAATTATTGACCAAAAATCATTATAAATGAAAGAATTTTGAATGGTGAAAGGATTCTAATTTTTATAACAAAGACATTCCAAGTGAAATCAATCCAAAAGCACGTTTAGATTTTGTTAGATGTCAAAATTTCCGTAAAAAGGCCCTTATTGCCCAAGGGAGTGCCCAAGGGAAATCTTCACCTTTTGCTCAACTTGATGCCCGCCTTTTCAATGTGGCAACTTCTCATAGGCTCTGTGACACCATTCTCGACACTATTCATGTAACTATTCACAATACTATTCATGTCACAAAATGTATGCTTGTAGTTAACCTTCCACCAAAAACAATTGAAATAAGATATGAAGGAAGTTGAATTTGAACGGTGGAGCTAACTTCAGCGCGCAACTTTTCCAAAAAAAAAACCTACAAAATCATAAACTCCGTACCTTCAACAAGGTTTTAAAGTTTCTTGAAGTTTTTTGGACACCCAAACTGGGTGCCTTGGGCATTTAGGGGTTAAGCTAATATTACAAAAACTAATATCCATTCTAAGCTAGTATTACATGCCAACCCCAACATGGCCCACCCGTCCTACTCCCATAGTGTAAGCACATCATCAACCCAAACATAAGGTTTGGAACTGGGAACTAGTCACTCATGTGCTCCTCTTTGTTTGCGTAATTTTGCGGTCCCTTTCACTAAACGGATCCTTCCAACTCTAATGTAATTTCCATTGCAAATTTAGGCACATAAGAAGAGAGAACTTGCAAGTTTATCAAGAAGTTGCAAGTTTATCAAGAAGTTGCAAATTATTGCAAGCAACCTGTTATTCTAGCAGCACACACATCACAAGTCCCAGGACATTGAGAAATGAGCAAATTTATTATCCAAAGAGGTTGTTTTGATGGGGTCATCTCCTTGTTATGAATTGCCATGGTTATGTTGGAGCCCTAGAGATACCTCATTCTCCCACACAACTAGCCTCCATCAAAAAGCATGAAGTTACAATCCTATTCCCTATCATAGGCTGATGATGTTTTGATCCTTAAATTTTGGGTTGGTAGCCACAGCCTACCCTTCTATGTAGAGCTACAGTGGTGCAATAGGTGCTCATCCTATAGTATTGTTCCTAAACTTTATAAAAGTCAATTGTGCATGGTACCCTCATGAAAATTGCAAGAAGGGCACCATGGGACTTAGCTCATGATCTCTCAATCTTCTTACAATTTGGGTTACCTGAAAATATAAGTACATAATATGAGCTAACTTTTTGCTATCCATGATGAACCATGTGTTTATGATCACTTCTTTAAAAATTCAAATGAAAAATGACATATTTCTGTCCTACAAATTATTTTTTCACGGCCAGAGGACTAAAAACATCCACCTCAATGTTCATGGGTTGAACTAATAACCCTTTATAAACTAACTAGTGGACCCGTGCACCCTTCGGGCCCACTTCAAACACATAAGTTAAGGGTGAAGGCTTAATCATGATTCGTTTGTTGTTTATTTTAATCATTTATTCTAATCATGCTTATTGTTTTGTTTAATTTAATTGTTTCTTGCTTGCTTAATCACATCATGTTGTTGCTTGATTTAATCATTTTTTGCTTATTTTAATGGTTTTTGTGACAGGTGAGGCCAATTGTTTTTTTAAGGGAATTGATATGTGCACACTAGGGGTTGATATTTGCACATCCCTTGGAAGGTAAATTGTAGATTTCTACCATCAAAAAGCTGAATTTGAGAATTTTGAATTTAGATTTGTAGTTAGAGACCATGGTTTACTCTAGAACCATAAAAAAAACTTGCAAACAACACTCAGTGAAAAAGCTTAGCTAGGGAAAAAAGTGTTATTTTTACTTTTGTTTGTAAAAAAAGATAAGCTTTTTCATTGGGTGTTGTTCAATTGCAAACTTTTCTATGGTTCAAGAGTAAACTATGGTCTCTAAGTCCAAATTTGAATTTAAAATTCTCAAATTTTGATTTTTGATGGTAGAAATCTACAATTTACCTCCCAAGCAGGTGTGCAAATATGAACCCCCGGTGTGCACATATCAATTCCCTTTTTTAATTGTTTTTTTTAATATGTGAAGGTGAGGCTTGTTTTAATTGTTTTTTTAATGTGTGATAGGTGAGATATCAATCTAAAAACTTTTTATGATTATTTTTATCAACCCCCCATGGCCCCATGCATGCCCCCCCATGGCCCATGTGCAATTTTATCATGCAACCTCCTCAAACTAGTACATACATACGGACACCCTATCATACGGACACCCTGTTCTATTGTAGAAAGAAGATATTCTCATCTGGTCCTAAGCATATCAGTTTAGGTAGGTTCTATTGTATGTGTATGGTTGGTCCTAAAGGCATCTCTTGCAGCACGCTTTATAACACTTGGATAAATGAGATTTCACGAGGAGAATGACGCAAACCTTCACGGCAAGGCTTGAAGTTCTCCTGCAGCCTTGAAACCTTCTGGACCTGCACTTGCGTTACAACAAATTGCACGGATACACCTAGCTATCGAGTGGGGTTGTGAGTGAACAGTACTTGCCAGGGACTGCAAAGGACGCCTAGAGAAAGCTGAAATTTGACGGGTACACAGCTCAATCTGAAGGCCATGCGACATATACAGGGACGTATCAAGTGTTATTAGGGACTTGAATTGGAGAGGCTGTTACGGTTTGAACGCAAAGGGCTGTTTTAACGTGCCACCGGAGATGCTTGAAGCATATCAGTTTAGGCAGGTTCTACTGTATGTATATAGCCAGATTGTGATTAATTGATTCAATTTAGCAAAATTTTGACCAATTAAATTAAGAGGACTTGATTCCGAAGACCACTCCAAGGCACATCACCCAGTGGAAGCCACAGCACGGTGAAACAAGAGGGGGCCGAGGGGGGGTGATATTGGCTGGGGCTAGATGGCATGCTGTTTTGGCTGGGCTCCATATGCTTTTCCAACGTGGCCCTGCCTGCTCTTCTCACCCAACCCTTCCTCGTGCTCGCTCCTTTTCTCTCTCCCGCTCGCTTCCTGTTAAGTTGTTGCTATGTTACTCCATGTCGCTTGCTTTTGGTGTTGCTAGCTTCTTGACACTCCTACAATAACTTAATAGGAAGTGATCAAGGGGGAGGAAGCAATCAAGAGAGAGGAAGCGATCAAGAGAGAGGAAGCGATCAAGAGAGAGGAAGCGATCAAGAGAGAGGAAGCGAGCAGGAAAGAGGAAAAAAGCAAACAAGAGGAAGGATCAGGTAGGAAGAGCGGACAGGACACGCTGGAAAAGCAGCTGGGGCAGCCAAAACGGCATGCCATCTAGCCCCAGCCGGATGATACTCTGGGCTGAAGCGGTGTCCCGAAGAGAACCGCGTGACACAGGAGTGCCACCTGGCACGACGACCCAGTCAGTCGTGACACCATCCTCACCTGAAGGATAAACGGTTACCAACATCCAGAAAATATCATCCAATGGCTGGCATGCCAGCGCGTACCCTGTGGGGCCTGGGGTGGGCCCGGGCTATACGACTTGGCCCAGTCAATTCAAAGCTGTCTCATTGACACGAAAGTGATATATATTCTCTTCTCTTGGAGCACTAAAAAGTATTTTTAATAAAATTCACAAAAAAATCAAGCAATCAAAATAAAGTGTATTATAATCGTAATAATTATTATAATCACACTGCCCTAATTGATTTTGAATTAGAGTTACATTTAGACGTGGTATCTAATGTGATTTGGCTAGGCCCACAGTCCGGAGGAGTAAGCTTACATTTGGTTTCAGTTTTCAAGTCTTCTCATATAAGAGGGGCTGGTTCACAGTTTGTCTCAAATCACATTGAATTTTCAGAATTTGACTGGTGGAGAGGTTGAAGGTTACGACTTGTTGCTTCTTAGCATGTCTAGTTGAATTAGAGCATCTCCACTGGTCCGGCAAGATTGGGACGCTCCAGGATCGATTGAGCGGGCACTGTTCTACAAGTTTTAGATGAGGGAGCTGTGGAAGTCCACCGGTGACCTCCAAAAACAACTTGCTAGCCACGGGAGAGTATCGACCTTTGCTATTGACCTGCCACGTTTGTAGAATTGAAGGGCCTGCACTAGCGTAGCATCGACGTGGGCCAACCGCAGTAGCCGCTCCGTTGTCACGCATTGCCGACCCTGCATTGCTAGCCCCTGACATCACGTTCCTCGATTTGTGCAACCTAAAAATAGACAAGAAGAGCTGAAATCCAACAAGCTCAAAAATGTTGGTATCACGAGAGCTTAACGTCCCCGGAGCTCTTTTGAGCAAGCCCGCTTAAACTCTTTTGCCCCTTGTGCCACCGGTGGAGATCCGAGATGGGCAAAGAGCCTCCGGCCACACTGTCCTCCCGTTGTTCATTCAACCAGTGGAGATGCTCTTAGAAATGCCTACAGAATTGGTACATGACAACATGTCTAACCAATAACAACTAAGGTAGGAGGACCAAGAAAAATTGTAACTTGTCCAGTTACAAACAACAAACAAGAAGGTATAACTTAGTAGGAGAATAACAATTAATATCGGAGGATCAAAAACAATATAGAACTCTTGCAACCAAAAGTTATGAACAAGCAACTATAATAGTGCTTGGATTAGGTCAACCTTTGTAAGAGAAATATTTGGAAAGTGTCAACGTCTTCATTTTCTTTTTTGTGTTCTAGATTAGCTGAATGGAGTGTTTCTTTAAAGTCAATGCTTGGACATGATAAACATTTTTTTAACCCTTTAGAGACCACCGAACCATATTTTGGATTGGCAGAGTAGTATTTGGCCTATATGGTAAAATCACTCAACAATTTGGAAAATGATCTTGAAGAACGCTTGTGATCACAAGAATTTTGCATCCAACCCAAAAAACAACAATAGAATCAGATATGGTAGTTGATAAATAATGGTGTTTATTCATCATGGCCTCAAAATATGTATCCATATTTGGTCAAAGATGGATCAAAGCAACCACACAATACATCATTCAAGAAGAATGCCACATTTCAACCGTGTAATCTTAAAATAATTCAAATTGCTTAAGAAATAGGCTTGTATTGTTTCTTTGTATGGTAGTAGTACAATTGTACTATTTGAGAATCCATTGAAATGATGCTATCAATTTACTTATTAAAAAAATCATCCTATATTTAAGGCCAATTCTTGATTGCCTTCACCGATCGGATTTTCCGTAACAATTATCAAATTTCTTGTAGAACCATTTCAAGGTAGCAAAGAAAATGGGATTTTTGACCATTTTTGTCCACTTAGCTACACTTTGTGATTGCTATGTATGTCTATTTTGAGTGAAACTAGTCTTGCTGGAAAGGTGGGAAACCTTGCTTTCTAGAAATGTAAGGCTCGTCTCAATCAAAGCTTGCATGAAGCGTGAACATTCAAAACCACACAAGCATGACAAACTAGAGATTTTCCATATACGGTTCACTCAATTGTTATAATATTTCACCTCCAATGGTAGATCTAGCTGAAATTTTGATGCATTGATGCAAACAAGGTGTCCTTCACATTTGTACAATTGGATTATTCAAATTGGGTCCATGCTTGATTCAAATGCACATCTAGTTTTACTGCCCGGGTTTCTAGTGGATTTTGGGAAAATGTGTGTGGTCTCTAAAGGGTTAAAGACCACACACATTTTCCCAAAATCCACTAGAAACCCGGGCAGTAAAACTAGATGTGCATTTGAATCAAGCATGGACCCAATTTGAATAATCCAATTGTACAAATGTGAAGGACACCTT